>JAQMRL010000016.1:8270673-8295673 GCA_035578175.1 Catonia carolina
CACATATCAGAGTGCGTGCTGTTAGCCCAGCAAAATCAATACGTCGCCGTTCTCAACAATTGGGTTTACGATGTTCTTCTGTACGGAGAATTCTTCGGTACGATCTCCAATATCACCCGTATAAAATTCAGTTGACGCAACATTTAAAAGTGGCAGACCACCAGAAGAGACGACAGTTTGTTGACTGGGTATTGAGAAAACGGCAGGATGATGACACCTTCGCAAACAAAATCATTTTCAGTGATGAGGCGCACTTCCACTTAAACGGTTTTGTTAATAAACAGAACATCAATGACTTGAAGGAGGAAATTCGACGGGTTATCGGGGAAATGGAAGTCGAAACTTGTCGGGCAGTAATATCCAATTTCATGGACAGAGTTGATGCGTGCCAGCGCAGTAGAGGAGGACACATGCATGACATCATTTTTCATACATAAAATCGGAAGGAAAGATGAACTTTTTGATGTATTTATTTTCAGTTTTTCAATAAAATAAATCTCATAATTTGATATATCAAAACCGGCGCTCTTTTTGAATCACCCTATAGTACATAGTAAATTGCAGTGTACACGATGATTGTGTGTGAAATTTAGAAATTATTAGCAACGGTAGGTAGTGTTGTTATCTGAAGCCTACAACGGTCTACTTAGAGTAGTACAGACTTTCTAAACGTGTGTTACCGGTATATTCCTTGTAGACATATCTATTACTCATTATAACCGGCATTTGCGCGAATTAATGCGGGCCCGTCTACGTCTTTACTGATTAGCATTTTTTAATTTCAATCATTTTAATTCATTCTTGTTAAGGTCATTAGCCGAAAGACTGATTTGAACCTCTATAGCAGTGGTACCAAAATGGACCGGTGCCCCTCCCCCCCAAAAGTGGCGTGAAGACAAGTTAAGGGCGGCGCGGGACCTCAAAATAGCTTTGCCGTCCGCACGTCCAGTGCTGTTGCGACTCGCGAGTCGAGGTTAAGCATCTATTACAAAGTGTATCCCAGTATGTCACAGCAAGCGCTACAATTCTATTTAACTTTTTCAAGTACCTGTTTGGACGAAAAAGCGTTTTCGGGTCTTTTCTGTTATTCCCCCCCCCGCCCCCAGCATAATTTTTCACATTTTTTTTAAATATTTCGTATGTAGGTAATCCAATAGTATTTTTAACGACAAAAACGGGAAAAATATTGTAAAAATCATCTATATATATAAAATTCGACGTATGTGTGTGTATGTTCACCTTTATCTCATAAATTACTGAACCAATTTTCATGCAGTTGTTTTATGTTGTAACTATGATGCCGGTGCAGGTTTTAGGCTATTGAAACCCTTAAAAAGTTAGCCCTAAAGGGTTGAAAATAATGTTTATGTCCTACATTAAGGATTTTATGAGGTTAGATAATCTGCTGCTTTTAAACCAGCTGATATGATTCAAATAAAGATTTGTCATAAATAAAGTCATGATTTAGCAAATAGTGACGTAGTGCTAAGGATCAGCTGGTGATAACATCATATGATAATTTTATAAATTTGTGTATTTTATACACAAATTGTGTATTTAATGTATTGTATTTTATAAATACAATATTGTATTATTGTGTTGTGTATTTTATAAATGTAAAGTTCCGTGTTTCTTTAATTTGTTTTAATTGGTGAGAGATCGATTGCTTTGATCATTTTTCGCGTGCAAAGCCGCGACGATATGGATATACTAGTATATCCATATTTTTCAAGTTATCGTTAAAGTTTTTTCCTTTTTCAAGTTAATCTTTACCTATTTATAGAAATCATTAAATTATTTAGTAATATTTAATTATGTTAAATTAATTTATTTTATGATGTCATATACTCAATGGGTTTATATTTCGTTATTACTCAGTATTATTCAATACTGAGAAATAGCAATGTATTTACACTACCTATATTTAAACTTAACTTGAAAAATATTGGTGTAGGATTTTTTTTAATATTTTTCCCGTTTTTATCGTTAAAAATACTGTAAGGGTGTGTACGGAATATTAAAATATATGAAAAATTGTGCTGGGGGGGGGATAACAGAAAAGACACGCGTTTTCAGTACTTGTTGCAATAAAGATAAAGTATCTATGGGCCAAATTTGATGTTGCTAATGATTTACATTGTGCGCTTTCTAATAATCAACCATGAACAGAGAATCTTGTAAAAAAATGCAAGGTCATCGATCTCACTGATTTATTTTTGTTTCTTATCCTTGCTTAATTTAAATTTCAAGTTAAACTGTTATAAAAGTAAAAAAAAATAAAACGAGGAGTAAGTTGGTTTACTTTACCTTCCTCACTGAGTGAAAAAGTACTCCTCCGAAAAGCATATCGACTTTCCACCCTGCAAATGACACTTTTATTTCATTCACCATATACAGGGTGATCATGAAGTTCTCCCCCCACTTCTACAGCACATTGTACTAGTAAAAATAATGAAAAAATGTTATATAAACATAGGTCCGAAAACGCTTCGTTAGCGAGTTACAGCTAGCGAAAGTTACGCCTGGATTTCAGTTCACCAGGTGAAATGAGGTCTTCCTGGAATTGTGGTAAGGTAGATTAAGGGGCGAATTCAATCATTTCTTATGGTTTTTGATCTGATAAATTGAATAAAACAGGTCCCAGAACTGTAAGTTAAATAGTTTTTGAGAAAACCAGTGTCAAATGCAAAAAATGGAGTGAAAATCACATTTTTTCATCTTTGGGCAAGAATAACTTTGTTATTTCACCAAGAAACAGTTAAAAATTTTCAATAAAAAATGTAGAAAATTTTATTCTGAACAAACCGGTGTAAATAAAGTACACAGAAAGCGAATAGATGTTTGATTAAATGAGTTTTTATTCATAAGAGTACAAAGTAAAATTAACCGGAAAGACTAAAATGAAAAAATGTGTTTTTTTCACTCCATTTTTTTGCATTTGACACTGGTTTTCTCAAAAACTATTCGCTTTCTGTGTACTTTATTTACACCGGTTTGTTCAGAATAAAATTTTCTACATTTTTTATTGAAAATTTTTAACTGTTTCTTGGTGAAATAACAAAGTTATTCTTGCCCAAAGATGAAAAAATGTGATTTTCACTCCATTTTTTGCATTTGACACTGGTTTTCTCAAAAACTATTTAACTTACAGTTCTGGGACCTGTTTTATTCAATTTATCAGATCAAAAACCATAAGAAATGATTGAATTCGCCCCTTAATCTACCTTACCACAATTCCAGGAAGACCTCATTTCACCTGGTGAACTGAAATCCAGGCGAAACTTTCGCTAGCTGTAACTCGCTAACGAAGCGTTTTCGGACCTATGTTTATATAACATTTTTTCATTATTTTTACTAGTACAATGTGCTGTAGAAGTGGGGGGAGAACTTCATGAATCACCCTGTAGTCTGGCTGTATAATAAAATTCATTACTCTCAGAGGAGATAACTATTATAGATAGTGGTGTCTTTTACACCTGTACCTCTTCTGTTGTTAAACGTTTCAGTCATTTGTAATTGGCTGACATTGTGATAGGGAACAGAACTATTTTTTGTAGCTTTGGACGTAGCAGATCGAGTGCAAATAATTTAACACTCCACTTGTTACCTGATTACTGTGACTAGTGTCTTTTACACCCGTACCTCTTCTTCTGTTGTTGAATGCTTCAGTCATATAATTGGGTGACCATATGATAAGAGACTGCCCCTAACAGACAGGTGGAGTGTCAAATTATTTAAACTCAATCTGTTCGTTGCAGGGCTAAAATAAATAGTTCTGTTTCTTATCACATGGTCAGCCAATTAAATGACTGAATCATTTAAGAACAGAAGAGGTAGAGGTATAAAAGACACTAATCAGAGTTATCTCCTCTGAAAGTAATGAATTTCATTATACAGCCAGACCCTGTGGTGAATGAAGTGAAGGTGTCATTTGCAGAGTGGCCTGGTATACTGATAAGCGTACTTTTCCACTCAGTGAGGAAGGCAATGGTAAACCACCTCACTCCTCGTTTTACCAAGTAAAACCTCTACAGGTTCAAACCAGCCTTTCGGCTGATGACCTAAACAACACAATGATGAGAAAGAGAGAGAGAGAGAGAACCCTGGGACCTTGCAGATTGAGTGCAAATAATTTAACACTCCACCTGCCTGTTATGGGCATTTATTTTTTTTACCAAAAAAATATTATGTAGAATGGAACTTCATGAGTTTTAATTCAGTTTTTTTTTTGGTTGGAGGAGGACTGTATTTAATATTAGTTGTGTGACGTATGTTTTCTGTCACAAATGGTACTCGTTCGCCCCTTTTCTTTATTCTTACTTTTATAAAGTAAGCACTTCGTTGAACCTGATACTAATTGTATATTGTGGGTTCCATACAAATTTATTGAATACAATTTCATATTGAATACCTATGTAGTTTATATTGATTCATGACCGGTATGATTTGTGAAGCATGTACTGGTATTGTTACAAGACACAAGGGAATTTCTAGAGATTAGTGTGTGTGTGTGAACAGAATATCTCAAGAACGTAACCTCGTACGAACTTGACATTGAAACTTAAGTTACATACCACTATACCAGACCCGACACGAACATTTTCATCAAAATCGGTCAACCGGAAGTAGTAGTTTATTCGTGTAATTTTTCACTTTTTTGCGATTTTTTCAAAAACTGGTCCTACGATTTTTTTTAAAAATCGCCTGGTTTAATAAATTTTTTATGTTCTACAAGATATGGTAGGCGCCATGTTTGCGAAATTCTTGGTGAAGCTGTTTTCTCGTAAAAAATTGTTTTTTTTAAGATTGCGACTTTAATATGCATTTTAGCGCAAAAATGTAGATATAATAAAAGTTGTAGAAAATTTAAAATCCTACAACTTGTTATTTCAAACATTTTTTTTGTATAACGCTTAGTTTAGCGGTAATTAGGGATTTTCTGTTTTTTCTCATGAAAACGTGTGAAAAATCGATTTTTTTAAGATTTCGGCCTTAGTACGCATTTTACTACAAAAGTGCATATAATCAAATTTATAGGAAATTAAAAGATCTACAACTTTTATTTAAAGCATTTTTCTCTACAGAGCCTAGTTTAGCGTGAAAGAGTGATTTTCTGTAGCCTATTTCAAAATCAAACTGAGGTTGATTTTCATTATGGGTCTTTCATTCATGATGAAAATTAGGTTATGTTTATTGAGGTTAATTTTTTGTTTATTTATAATGTTTTATTACTATTGTTAGGTTTATTGTTAATTATTTGTATTGGCAAGAGAAAGTTGTGTGAGTGTTTCACACCAGATTTATTTGGTTGTAAGACGGCTATATTTAATATTTTTGTTGTGACGTACGTTTTTGTAAGTGTCAAAAATGGTAGGACTCGTTCGCTACTTTTCTTTATTCTTACTTTTATAAAGTAAGCACTTGGTTGAACCTGATACTAATTGTATATTGTGGGTTCCATACAAATTTATTGAATACCTATGTAGTTTATATTGATTCATGACCGGTATGATTTGTGAACCATGTTCTGGTATTGTTACAAGACACAAGGGAATTTCTTAGCGAGAAATGCTGCGGTGACTAGAATAAATAGATTGACGTCGACGGTCCACGGTTTGCCGTGACAATGAATTATATACGCCATTCATATTAACCATAACCTGTATACATTTTTGTACCTAGTAAGAAAAATTTTTATCGTATACTGTAATTACAAAGACAGGTCAGTGTCATTTTGTATTGTACTGAACTGTACTGTGATCGTACTATACTCCGTGTTTAGTTAATTGTCGGATCAAAGTTTATTTTATTATTATTATTATTATTAGCCGTAGAGCTCCCGAAGTGGAAGACGCTGAGCATTATTCACGATCATTGATTATTGGACTTGGTGTTTTTCTTGTTTGCCCACCAGCCTTTCATTTTCTGAGAAAAATCAGCTTTTCTTTCCTCACTCCATCTTGTTCCAACTCTTGGAATTTTAACCTCTAGAATAATCTCCCATTCATTAATTTTTGTTCTAAAACTATTTCGATTGGTAACTTCATTATCAGTAATGTTTGCCAGAACTAGATCTTTCTTAACGTGTCGAATCCATTCCCCTCCATTGACAAGCGAAGCTACATATTTTACGTTTATTTTATTATTATTATTATTTTGTTTTTACTTTCTCTTGCCTATATAAATATAAAGGAAGGAAAGTATTGTTTTTATTTCGATTTTTCGAAATCGAGTGTTCACCGGATATACACGTTTTAAGACACCCTGAACCCAAAAAAACATGTTTTAGCGATTTGTGTGTGTGTGTGTGTGTGTGTGTGTGTGTGCGCGCGCGCGCGCGTGTGTGTGTGTGTGTGTGTGTTAACAAAATATCTCAAGAACTGAACATCGTATGAAGTTTAAACTTGAAACTTAAGTTAAATAGCACTAGAGGACACGACACGAACATTTTCATCAAAATCGGCCAACCAGAAGTAGTAGTGTATTCGTGTAATTTTTCACTTTTTTGCGATTTTCTTAAAAACGGCTTTTACTAGTTTTTTTAAAAATCGCCTCGTTTTCTACATTTTTTATGCTCTACAAGATAGGGTAGGCGCCATGTCTGCTGAAATTCTTGGGGAGGCTTTTCTCTCGTTAAAAAAATTGTTTTGTAAGATTACGACCTTAATATGCATTTTACCGTAAAAGTGTATGTAATAAAAGTTGTTGACAATTTAAAAATCTACATCTTTTATTTCGAACATTTCTTTGTACAACGCTTAGTTTAGCGGTAATTAGTGGTTTTCAGTTTTTTCATGAAAATCTGTAAAAACAATTGATTTTTTTTAAACATTTCTGCGTTAGTATGCGTTTTACGACAAAATATAACAGGATATTAAAAGATTTATAGGATAGGGTAGGATTTATAGGATATTAAAAAATCTACAACTTTTATTTATAGCATTTTTCTGTAGACTACAGAGCCTAGTTTACCGTCTGCAGTAGCAGCAATTTGCAAAACAGTCGGACGTTAAACCAAAAAACAACAAGAGCCTAGTTTAGCGTCAAATGGTGATTTCTCTATTATTAAGCGAAACTAAGGTTGGTTTTCATTTTGCATCATTCACTCGTGATTAAAATTAAGGTTATGATTTTAGATGTTAGTTTTTTGTTTATTTCAAATTTTTTATTACTAATGTTAGGGTATATTGTTCATTATTTGCATTGGCAAGAAAAAGTTGTGTGTGTTTCACACCAGATTTTTTTTAGTACAGCGCTGAGTGATGGAGTGCTTATTTTATTTGATACGCTGAGTGATTGCGCGTCTAGTTTGATTTGATGTACCAACATAACGATGAGAGGTCGCAGTAAAAAAAACAAAAAAAACAAACAAGGCGTATGTAATCCAATTGTAATGGACTGGTTGGCTGTTTAATTATTTTGTTTTATTACATAACCTTGACCGTTTTTGTTATTTGTCAGTTAAACAATAGATTTTTCTTTGTTTCTAACACTAAAATGTAATTTCGTACATACTTTATAGAATAATATTCTTCATATGAACCTTCTTGTTGTTCTTTTTGGCTGCTGGTTAAGGAATACGAGATCCTTTTTACATCGTAGAAAAAGGTCCTTGACTGAAAAATAACAATATTGCGAATATAATCATTGTAAACATTTTTATTTATTAACAGATTTTTCACGGTTTATTCGTGTGGATGTTTTGTCTGTTTGTCCTCAATTCTTATAATGTGTTCTTTGTATTATCTTCAATTTTTCTTGTCCTACATGAATTGAAATTGAATCTGTTAGTTGCAGGGCTAAAATAAATAGTTCTGTTTCTTATCACGTGGTCAGCCAATTAAATGACTGAATCATTTAAGAACAGAAGAGGTAGAGGTGTAAAAGACACTAATCAGTGTTATCTCGTCTGAAAGTAATGGATTTAATTATACAGCCAGACCCTGTGGTGAATGAAGTGAAAGTGTCATTTGCAGAGTGGAAAATATATGCTTTTCAGAGGGCCTGGCATGCTGATAAGTGTACTTTTCCACTCAGTGAGGAAGGCTACCTTTTTAACTACCTTTTTTATTCATGTACTGTATTTTATCATCAAAATCTGTAAAAAATGGCATTTTTTTATTATTGCGGTCAATATATGCATTTCACGACAAAAAAGTATATTATTAAAGTTATTGGAAATAAATAAAAACTACAACTTTCATATTTTCAAGCATTTTCTTCTGCAGAGCCTAGTTAAGCATCAGTTTGTGATTTCCCGGTTTTTTAAGTAGAAAAGAGGTTTTTTTCATTTTACATTTTTTTTGTCATCAGTCTCTCGACTGGTTTGATGCAGTTCTCCAACCTGTTCTATCTTGCGCAAGTCGTTTCATATCTACATACCTGTAACAACCTACATCTTTTGTAATTTGCTTTATATATTCTAATCTTTGTCTCCCCCTACAATTTACTCCCTCAATATTACCTTCCATTATTAATAGCCCAATACCTGGATGTCTTAGGATATGCCCCACTAGCCTATCCCTTCTTTTGGTAAGATGCTTCCATATACTTCTTTTTTTCATCCACTCGCCTAAGAACCTCTAAACCTCATTTTCCATTATTATTATTACTAATGATATCAAAATGAATAATGTTCAAATAATAAATTATTTAAATTGGCAAGTGAAAGTCGTGTGAGTGTTTGACATCAAATTTTTAAATAATTATATGATTGAATTGGTGGAACATAGGCTACATATTATAAGTACAGATAAAACTTTAACCTAGAGATAAGAAAATTTGTTGTGATAATGAGTCGAAATAACGCCAGTAGTAATTTTCCGACAATTATTTTCTTAGTACAGTAATTCAAATTGAATTTAAATAGTATTGCACGAGTAATTTGCGTCATTTAGGCTACGTTGCAGGGCTAAAATAAATAGTTCTGTTTCTTTTCACATGGTCAGCCAATTAAATGACTGAATCATTTAAGAACAGAAGAGGTAGAGGTGTAAAAGACACTAATCAGAGTTATCTCCTCTGAAAGTAATGAATTTCACTACACAGCCAGACCCTGTGGTGATTGAAGTGAAGGTGTCATTTGCAGAGTGAAAATATGTGCTTTTCAGAAGGCCCGGCATGCTGATAAGCGTACTTTTCCACTCAGTGAGGAAGGCAATGGTAAACCACCTCACTCCTTGTTTTACTTAGTAAAACCTCTACAGGTTCAAACCAGCCTTCCGGCTGATGACCTAAACAACAACAACAGTTTTTAATTTTTTTTTGCTTCCTTATAAAAAAAAGGGGTAAAGTAAACTGGACGAGGCCATCTACCTGAGGGACCGGAGGTTTAAGGAAATCTGCGTTTTATTCGTGTAGAAAGGGTCGCCTATTGTGTTTTATTACTGATGAAAGGGTCACTTGTTATGATCCGATGGACTCGTCTAGTTGTCTAAAGGCACTTTTACAATTAACCTGTTTTAAACCTATGCCATGCATATGAAGATGCAAAGATCTGTGACTGTTTTTGGTAAATGAGGAGGTTATTGTGAAAAAAACTAATAATTTTCCATATCATTTAAAGTGGCTGCATGAATAGTGAAAACGAAGAACTCAAGAAATAAAATCTTCTCTTGTTGCACTACTGCACTATTTATATTTTTACTTTTTAAGTTTTATTTGTTAATTTAAAATTCATTATAATTTTATGTTTTATAAAATTTATGTACAATAAAGTACATTATCTTTGCATTCATTTGCGTGGCATAGGTTTAAAATAGGTTAACTGTAAAAGTGCCTTTAGACAACTAGACGAGTCCATCGCATCATAACAACAGGCGACCCTTTCACCAGTAATAAAACACAATAGGCGACCCTTTCTACACGAATAAAACGCAGATTTCCTTAAACCTCCGGTCCCTCAGGTAGATGGCATCGTCCAGTTTACTTTACCCAAAAAAAGTCTTACACAATCTTCTTCAGAAAAGAAATTGGTGTGAAACATCCATACGACTTTCTCTTGTCAATTTAAATAATAAAACGTATAGATACTGAATTCACGAGATTGCCTTTTGCATAGTCTATAAATGGGCTGTGAGGAAAGGAAGTGAAATATTTGCAGTGCTGCCAACCTCAACAGTGAGACACTACTCGTACATTGCACTACCGTACAGTTTCTACATACATTTTGTAAGCTTTGGTTTATTCCGAGAAAATGTTTTCTTCATAAACCTTGTTGTTTAGGTCATCAGCCGAAAGGCTGGTTTGAACCTGTAGAGATTTTACTAAGTAAAACGAGGAGTGAAGTGGTTTACCATTGCCACAACTCACTGCGTGGAAAACTTCGCTTATCAGCACGCCGGGCCCTCTGAAAAGCACATATTTTCCACTCTGCAAATGACACCTTCACTTCATTCACCACAGCTCTATAATGAAATTCATTACTTTCAGAAGAGATATCTCTGATTAGTGTCTTTTACACCTCTACCTCTTCTGTTCTAAAATGATTCAGTCATATAATTGGCTGATCATATGATAAGAAACAGAACTATTTATTTTAGCCCTGCAACGAACAGATTGAGTGTAAATAATTTGACTATTAAACCTTATAAGAAATAAATGTGACCTGTAATATTGCCTATACCTTAATTCTCTTCTTCTTCATGTACCATCTCCATTTCGGAGGTTGGCTAACATCATTGCTATTTTAACTTTGGAAGCCACAGCCCTGAAGAGATCAGATGACCCGACATTAAACCACTCTCTCAAGTTCCTAAGCCAAGATATTCTCCTCCTTCCAACAGATCTTCTCCCTACAATTTTTCCCTGGATTATGAGCTGCATAATCCTGTATCTTGGACCTCTCATGATGTGGCCGAGATATTGCAGTTTCCTGCTCTTCACCTCACGTAGAACCGCTAAACCTTTGTTCATTCTCCTCAAAACCTCCACACCTTAATTACATAACTACAAATGTTTGATTTACTGTAATTACCAGCTACCTTGTTCCATTGGAATAAAATTTTCTACGACTGAATCGCTTTCTTTACTATCACTGTCCCCGGCGCCTTCACTATTAGTCTCACCTTCCCGTTTCCTTTCTTACTAGGTGTCAACAAAACTGTTGAAGAATACCTTCTTAACGTCTTTATTTTTCGAATTGTGGAAAGAGAAACATCACAGTAGTTAGCCACTCGCTCATGGCTTTTGTTAAGAGACAGGGAAAGGCATTTTTGTTTAGCTTCAACTTCACAGCATTTTATTACACTGCATATTAGATTTCGTTCAGCACTGTGAATAGTCTGCCTCCACGCTTTCGAGAAAATAACATTTCTGTTTACGGTAACAAACCAATATATTTGTACAGCTAACCTATAAAATTTACACTCAATCCGTTCGTTGCAGGGCTAAAATAAATAGTTCTGTTTCTTATCACATGGTCAGTCAATTAAATGACTGAATCATTTAAGAACAGAAGAGGTAGAGGTGTAAAAGACACTAATCAGAGTTATCTTCTCTGAAAGTAATGAATTTCATTGTACAGCCAGACCCTGTGGTGAATGAAGTGAAGGTGTCATTTACAGAGTGGAAAATATGTGCTTTTCAGAGGGCCCGGCATGCTGATAAGCGTAATTTTCCACTCAGTGAGGAAGGCAATGGTAAACCACCTCATTCCTCGTTTTACTTAGTAAAACCTCTAGAGGTTCAAACCAGCCTTTCGGCTGTTGACCTAAACAACAACAACAACAACCTATAAAAGGTTCCGCATATACTGTACATCCTCTGGGTATAGTATAAGTTGGTGTGTTTGTTGTACTGAAATTAAAACATTCGCGCATGCGCACTGATGCTTTTTCCCCTTTACTCCTCGTTACAAACAAGGGCAAACTCGTGACTTAAGTAACTATAACCAATCTATCGTAAACAAATCGTTATCTTTATTACTTTCTCTTGCCTATATGAATATATAGGAAGGAAAGTATTGTTTTCATGTCGATTTTTCGAAATCGAGTTTTCACCGGATCTATACGTTTTCAGACCCCCTGAACCCAAAAAACATGTTTTTAGCGATTGGTCTGTGTGTGTGTGTGTGTGTGTGTGTGTGTGCGTGCGTGCGTGTGTGTGTGTGTGTGTGTGTGCGTGTGTGAACAGAATATCTCAAGAACGGAACATCGTACGAACTTGAAACTTGAAACTTAAGTTACATATCACTACCGGACCCGACACGAACATTTTCATCAAAATCGGTCAACCGGAAGTAGTAGTTTATTCGTATAATTTTTCACTTTTTTGCGATTTTCTCAAAAACTAGTCCTACGATTTTTTTAAAAATCAACTGGTTTACTACATTTTTTATGCTCTACAATATAGGGTAGGCGCCATGTTTGCTGAAATTCTGCTTGAGGCTGTTTTTACGTAAAAACATTTTCTTTTTAAGATTGCGGCTTTAATATGCATTTTAGCGCAAAACGTTATATAATAAAAGTTGTAGAGAATGTAAAATTCTACAACTTTTATTTCAAACATTTTTTTGTATAACGCTTAGTTTAGCGGTAATTTGCGATTTTCTGTTTTTTTTTCTCACGAAAACGTGAGAAAAATCGATTTTTTTAACATTTCGGTCTTAGTATGCATTTTACGACAAAAGTGTATATAATTAAATTTATAGAAAATTAAAAGATCTACAACTTTTGTTTAGAGAATTTTTCTCTACAGAGCCTAGTTTAGCGTGAAAGCGTGATTTTCCGTATTTTTAAGCCAAACTGAGTTCGATTGTCATTTTGCGTCATTCACTCATGATTAAAATAAGGTTATGTTTATTGAGGTTAGTTTTTGTTTATTTCTAATATTTTATTAATAATGTTAGGTTTATTATTAATTATTTGCATTGGCAAGAGAAAGTTGTGTGAGTGTTTTACACCAGATTTTTGTTACTGTTTACAGTTCTCTTAAGAATAAGTTACTACTTGGTCACAGAATGAAGTAAGAAATGTAATTGTTAAACAGTGTTATAGTAAAACTATAGTGGGGTATATTTAATGAATCTAATATTTAAATTAGGTCTTTATGAATAACGAAGAAGTTATTCTATTCTAGTATTTCTATTACTATTTCTTAGACACAAGCATTTAAGTTTTTCATTTCTATGCAAATTATCTCTATTTCCATTTTAAATTTCGGTGAATGTTAATTTTCATTGTATTTTAAACGGGAATTGTAGTTTCTTTACTACATTGTATTTGTTTTTGAATTAAAATTTGTAATTAAAAACTAACACGAGATAGTGGATTATAATAATTAGCTTGTTAAATACTTGTTGGTTTTAAAAAATTTCTCGTACTGTTTGTTGTAGAAAAGTTTTGCATTGTAAAATTTGACGTACGGATTTGTACACATTTTTACTGTATTTTGCCCTTTATAAATATAATAGGAAAGGACAGTATTGTTTTCATGTCGACTTTTCCAAATCAAGATTTTACCGGATGTACATGTTTTTCAGACCTTTTAAACCCAAAATACATGTTTTTTTGTAGTGTTTGGTCTGTGTGTGAACAAAATATCTCAAGAACGGAATATTGTACGAAGTTGAAACTTAATTTAAGTACCACTACAGGACCCGACACGAACATAACGAATAGCTTATTCGTGTGATTTTTAATTTTTTTAAATTTTCTTAAAAACGGTCCTACGATTTTTTTTTAGAAACTGCCTCAATTACTACATTTCTTATGCTCTACAAGGTAGGCGTAATCGCCATGTTTTCTGAAACTTGGAGGGGCCGTGCTCGTGGTAAACTTATTTTTGTAATGTCACCGTCGCCCCCTTTTATTAAGTGCTGTGCTGCCGGCTGTCAAAGCTTCCGACGTAGTGACAGAGGGAGCCGTCAATAGTTCCGAGACGGATGGTAGGCTTGTGGCGGCGTACCGACAGAGGCCTTTATCATCAAAACCAAGACCAATTACCGCCCTTTACCACAGCGCTCTCGGCAACTATATAAAGAGCGCTACACCGAGCCGAGAGATTCAATTCCAATCCAGACAGCAGACAAGACATCCACCATCGGCACACGGCTACCGGACTCCAGCGAAGACTAATCGATGACCCCGCAAGAGAGAAGATGATGCTCCGCTCGCCGACCCGTTAACGTAAGCCGTCGACCGGACTTTCATCGCACGCTGACGCGAAAGATGCCCACAGCGGTCCCTCGACCGAGCCTTACGCCCACCGGACCCGACGAAGCAGCCATCGACGCACTTCTGCGAGGGAAAAAGATGACGTCTCCGCTGGACGACGACATGCCGTGTCGCCCAGCTTCTCGACCGTTACGACGACTACGAACGACGCTTTCCATCAAAATGACCACTGCTTAAACGGCCCTTTACAGGGCCATCAAAATGTAAAAATTTCAACTCTACACTTAAGATAGCTGCCTTAAAGTGCATTTCCCGACAAGATTGTGTATAATGAACTTACAACTTTTTTCCCAAGAATTGTTTCTGCAACGCTTAGTTTATCGTCAAATAGGTATTCTTTGTAATTTGTTCATCAAAATTAGTAAAAAAAATTGAATTTTCTAAGATCGCTGCTTTAGTATGCATTTAACGTCAACATTACTGCTTTTCCTGAAGTTTAAGTTGACAGAGGTTGATTTTCATTTTGCCTCACTCGCTCATAATTAAAATTAGGTGATTTTTATCATATTAAGTTACTTGTTTGTTAAAAAAACAAAAATTATTACTTAAAGTGTAATGGTTAGGCGAATTGAAAAGAACTAAGCGTATAGATTTAGTGTGTTTAAATAAGCTTAGTTCTTATAAAGAACTAAGCTGGGTAGATTTAGTGTTTTAAGAAAAATACTAGTAAGTACGCACATTTAAGTCAAGTATATAATATAAGTTACTAAAACTAACTAGCTACAAGCTACTTTAAAGTCATATAGTTATGCAAGTATTAAATAAATGTTAAAATTAACAATAGGATTAAGTTAGAGATTTAAGAAATTAATAAGTTTATAGAACACTGTGAAGTGTCATTAGAAAATAAGTGCTAGCAACAGTGGGTGACTGCATGATTATATACATATAAATATGGGGGTAGGGATAATATTGCTAAAGATAAACTGTTCGTTAGTTTCAAGTTACTAGTTGCAGTAAATCTACAATAAAAAAAATAAAAAAATCTGGTGTGAAACACTCACACGACTTTCTCTTGGCAATGCAAATTGCCAAGAGAATAAACTTGATTATAAACTTCTTGATCTATAAACTTGATTATATCGTAAAATGCATACTAACACCGAAATCTTAAAAAAAATCGATTTTTCACACGTTTTCATGAGAAAAAAAAACAAAATCGCTAATTACCGCTAAACTAAGCGTTATACAAAAAAATGTTTAAAATAAAAGTTGTAGAATTTTAAATTCTCTACATTTTTTATTATAAAAATTTTTCCGCTAAAATGCATATTAACGCCGTAATCTTAAAAAAACAGTTTTTTAAGTGAAAACAGCCTTACCAAGAATTTCAGCAAACATAGCGCCTACCCTATCTTGTAGAGTAAAAAGTTTAGTAAACCAGGCGATTTTTAAAAAATATGTAGGACCAGATTTTGAGAAAATCGCAAAAAGTGAAAAATTACACGAATAAACTACTACTTCCGGTTGACCGATTTTGATGAAAATCTTCGTGTCGGGTTCTCTAGTGGTATCTAACTTAATTTTCAAGTTTCAAGTTCGTACGAGGCTCCGTTCTTGAGATATTCTTTTCACACACACAGACGAATCGCTAAAAACATGTTTTTTGGGTTCCGAGGGTCTAAAAACGTGTAGATCAGGTGAAAACCCGATTTCAAAAAATCGACATGAAAACAATACTTTCCTTCTTATATATTCATACAGGCAAAGAAAGTAAAAAGTATACATACATTACTTATTTACATTGGAAAGAGAAAGTTGTACGAGTGTTCAGGAACTGAGTTTTTCTCAAATTTCCATTTCAATTTGGCTTGTTAATGATTGTAAGATAATTTTTCTACTAAAGTGTAATGCAGAGAATACAATATTATTATTATTATTACCAATCTCTTTAGTAATGTGAATTAATTTATGAAATCATTTTTAGAAAGTACTTCAAATTAAAATTTCATAATTTGTTTCTTGGAAATTTTTTTTGTTTTGTTTTATTTAGAAAGTAATATTACATTTTATTACGAATGAAGTGTTGTTGTCTGTTTAATTCGTTAAATAGTATTGTACTTCTTGATTCACGTTTTAATTTAATTAAATACTGGGTTATAAGTTGCCAAATTAGAAATATTTGCGTGGTTTTTTCCTCGTATGGGTCCAATTTTAGATTGAGTGATTTTACTTTCTCTTGCCTATATGAATATATAGGAAGGAAAGTATTGTTGTCGTGTCGATTTTAAGAAATCGAGTTTTCACCGGTTCTACACGTTTTCAGACCAGCTAGTGTGTGTGTGTGTGTAGTGTGCGTGCGCGCGCGCGCGCGCGTGTGTGTGTGTGAACAGAATGTCTCAAGAACGGAACATCGTAGGCACCACTACCGGACCCGACACGAACATTTTCATCAAAATCGGTCAACCGGAAATAGTAGTTTATTCGTGTAATTTTTCACTTTCTTTCGATTTTCTCAAAAACTGGTCCTACGATTTTTTTAAAAATCGCCTCATTTACTAAATTTTTTGTGCTCTACAAGATAGGGTAGGCGCCGTGTTTGCTGGAATTCTTGGTGAGGCTGTTTTCACGTAAAAAATTGTTTTTTTTTTAAGATTACGGCTTTAATATGTATTATAGCGCAAAAATTATATAATAAAAATGTAGAGAATTTAAAATTCTACAAATTTTATTTCAAACATTTTTTTGTATAACGCTTAGTTTAGCGGTAATTAGCGATTTTCTGTTTTTTCTCACGAAAACGTGTGAATTTTGTTATAATTAGAAAGCAATATTACATTTTATTACGAATGAAGTGTTGTCTGTTTAATTCGTTAAATAGTAGCTGTACTTTTAGATTCACGTTTTAATTTAATTAAATACTGGGTTTTAAGTTACCGAATTAGAAACATTTATAGTCCAGCCTCTCTTAGTTTGCTCCTAATGTAAACAAATAATGACGTCACTGAGCATGCGCATTATAACAAAATGTGTACACGCTGCTTATAAAGTAACAACAAAATACTTTCAAAAGTATTTAAATACAAAATACTTTTAAAAGTATTTTTCTTAATGAAATTGTTAGGCCTACATCATATCATGACTGATGTTTTTAGTACTTTAAGTACTAATAATTTAAAAAATAGTTAACTTAATAGGAATACGACATCCGTAAAGTCGTAGACTCTAGCGTGCACCCTATAGTAGGTGACTTTTGTTTGTTGACAGTAGGAGCAAACTAACAACGGCTGAACTGTAATAATTCTTTTTTCTGTAGGATTATGTTTTTTGTACAGCTGTTTTTGCATTTCTTAAAGTAGGTGTGAATTTTGTAGGTGAAAAAGATACAATCCTTTAATTTGAATGGCGTCCGTAGAGCAGTATCCAGCCAGTTTTGTGCATGTGACATGAAAAACAATGTGTTGCAGGAGAATAAGATATTTTCTTTGAATGCCAAAATAGTTTTAATATAATTTGTATTGTAGCTAATTTTCATGACTAACTTATGTATAAGGAATGAGACAGTTATCGCCATTGCCATCACAGATCTGATTTTCCAAGTTCAAAAACAATTTGTTTTTCAATTCCTAATGTGTGTACATTGCAACCTGTTCAATTTACGAACAATAAACAAACCTGGGCTACAAAAACAAGTTCTGTTTTATATCACATGCCTTTGACTGAAGCATTTAACAACAGAAGAGGTGTAAAATAGATAAGTCATAGTTATCTCCTATGAAAGTAATGAATTTCATTATACAGCCAGACTCTGTGGTGAATAAAGTGAAGGTGTCATTTGCAGGGTGGAGAGTAGATAATTTTCAGAAATGCTGATTAACATACTTTTTCACTCATTGAGGAAAGCAGCTGTATCTTGTGTAGTTCTTGAAACGAATCGATAATAATCGACAGTGACATCTTCTCTGAGTTTTCTTCAGCAGTATGTCAAGAGAATCGAGAATTTTTCCTGGATAAAAACAACGCCCTGCTATTATGTATCGTCCAAATACGCCCTCAAAGTTATCATGCTGGAATTGATTAAATTTAGCTGAAATTGCCTATCGATTTTAGCTCGCGCAAAAACAAGCCAGATGAACTTGACAGGCAATCTCAGCTACATTTCATCAATTCCGGCATGATAATTTTGAAGGCTGTATTTGAACGCTACATAGTAACAGGGCGTTGTTGTTTTTATCCAGGAAAAATTCTCGATTCTCTTGACATACTGTTGAAGAAAACTCGGAGAAGATGTCAGTGTAAATTATTATCGATTCGTTTTACGAATTACACAAGATACAGCTGCTGTTTGCGAACATTCTTTTATCTAATCGAAATAGCGTCAAATCACTTTAATACATAAAGTCACAGTCCTCGTTCTATAATGTCCGCTCATCTAAAGTTAAAATCAAAATATATGTTACTAGGCAACAAAAATAAACATACTAGGAAAATCAAATCAAAATTTATTTATGAATAAAATAAAAACGATGTACACTTTCACTAATATATCACATGATAATGTTGGCTAATGTGTATAAATAATGGAGGGTAATATTGAGGGAGTGAATTATAGGAGGAGGCAAAGGTTAGAATATTTAAAACTAATTACAAAAGATGTTGGGCGTTGTAGGTATATAGATATGTAACGACTTGTACAAGACAGAACAACTTGGAGAACGGCATCAAACCAGTCAGAAGACTGATGACAAAAAAGTAGTTCTCTAAAAATAAATACTTAAATGTTAAATAAAAACCGAATGAATTGTTGTTAAATTGCAGAAACAAGGATATTATGTAACTAAACAAGTTTAATATTGTTTTTTTTTTTACTGTTCGCGTTGTGTTGTTGACAAAAATAAGAAATAACGGTATATTAACAAATGGGTTATCAATGACAAGCAGCTATTAAGTTAGTATACTGGTGTTATATTCAACATACATTATAACTGTATTATTATATCGTAGTATAACCCTGTTCTGATACAAGTATACCTCGTATAGTAAAACTACCGTTCTGTAGTTGTAAGTTATATTTGGTAGGATATAACGTTGTACCCTATTATCAACAAACCTGTAGTATATCATATGGATTATTATTACCGTTTTCAATTTATATTTTTCTTTATAACGTAACCGTTTTGTTTATTTAAATTAATAGATTGCTATGATTCAATTCTGTGGTTATTTATGTTTTTTAACCCAAGAAATCTAAGGTTGATGAAGCAGTGCCATCACAATGGGAATTGTATCAGTGTGTTTACGTAGTACGTTCATTTATGTGTTTAGCATGTATGTATGCACATTAGTGTGCGTGTGCTTTCGTATAAAAACATTTTTGTGTACTAACATTATGAACTGAAATTTTGTAATTGTGTACAAATTACTGTTTTTACTTTCTCTTGCCTATATGAATATATAGGAAGGAAGGTATTGTTTTCATGTCGATTTTTTTGAATTTAAGTTTTCACCAAATTTACACGTTTTCAGACCCCCTTGAACCCCAAAAAACATGTTTTTAGCGATCGGTATGTGTGTGTGTGTGTGTGTGTGTGCGCGCGCGCGTGTGTGTGTGTGAACAGAATGTTTCAAGAACGAAACATCGTACGGACTTGAAACTTGAAACTTAAGTTAGACACCACTATTGAACCCGGTACGAACATTTTCATCAAGATCGGTCGACCGGAAGTAGTAGTTTATTCGTGTAATTTTTCACTTTTTTGCGATTTTCTCAAAAACGGGTCGTACGATTTTTTTTAAAAATCGCCTGGTTTACTAAATTTTTTATGCTCTACAAGAGGTTCTTTTTTATGCTCTACTAGGCTCCATCTTTGCTAAAATTCTTGGTGAGGCTGTTTTCACGTAAAAAAATTGTTTCTTTTAAGATTGCTGCTTTAATATGTATTTTAGCGCAAAAATGTATATAATAAAAGTTGTAGACAATTTAAAATCCTACAACTTTTATTTAAAACATGTTTTTGTATAACGCTTAGTTTAGCGGTAATTAGCGATTTTCTGTTTTTTTCTCACGAAATAGTGTAAAAAAATCGATTTTTTAATATTTCAGCCTTAGTATGCATTTCACGAGAAAAGGTATAATCAAATTTATAGGAAATTAACCGATCTAGAACTTTAATTAGAGCATGTTTCTCTACAGAGCCTAGTTTAGCGTGAAATATAGATTTTCCGTATTTTTAAGCCAAACTGAGGTTGATTTTCATTTTGCGTCTTTCACTCATGATTAAAATTATGTTCTGTTTATTGAGGTTAGTTTTTTGTTTATTTCTAATGTTTTATTACTAATGTTAGGTTTATTGTTAATTATTTGTATTGGCAAGAGAAAGTTGTGTGTGTTTCAAACCAGATTTTTTAATATTTTGTTTGTTCTTGTAGTTAAACTAACCTCGCTTAGCGCTGTTTCAGTTAGCATTTGGTTTTTGGGGAACCAATTAACAGCGCTAAGCGAGGGGATTCCTGTATGTGTACTACTGCAATGATTTAATCGTGAACTGTAACTTACACAACGGTGATTCATGCGAATAAATTTGCCCAGTTCATTTTTACTTTCTCTTGCCTATATGAATATATAGGAAGGAAATTATTGTTTTCATGTCGATTTTAAGAAATCGAGTTTTCACCGGATCTACACGTTTTCAGACCCCCTGAACCCAAAAAACATGTTTTTAGCGATTGGTCTGTGTGTGTGTGTGTGTGTGTGTGTGTGTGGGCGGGCGTGCGTGCGTATCTCAGAATATCTCGAGAACAGAACATCGTACGAACTTGAAACTTGAAACTTAAGTTACATACCACTACCGGACCCGACATGAACATTTTCATCAAAATGGGTCAACCGGAAGTATTAGTTTATTCGTGTAATTTTTCACTTTTTTACGATTTTCTCTAAAACTGATCCTACGATTTTTTTAAAAATCGCCTGGTTTACTAAATTTTTTATGCTCTACGAGATAGGGTAGGCGCCATGTTTGCTGAAATTCATGGTGAGGCTGTTTTTACGTAAAAAAATTGTTTTTTAAGATTACGGCTTTAATAGGTATGCATTTTAGTGCAAAAATGTACAGAATTTAAATTCCTACAACTTTTATTTCCATCATTTTGTTTGTATAACGCTTAGTTTAGTGGTAATTTGCGATTTTGTGTTTTCTCACGAAAACGTGTGAAAAATCGATTTTTGTAAGATTTCGGCCTTAGTATGCATTTTACGACAAAAGTGTATATAATAAAATTTAAAGGAAATTAAAAGATCTACAACGTTTATTTAAAGCATTTTTCTCTACAGAGCCTAGTTTAGCGTGAAAGTGATTTTCCGTATTTTTAAGCCAAACTGAGGTCGATTTACATTTTGCGTCTTTCAGTCATTATTAAAATAAGGTTATATTTTGTTGAGGTTAGTTTTTTGTTTATTTCTAATGTTTTGTTACTAATATGATGTAATATTGGTCAGTATTCGCATTGGCAAGAGAAATTCGTGTGAGTGTTTGACACCAGATTTGTAACTGAGTAAGCCTACCGAAACTCTTGAAAAATATTGGTATTCTTAATGCATTTTGTACATGTAGACGCTTTCGTTTTTGTAACAACATTAAGGCGGGTAAGTTTGTTTAACAATCAAGACAACAATACGTAAAAACCCTTATTTATTCTTTATATAAACAGAAATAAAAAGCTATTCCAAACACGTATTTCCTCTTGATTTACTCGTCCTAAAATCACCTATGATTGCAGTATTCAATTTAATTATTACTGACCGCAGTAATATACATACACCGGTATGTATGTATAACTTAAAAAATACTAAAATAAAAATGTGGTGTGAAACACTCACACAACTTTCTCTTGCCAGTGCAAATAATTAACAATAAACCTAACATTAGTAATAAAACATTAGAAATGAACAAAAACTAACCTCAAAAACATAACCTTATTTTAATCATGAGTGAAAGACGCAAAATGAAAATCAACCTCAGTTTGGCTTAAAAATACGGAAAATCACTCTTTCTCTCTAAACTAGGCTCTGTAGAGAAAAATGCTCTAAATAAAAGTTGTAGATCTTTTAATTTCCTATAAATTTTATTATTACTTTCTCTTGCCTATATGAATATATAGGAAGGAAAGTATTGTTTTCATGTCGATTTTTCGAAATCGAGTTTTCACCGGATCTATATGTTTTCAGACCCCCTGAACCCAAAAAACATGTTTTTAGCGATTGGTCTGTATGTGTGTCTGTGTGTGTGTGTGTGTGTGTCTGTGTGTGAACATAATATCTCAAGAACGGAACATCGTACGAACTTGAAACTTGAAACTTAAGTTACATACCACTACCGGACGCGACACGAACATTTTCATCAAAATCGGTCAACCGGAAGTAGTAGTTTATTCGTATAATTTTTCAGTTTTTTGCGATTTTCTCAAAAACTGGTCCTACGATTTTTTTTAAAATCGCCTATTTTACTCAATTTTTTATTCTCTACAAGATAGGGTAGGCGCCATGTTTGCTGAAATTCTCGGTGAGGCTGTTTTCACGTAAAAACGTTGTTTTTTTAAGATTACGGCTTTAATATAAATTTTAGCGCAAAAACTTATATAATAAAAGTTGTAGAGAATTTAAAAACCTACAACTTCTGTTTCAAACATTTTTTTGTATAACGCTTAGTTTAGCGGTAATTTGCGATTTTCTGTTTTTTTTCTCACGAAAACGTGAGAAAAATCGATTTTTTTAACATTTCGGTCTTAGTATGCATTTTACGACAAAAGTGTATATAATTAAATTTATAGAAAATTAAAAGATCTACAACTTTTGTTTAGAGCATTTTTCTCTACAGAGCCTAGTTTAGCGTGAAAGCGTGATTTTCCGTATTTTTAAGCCAAACTGAGTTCGATTGTCATTTTGCGTCATTCACTCATGATTAAAATAAGGTTATGTTTTTGAGGTTAGTTTTTGTTCATTTCTAATGTTTTAATACTAATGTTAGGTTTATTGTTAATTATTTGCATTGGCAAGAGAAAGTTGTGTGAGTGTTTCACACCAGATTTTTATTATTTTGCTTTTACGGCCATATTAGACCACTCAATCAATTTTTGGAGGCTTTTCTCCTAGCCCAGTAATCTCTCATCACTTGGGTTCTTCTTTCCCGTTCTGCTTCCGAATAAATCACCTTTCTCCTCTTTATTTCTATTTCTTTAAATCTAGTCTCACTTTGGTGTAATATTTTCAATTTATTCGATTTTTGCCTTAAGTTTTGTTCTGTAATCCGTAGCTCCGCCATGTCTTCCTTGACCTGTTTTATCCATCTTGGATGTTGTTTGGATGTAATCAATCTTTCTACCAGTTGTTTTAAAACTCTGGTCTCTGGTGAAACTCTCTTCTTCCTCATCTCATAAATTTTATTATATACACTTTTGTCGTAAAATGCATTCTAAGGCCGAAATCTTAAAAAAATCGATTTTTCACACGTTTTCGTGAGAAAAAAACAAAAAATCGCAAATTACCGCTAAACTATGCGTTATACTAAAAAATGTTTGAAATAAAAGTTGTAGGTTTTTAAATTCTCTACAACTTTTATTATGTAAATGTGTGCGCTAAATTGCATATTAAAGCCGTAATCTTAAAAAAACTATGTTTTTACGTGAAAACAGCCTCACCCAGAATTTCAGCAAACATGGCGGCTACCCTATCTTGTAGAGAATAAATAATTGAGTAAACCAGGCGATTTTTAAAAAAATCGTAGGACCAGTTTTTGAGAAAATCGCAAAAAAGTGAAAAATTATACGAATAAACTCCCACTTCCGGTTGACCGATTTTGGTGAAAATGTTCGTGTCGGGTCCGGTAGTGGTATGTAACTTAAGTTTCAAGTTTCAAGTTCGTATGATGTTCCGTTCTTGAGATATTTTGTACACACACACACACACACACACACACACGCACACACACACACACACACACACGCACGCGCACACACACACACACACACACACACACACACACAGACCAATCGCTAAAAACATGTTTTTTGGATTCAGGGGGTCTGAAAACGTATAGATCCGGTGAAAACTCGATTTCTAACAATCGACATGAAAACAATACTTTCCTTCCTATATATTCATATAGGCAAGAGAAAGTAAAAAGCTATTCCAAACACGTATTTCCTCTTGATTTACTCGTCCTAAAATCACCTATGATTGCAGTATTCAATTTAATTATTACTGCGGTGTATGTATAATTCTAAAAAAATTTAAGTTCTTGATTATGATTCTCATGTTCTTTTTTTTTAAATAAATGTTTAGTAAAATTATTTTTATTTTTTTATCACAAAGTCTCAGAAGTTTCGCAGCACATCCGTTGAGAATCACTGCTCTAGAGGCGTTACTAAGTAAAACGAGGAGTGAGGTGGTTTACTGTTGATTTCCTCACTGAAAGGAAAAGTATGCTTATCAGCATACCAGGCCCTCCGAAAAGCATCACCCTACAAATGACAAAACGGGTGATTATAACATCACCAAAAAAAAAATGTTATATTAAAAATAATATATAGGTGTAATAGACCTATACAGGGTGATTAACGAAGAGATGCAGAAACTTTGGGAGCCTATTGTACATGTAAAAATAATGAAAAAAGTTTATGTAAACATGGGTCCGGAAATGCTTCGTTAACGAGTTACGGCTAGCGAAAGATTTCGCCCGGATTACAGCTCACCAGGTGAAATGAGGTCATCCTGAAATTCTGGTAAGGTAGATGAAGAGGCGAATTCAATCGTTTCTTATGGTTTTTGACCTGATAAATTGAATAAAACAGGTCCCAGAACTGTAAGTTAAATAGTTTTTGAGAAAGCC
>JAQMRL010000016.1:12163380-12543380 GCA_035578175.1 Catonia carolina
ACCGGTGTTCTGTTTTTGTTCTTCACGGAAACCCTTAAAGTTCGTAATTAATTGTCTGAATTTGGTTCGGTTCATTAAGTTTTCTCGATTTATTCCGGTTTACTCAATATCCTTTTTGATTACTTTAAAAAATTTATCCGACACTTTATGTCTATTTTTTAATGTTTTAAAAATTTATTTTTGTCAATCGGTTATCATCAACTTAGAATAGGTGTCCGTAGAATTTTAGTCTTCTTTTTCAAATTGTTTCCATTAATCGTTCGTTTTTTTTGTCCAGTTTTTCTCGGCCTCGTAACCCATATTGTTTGTCTATTATCTTTGGGCCCATTATCTTCCGGAGAATCAATTTTCTTTGCTTCTCTTAGACCAGCCTTCCCAGTCATTCTAAGGCACTCACTCGCGTACAGACAGACAGGTTTTATCACAATATTATATCTAATCTTGGCTTGTCTTGAGATTGCTTCATATACAAGTGGTGAGTTCCTCAAAGTGCCCGGCCATCTTTCCTCGTCCGTTATTGTTCGCTTCCTTTTCACTGGTCTTTAGTTGTAATCTATCCCCGAGGTACTTGAAGCTTATAACTTTCCCAATTTTTCCGTATTGTTTTCAGATGACGCGGGGCTGTTTTGATGTTAGTTATGCATTTAGTTTTCTCGAAGGAAATCTGTAGTCCTGCTTTTTCTGCTCGTTTTTTCAACACGTTAATTTGTTCTATTACTATTTCTGAGAATTGATAAATTTTCAAGAAATAATTTACAATTTGGTTTTAATTTTTAAAGAAAGTAGTTTACTAAAAAATTATCTTTGTGAATTAGAGATCAAACTGATGATTAAAATTGTTAATTATTTGTAACATGCGTGTATATAGCTGAAATTTTAAATGTTTGCTTTAATATTTCTAGGCTAAACAGCAGACTGCAGTTCATTTGGTTGCCAGTAGACAAACAGGAACCGCAACAAGTATATTACGAGCACTTTTACAAGCAGCTGGTAGAGATATTCGGATTAGACCCGATGGTGTAAGTATTAATTTAATTTTTAAGTAATTTATATTATAGACATAGGATTATAATTTTTGAAGAGTTAAGTAACATATAATATAACAGTTAAAAAAGGTAATTTTTATGCTGATATGAATTTACGGTGGATTGAAAAGATTTTTTCTGTAATTATTTATTTGCGACTGTAAAAATTTACAACAAGCAAATGTAATGATAATGATAATTGTGTAAATAATATGATAGGCATGAGAGGGGTAGGGCCCCATTGGTACCTCCCCAAGAATAAAATGTGTATATTGAATTAGCAGGTAAGGTATCTATTCGGATGGAAAACAGCGTGTTGGAGCAGGTTTTATATTTTAAGTACTTGGGTTGTGATATGACATAAATGAAGGGGAATTTGGTGTAATGATGAATGTTTCTAGGTATTAATGTGTTTGCGGTTACATAAATAGAACATTTAAAGCAAGGGCCCGGAAAGAAACGCAGTTGTGGCTAGATTATGTATTGACACTACCTTATGTTGTGCGGTAGTGAAGTATGGGTCCTAAGGAAATCTGAGGGTAGGAAGTTGGAAGCACCTGAGATGCGTTCTTCTACTTTTCTCGATCGGTGAGAAAAGTAATTCTTAGGGATCGCATCAGTAGTGAGACAATCCGGCATGATTTGGGTTGGACGGAAATTGTGAGGCAGAGGCTTGCACGATATACAGTTCAGCCGTTCTAAGTTTGCTCCTAATGTAAACAAATAATGACGTCACTGAGCATGCGCATTATATCTAAATGTGTACACGCTGATTAAAAAGTAACAACTAAATAATTTCAAAAGTATTTAAAAACAAAATACTTTTAAAAGTATTTTTCTAAATTAAATTGTTAGGCCTACATCATATCACGACTGATGTTTTTAGTACTTTAAGTACTTATAATTTAAAAAATAGTTAACTTAATAGGAATACGACATTCATAAAGTCACGGACTCTAGCGTGCACCCTATAGTAGCTAGTTTTGGTTTGTTGACAGTAGAAGCAAACTTAGAGCGGCTGAACTATAGGGAGAGGTGGTTACAACAAGTAGCCGCATGCTAGAGGATCGATATCCGCTACTGGCCTTACAATACTCTCCGCAAGGAGTACGGTTGTTGGGTAGGCCTCGAAGAAGAAGACGGATAGAAGCTGGAACAGGCAAAGTGTCTAATCCGTAAAGAAGAAGGAGGTGTAGGAGGAGAAGGAGGAGAAGGAGGAGAAGGAGGAGGAGAAGAAGAAGAATGAGGAGGAGGAGGAGAAGGAAGAAGAAGAAATTAGTAGGTCTCTACTCCAGCGTCTTTTAAGGCGTCTAGCGGGGTTATGAGGTAAATATCAGATGGAAAGTAAACTTACCAGTGTTCTTGTAACTTGTGAAAGCGTTTGTACAGGTATTCGAAGAAATTTTGTACATATTGTAAAATTTGAAACTAATCTGGTGTTAATTAGTGTAAATGGATAAAAGTAAGGTTTACAATTGGCCGCCTTTGTAGCGTAGTGGTTAACACATTAGCCTACCACGCGGAGGTCCCGGGTTCGATTCTTAGCCAGGGTCTGGAAATTTCCACAAGTCGAAACCCACAGTTATAGTTACATAATCCACCGTAGTCGCTTATAACCAACCACTTGAAGCCACTTTAAAAAAATTAATTAAAAAGTTAACAATTGGTTGTTAACTAAACAGTTACAGTTACAGATTATGTATCATTAAATAAAAAAATGATAGTACTAGTAAATGTTGCGTGAATAAGAATTGTGTAAAAACCATTTAAACATTTGTCAGTATTTTATGATCTATAAAATAACATAAAATTAAAATAATATAGGTTAATACAGGGAAAGGGGTGCTGGAGTCAAGTAGTAACATATAAAATAATTTTTTGAAATGGTACATGGTAGAACAAGTATTTATTTTTCAATAAATTTGATTTTACGCATGCGTTTAGAGTAGGAAGTATTTTAAGGAGGGGAGCAACTGAAGCAACAAGTGTTTTTAGTTTTAGAATCGATTACTGGCCAATGAAAGATGTAAAATATTTCTATCTAAAATATCTGTAAATTACTAAAATATTATATTATTAATGTTACATAAAAATAGTTTATTTTATAGTTATTTTATCATTTAAAACTTTAGATGCCTCATTATTTTTATTGGTTTATTGTAAGATTAACTGTTTTCATCACAAAACAATTTAAAAATCTGTTCTCGTGTTTTCTCATGCAGTAAGCTTATTCTACATAAAATACACATTAAAAATCTGGTGTAAAATACTCACATGAACTTTCTTTTGCAAATGTAGATAATGAACAATATAACCTATGTTTAATCATGAGTAAACAATGTAAAATAAAAAACATAATCTGATAATCATGAGTGAATGACGCATAATGAACATCAACCTTCATAGGACTTAAAAATTACGGAAAATCATTAGTTGAGACTAAACTAGGCTCTGTAGAAAGAAATGTTGACTTAAAAGTTGTATATTTTCCATTTCCTATAACTTTGTGTGTATATACTTTGTGTATACACTTTTGTCGAGAATTCCATAATTAGGACTTAAAATACTCAAAAATATTAGCAACTATGGACAAAAACACAATACGCATACTTTTTTGAGGGTGGTTCACAACAGAGAGCGATTTCCAGAGTTGTAGCCAATTTTAATTGATGAAACTGGTACTCTATGAAGAAATTATTGTGAAAATTTCAGTATTTTTGTTCTAGAGAGATATAAGGATAATAACAGAGTTGAGATAGTTCATCTATATGAATTTATTTTAGTTAGTTCTTAACCCTTTGAGTGCCGCGCCTTTTAGTGGAGAACTAGTGAAAAATGCCAGGTCAAAAGCAAGCTAATGACACTATGACACCATTTCTTTAAAAAATTAATTTCATCAAAACTAATACGGATATTAGCTTAATTATTTTACCGAAATTAGCAGAAAGCCTTACTCTATATATAGCACAGTTAAAGAAAGATTCATTGATAATTTATTTTTATTTACTAAAATATTATGATTCACTTGCCCGAATTTGATGTTCATGTAATATTCTTCATCCAGTAGGTATTAAACTAAAAATATTTTTACAATCACGAGGTTAATATTATTTAAAATACTATAATACTATAAATATATAATACTAAACTATAAAAATTTATTATAAATTACTATAATTAGTATTATAAATTACTATAATTAGTATTATAAATTACTATAATTATACATAAAAACGACGAAGCCGCCATTTGACGCGTGTGTTTACAAAAACGTACACAAACTATAAACTCTTGTAAAACAGATGTAACTAAATGTAGCAAAATCTATTGACATGAAAATATGAAAGTTCATATTTACATTAATAATAAAGCCAAAACTCAACGCAATCTACCGGTGTATACGACGTTATAGCCATTTACGCAACAGTTTACTGACATCCGATGTGACCGGGTCTGGCACTTTTCAGAAGATCCTCACATCTGAAAACGGATCCTGACATTCAAAGGGTTAATATTTAATCATAATTGCCCATAACAGGCAGATGAATTTTTAAATTATTTGCATTCGATCTGCTACTTCCAGGGCTACAAAAAATTGTTTTGTTTCTTATCATATAATCAGCCAATTATATGACGGAAGCATGAACTCTTTATAGGACAGTACTACGGGGAAAATATACATTTTGTTAAAAAATATTAAATTTTGTTTTATAGGGGCTTGAATAAGGTATTTCTAGTGCCAGAACTTCCTGTATGTTTTCGTTACTTACTTTTAAATTTCCCATTTCTTCTAAACCACTCTTGCTGCTGCACAAAACTTTCGTTTTGTTCTTATTAATTTTCATGAAGTAATCCTTTCTCAAAATCTCATCCATTCCATTTAATAAATCCTCTAGTTCTTGATCTGAATAATGTTGAGAATAAAGTCCGCAGTTGATACTGAAGAAAGTGCCACTGGGTCTAATAAATTTCTCTACCTCTCTTTAAATAACTTTTTATATCACATTTGGAAATTGTGTCGCTCACTGTAAAGTACTGTACCCAAAATCAAAGGAAAAAACGTTAAATGCATTTCAGCTTATATTTAAATGGGTTTTTTTACTTTTGAGACCTCATAGGATCACTCAAGTTCAAGTTTAGGTCTGTTCACTGTTGGGTTTCTTTGCAAAGCGAGCCCTCCTAAGCGTGGCTTCCTTTCGTTTGGCCCACATTTTCTTAAAACGTTCCGATCTCTGTTTTCTGTCTTCGTCGGTAAACACCCTGTTGTATACTCTTCTGGTTTTTGGTTCGAATGTTACCATATTCGTCTTGACTAGTCAATTGTACTTAACTGATTTCGTTAGCAAGTCTTGTTGAGTGATTCCAAGTTCCTCCATTCCCCCTGTACATCTTTCAGCCACCTAGGTCTCGACACCTTATTCCAAAAAATGTTGATCAGCCGGTTCACAAGTCTGGACTTGTCGGCTCTGAATATGTGTTCTAGGAATGATATCCTTTTCTTTCTAAAGTTATTTGTTAGTGGGGGGATTAGTTTATAGATTTCTTTGATTAGATTTTTTTGAGTAGGTTTCTTTGGTGGGATTAGTTTCAGATTTAAATGGTTTATAATAATAATAATCGAATATAAAAACACGGGAATATAAATAAAACAAATGTACTAAAATATTATAATAAATGCATTGAAATAATTTAAAAAGTAAACATATTTTTTTAGCTGAAGCTGAATGGGTCGGGTCAATGTTTGCAGATATCTTCCTAACACACAACAATCGTATTCTATCCGTGAGGTTATTTAGTGGAAAGTCGCGTGACACTTTTGTTTTTCTTGTTTGGCTCCCTCTAGCTGTGCTAGGTACTAAGAGTGGAGGGGTACGATTTCCAACCCTCCTTTATTCAACGGTTTCGAACCGATGAGATATGGGAATTTGAAAAGACAGCAGAAGGGATATTTTACTATATCAGATATGTATCCGAATAAAAAATAAATGAAATAAAAATACATGACAAAAAAATTAAACCTCTTTACTTTCGACAGCGTACACGATATGTTGTGAATTATTTATTTTTAAACATATCTTTCCCAAATACATAAATAAATGTCTAATAAAATGCACTTCTCGATTAATTTAAATACCGATATTGTTTTTAAATATTCTGAATTATTTTTAAAATAAATTTTTTTCATTTATTCACATAAAGCCATATCAATTGCTTTGTCTTTTACAATTACATTAGATTTCTGAACGTACAACTTGTTCAGTAATACAATTCCGGTTAAAAAGATTCAAATTATAGCCCAGAATCGAAACAGGGATTTTAGTATTAAAAAAGGTAATCATTATTCAGAATTGATATTGGTAATGATTAATGCTAATATTGGGCAACGAGTGGATGAGCCAAAGAGAGATAATAAACAGAGGGGGACAGGAAAGGGTAGTGATTCATTTTCTACGTATTGTTTGATAGTCAAAAAAAATTCGGATCAAAACAAAATAAAAGATTGGAAGAGTCATTGTTATTTAGGTCAACAGCTGAAAGGCTGGTTTGAACCTCTAGAGGTTTTACTAAGTACCACGAGGAGTGAGGTGGATTACCAAGCCTTCCTCACTGAGTAAAAAAGTAGCCTACGCTTATCAGCATGCCAGGATCAGCAAGCCATAAAAATGGCTTAGAGCATGCCCTCTAAAAACATCTACTCTGCTCCCTGCAAATGACACTTTCACTTCATTCACCACAGGGTCTGGCTGTATAATGAAATTTATTACTTTCAGTTGGAGATAACTCTGACTAGTGTCTTTTACACCTCTTCCTCTTCTGTTCTTAAATAGTTCAGTCATATAATTGGCTGACTACATGATAAGAAACAGAACTATTTTTTGTAGCCCTGGAACTAGGAGATCGGTGCAAATAATTTAACACTCCTACTGCTTGTTAAGCGGGAAGGAAGAGTCGTACAGCAAAAAATTTTGTCGTAAGGTGTAGAAAAATGGGAATTTCCAGAAAAAGCAAAAGGATGGTTATAGTCGTGAAGATAACTCCTGGAGAAGTTGTCGGATCTTGAGATTGAATCACACGAGGGATGAAACAATCTGGGTAAATGTACACAGACCAAACAGTATATTTAGGTGAAATAGAAAAGACACGTTGTGATATGAACGTCGGCGATGGATGAATGTAGATAGATGGCCCAACAGAACCATTACGGAACTGGATCCAAGGAAGAGAAAGTAATGAGGCCGCCTATCAAAATAATGGATGAATGGAGTAAAGGAGCCGATGAGCAGTAGAGACCTGCAGATGGATCTTTTCCTGCTAGTGTCTAACCATTTCGGTTGTCAGCAACTATAAAAGCAATCCTCACCCTGTTTGCAGCTATGCAAACGAGCTTTATTGATGTGCTTCCAAACCACTTTCTGAGATTTTGCAGCCATAATGTGCGATGGCGTCCCGGACTTCTTCGTCCATCTATTTTGCCCTGGATGATGAACTGCAACAGAACGTACCTTTGATCGTTCCACATTATGTGTCCGACACATAATGCAGATGGATAATTGGATAAATAAGACTTCATGTTCGGTATGCGAAAAATTACAATCATACCTGCATAGCGTATAGAAGAGATAGCGTATCTCTTCTATACGCTATGATACCTGTAGAAAGTCGCTAAAAGGTAACCAACTGAACTATCATGACAGCCAAAATTAATTTTTTTATCAATAAAATTCAGATATGATTAGGTACACCGACTGTTTCTAAATAAAAAAAAATAGCAATCTTTTGAAATGTGACTTCTCAGAAAAGTACTTTGTGTGTCATGAACAGCACAAATAAAAAAATATAGTGTTTCAGATTGTTCATGCTGTGATGCGCTCATTCTTAAAAAATTCAGCTTTTTAAGACATTATGTTACACATAAATAATCAGTTTTAAAATGAAATACAGTCTTGTTTTTTATTCCAATGGTCGTCTAATCACATTGATCTGAAGTTTATAATATTTTTAGTTGTTATAAACAAGCAGAAACATATTTATATAACAGAATAATATATTATAAAATATTTTATAAACTAAAAATAAAAAACATTTAAGTTTGTTGTAAATTCGGTTTGAAAATAAAACAAATAGTCTACGGTGTGTTTTATGGCATCCAAATTGCTACAATTTATATATTATATTCTGAATAAAAGTTGCAAGCAGCATAGAAGTTAAAAATTACTTTTCAAGATTGGAATAAAACTAGATACCCACCTCATTTTATTGTTTTCATATCTGCATACATTTTCAAGGACAATACATAAACTATTATTATGGTTTATTTTATTCAAAAGTTTAAAAAGATTTGAATTTTTATCTCTTCTTTTATAAAAAGTAAATATAAACCTGTTATTTACTTTGATGACATTTTCAATTTAAAGAAATTTATGGTTCAGTTTTACAAATTACTGCATATGTGAATCACATTTTTTTACAATACAGCGAAATTTTCCCATAACGGACAGAAAGGGTAGTCAGAAGAAAGTGCTAATCCTCAAAATTTCCAGCATGATTTTTCTTAAATATTCTGTAAAGATGAAATGTACTACGAAAGTTAAACAGGATGCTTATATTTATGATCTTAAGTACCTAGTAGATTAACAGAAAAAACAAATGTTTAACAAAAAATTTAAAAACATGATTTGTAGATTTCAGTAAACTTTTAAAATGATATTGCGTAAAGCTATGTTGATGTGGGTTAGCACTGTCTTCTCCCGACCCCTTCAATTATTTGCACTCGATCTGCTAGTTCCAGGGCTACAAAAAATATTTCTGTTTCTTATCACATGGTCAGGCAATTATGGTTAAAGCATTTAAGAAAAGAAGAGGTAGAGGTGTCAAAGACACTAGTCAAAGTTATCTCCTCTGAAAGTAATAAATTTTATTATACAGCCAGACCTTGTTGGTGAATGAAGTGAAGGTGTTATTTGCAGGGTGAAAAATAGGTACTTTTCAGAGGGCCTGGTATGCTGATAAGCATACTTCTCCACTCAGTGAGGAAGGCAATTGTAAACCACCTCACTCCTCGTTTTACTTAGTAAAACCTCTAAAGGTTTAATCCAGCCTTTCGCCTGATGAACTAAACAACCTCGATGTTATTATTAGATTCTGATTCTGTGGTTTCGTCATGTCTGTCAGTTTAGTATGACTCATTTATCTATAGTCAGATTCACGAAAGAAAACACCTGTTTTTAAACAGTAATATCTTTTGAACTGTTGTTTGTAAAAACAATTACGACACATCAAATTAAAGTTTGTTTTATTGTTGGTTACAGGATATCCATTAACATTTTTACAAATTAATAATGTATTAAATATAATAACAAATTACGCATAAAAAGCACCCTGGTTTTACCACTTTTCCAGTATACCCAACTTCAAGGCACTATTACTTTGTTCTCGTGTACTTTAAAATGCATAGGGCTACAAAGTTTTATATGTTAACGTAATCCTGTAACCAACAATAAAACGCGTTTTAATTTGATGTTAACCTACCGGGTTGGTCTAGAGGTAAAGTCGTCGCCAAAATCAGCTGTTTAACAGCTGATTTTCGGAGACGAAGGTTCCTGGTTCAAATCCTGGTAAAGGTAGTTAACTGTAGTTAACCTGGTTAAGTTAGTTAGATAAAAGTAACTACTTTTGTACGGATTTGAGTGCTAGACTATGCTTACCGGTGTACTTTGATGATTGGGGTTCAATTAACTATACTCTCTCAGGAATGGTCGGCCTGAGTCTGTACAAGACTACACCTCATTTACATGTCATACATATATCATTCTTATCTCATTGGGTCATGGGGTTGTTTATTGTTCTGAATTGAACAGATTGCAACGTACACACATTAGGGATTAAAAAATAATAATAAAAAAAGAATTTGATGCTTTGTAATTGTTTTTACGTGAACAGAAGGGTCACAAATATGGAGGTCCTCAGAAGAATGGGGAAAGAGCTGGAAATCCTGCAGAGCGTAAAGATAAGAAAACTGACATACCTTGGACACATCATGAGGGGGCCTAAATATGAGATTCTGCATCTCATAATTCAAGGGAAACTCATTGGTAAACGCTCGGTGGGACGCAGACGAATATCCTGGTTAAGAAACCTGAGAGAAGCGTTTAACTGCTCGTCGCATGACCTGTTCAGAGCAGCAGTGGACAAGGTGCGACTGACCATGATGATAGCCAACCTTCGTAATGGAAAAGGCACCTGAAGAAGAATTGTTTTTACATACAACGGTTCAAAAGATATTGCTGTTTAAAGACAGGTGTTTTCTTTCGTGAATCGGACTATAGTCTGAACACAATTCTGAAAAATTTTTTAAAGATATTAGTACCATTTTTATTGGAGACTACTCCCATAAAACCCATAATAAATAATAAATTATCAAGATGATGATACAAATTAAGATAAACTAAAAATTGTCTAACTATCCGGGATTTCAATTTCTCCTTACTGCAGTCATAAAATCGAGTAATATTGCAATTACGATTGACCTATTTTTGTTACTATAAGAATGGATTCTATTATTAAATTGAGCTATGTTAACTTACATAATATTGTATGAAAAATAAAGAAAAAACCTACAGTAAACAACTACTATCGGTTCGATTTCAACCTTCTTTATGCACGCTACTATTTTGTCTCCGTACTATTTTACTGACAATCGATACAAAAACTTTTGTGTAATGTTTTGGTGTTCATAATTCAAAATTTTATGTTCTGTGTCTATTTATTTATAATTTACAACTGTATAATATAACTGTCTGGTAAATAACATGATTTATCATTCTGGTTGTTAGTAGTAAAGTAAGAGAACTTATTCTATAGGAAAGTGTTATAATATATCTGGAATACGTATAATTGTATTGAGCATAAAAATATTTAATTTTTTTTATATAAAAAAGTGCAAATACAACATTACAATGCAATACAATGCATTACAACACCGTAATTCTACCGGAGATCACATACAGCAGCGAAACAATCTTCAGTCTCAGGAAGATAAACACGGAGCACAGAATCTCAAAATTGGAGCGTCGGATCATCAGGAGATGCCTGAACAAAAGATGTTTCTCTGATGGGATATGGAAACCTGTCTCGAAAGAAGAAGTATACAGAAATACAGAACCTCTAGCAGACCAGATGAGGAAAAAGAGAATTTCCTTCTTTGAACATCTCTTGAGGACCGACTCTTCCAGAATCTCAAAACAAATCATCAACTTTTTCCTTAACAGAAAAACTCAGCCCCACTGGATCAGGGAAATTAAGGAGGACATGGACGGGCTCCAAATCTCACTTGCGGACCTCATAACAAAAGCCGGAAATTACCACAGGCTGAAAACCACAAGACTTGAACAGCAGAAACCGACGAAACGACGGAAAGTTGTGTATTCTGACAAGGAACGGCAGAGAAGATCGGATGGATTGAGGGAATACTGGAGAAAGTTCAAGGAGGGAAACATTAGGAAGGGACTCCAAAAACTGAAAGATTGAACCGCAAAAATTGAAATGAGCTCTTTTTAGTTTGATGAACTTATGTAGTCCTATGTGGCTTTAAAAAATTAAAAAAAGTGTAAAACCACCGAATTGTTGAACAAACAATGGTCAATGGAAAATAACATGAGATTTTTATGTTGTTGTTGTTTAGGTCATCAGCCGAACGGCCGGTTTGAACCTGTAGAGGTTTTACTAAGTAAAAAAGAGGAGTGAGGTGGTTTACCATTACCTTCCTCACTGAGTGGAAAATTACACTTATCAGCATGCTGGACCCTCTGAAAAGCACATATTGTCCACTCTGCAAATGACACCTTCACTTCATTCACCCTAGGGTCTGACTGTATAATGAAATTCATTACTTTCAGGGGATAAAACTCTGATTGGTGTCTTTTACACCTCTACCTCTTCTGTTCTTAAATGATTCAGTCATTTAATTGGTTGACCATGTGATAAAAAACAGAACTATTTATTTTAGCCCTGAAACAAACAGGTTGAGTGTAAATAATTTGATACCCACCTATCTGTTATGGGCATATGAGATATATGTATATATTAAAACTATAGTCTATTGACCTGCCCATAAAAAGCAGGTGGAATGTTAAATTATTTTCACTCGATCTGCTAGTTTCAGAGCTACAAAAAATAGTTCTGTTTTTTATCACATGGTCAGCCAATTATATGACTGAAGCATTTAAGAACAGAAGTGGTAGAGGTGTAAAAGACACCTATCAGAGTTTTATACTCTGAAAGTAATGAATTTCATTATACAGCCAGATCCTGGGGTGAATGAAGTGAAGATGTCATTTGCAGGGTGGAAAATATGTGCTTTGCAAAGGGCTGAGCATACTGATAAGTATACTTTTATACCTAGTGAGGAAGGCAATTGTAAACCACCTAAATCCTATTTTCATAGTACTTAGTTAAGCCTTTAGAGGTTGAAACAACAACAGTCCATTAACACAGTATTACTAATTACAAAAACCGTAAAACAATATTTAAAACCCCCTCTTATGAAAGAATTTACGGAAAAAATAAAATATTGTAACACCTAAACCTAGATTTGTTCGAGATGTGGTTATAATTAACAGACTTCCTTAAACTTATAATAATTATTTATTAACAGAATTAATTTTCTCAAATGTTCTAAATTCTCAGAAAAAATTTAAAGTTATCTCAAAAACAAATTAATAATACACAAATCAGTCCTAAAACCTATTTGGACTCTGGGAATCCATCTAAGGGGTACACTAACAATGCCTAACATCAATATTTGACAACGATTTCAATCAAACTTTTTACGCACCATCTCTGGCTCTCTCTGGTACGAATATAAGAAACAGTATACTTTACAGTGATCAAAATGTACCAACAGTTAAGAACTAAATCTCAAGATACGCTACAAAATATAAGTCAAAACTTGAATAACGTACTAACATTTTAGCCATTAACATATAACCCACCGGGTTAGTCTAGAGGTAAAGTCGTCGCCAAAATCAGCTGTTTAACAGCTGATTTTCGGAGACGAAGTTTCCTGGTTCAAATCCTAGTAAAGGTAGTTACTTTTTTACGGATTTGAATGCTAAAGAGTGGTTACCGGTGTACTTTGATGGTTGGGGTTCAATTAACCATACTCTCTTAGGAATGGTCGACCTGAGTCTGTACAAGACTACACCTCATTTACACGTCATACATCCTCATCTTATTGGGTCATGGGGTTGCCTTTTTTTCAGAATTAAACAGATTGCAACTTACACATATTAGGAATAAAAAAAAACTTATTGGACAACAACAACAAAATCCGACGATTACGATCATCCAAAAATAAACCTTTTTAATGTATTCTGCAGCTTGAAACCAATTCTCGTTTATAAATGTTATAAACTACTAACCTTTTTAGCTGTTTTGATCCTTATGATGGTCTGCTTACATGTGCTTCAATAGATCCACCATTATCATTGTATAAAAAATAACATTTTAAACTTAAAAAACTTTTGTTTTGTTAGAACTTAAAGAAGATGCTGCATCTGCAGTCATTTAGACTAAACAATTTTGTATAAAAAAATTGTATATAGATAACTGAAGATGCAACATCTTCTGCAGATTTTTTTAAAAAATTTCATGTAAATATTTTATAAAGGTACTGGATGATGGTGGATCCACCAAAACAAGAGTATGTCATAAATACCAAGGCCTCTGAAAACGTTAGTGAAATTTATAACATTTATAAAATAAACTTCTTTATTTTCTTCTAAAAATGAAAATCATTCTATTTAAAAACTGAAGATGAAAAACTTCAAACCTACCACATAACTCTGTACATCAGACTTTTCCCAAACACATTATGCTGCTATATATTTGAGGCTTATAATCACATTGAATAGATTGTTTAGGTCATCAGCCGAAAGGCTGGTTTGAACCTCTAGAGGCTTTACAAAGTAAAACAAGGAGTGAGGTGGTTTACCATTGTCTTCATCAATCAGTGGTAAAGTATGCTTACCAGCATGCCAGGCCCTCTAAAAAGCATCTACTTTCCACCCTGCAAATAACACCTTCACTTCATTCACCACAGGTTCTAGCTGTATTATGAAATTCATTACTTTCAGAGGATATAACTGTGACTAGTCTCTTTTACACCTCTACCTCTTCTGTTCTTAAGAACTTCAGTCATATAATTGGCTGACCATGTAATAAGAAAGAACTAGATTTTGTAGCCATGTAATTAGCAGATCGAATGCAAAATTTAACATTCCATCTGCCTGTTATGGGTAACACATTGGATTATATTAACGTAGTAAATATCAGACTGGTTTTACAATTTTTATTACAAACACTTGTACAAACATGAAAGATCGAATCGTGGAATTAAATACACAAATAATTCATCGGATCGAATAAATTAAAATTAAAAGTTAATATAATTCATTACCGTTGCTTTTAGATGCATTTACAATTTATAAAGGTATCATAAATTTATTGTAGTTATTCAATTCTACTTTTTCTTTTCTACATAGAGCCTGAACAACTGAAAAAACTGATATTAATTTCAAAAGAAAAAAAATTCTACTCTTCTGTTTAAACAAAAATCGTAAGTTTTACAGAATGACAATTTTACAAATTTTTTCTTCATGTTTACTACTTCAACCTGACAACAATATATCTGCATAGCGTGTTTTAAAGCAAAGTCGGAAGGAATCTAGTAAAAACATTTATCATTTTGTAACAACTAGATGTAACTAGGTCTTTTAACTAGACCTAACCACAGATAAACTCTATCTTAGTAGTTTATGAAAGTAGTTTAACGGGTTAGTTGTTCTTGTACAACTATAAATATATTTACTTTTGATATTATCAATAATCTTCAAACAAACATCTGAAATTACCTTAGAATAAAGTAATCTTACCACTAACAAATTTAATGAAAACTCAAAAATTATGCAATTTAAAATAAGATACTTTTTTGTGGAGGGCTTACGAATGTTTCCGCTTTCTACATCCTACGGATCATCGTCTTCTGTCTTCCCAGTCACCCTCCTTGAGATTCCTTGCTACCATAGAGTACTGGATTCCCGTATCCATGTTACCTGAAGATAATCTCTTCTCCTTGTATTTTTTAGTCGGAAAAAGGAACGCTCAAGGAAGGGCTACCTATCCGCTGTCATTACCAATTGAAGAACTTAGAGGAAAAAGGTGTTATGTAATAAAAATATAGTTTTGAGAAAAATGAAATAAAAATTCTAAAGCTCACATCTTTTTATAAATTGCCTAATATCTTTCATTTTGGTACCTACCTCTTCATAAAAATTTATATTATGCAATTAAAATTGTTTTTAAATATAACTTTTCGGTACCACTATTCTCATAACTTTTTTATTCATTTGTCACCATCGTACTCTAAAAATCTGGATCGGACTATATATTCTCTGACAATGGACAAACGGTATTTCAAATAGAAGATTCGTAAAATCTTTCATAATAGATGTTTTTTTAAAAATACCAAATAATTTGTACGTGGTGAAGATAAATACATAACACTACAGTTAACTGTAGTATTATAAAGTATATAAAGTACTATAAAGTTGGACGGACAAAGGTTTTTTCAATTTTTCTATATATCCCCAATTGTTCCCTAATTTCATATTTTCCCACTCCATTTCTCTCTCGGCTTTCCTAGCATATAATGATAAGTCAAGTTAAGAAAACTTGTGATAAAACACTCATTCGTTTTCTCCAATAAATTTGAATCAACTTTACCTATAAATAAAAAACAAGTATAAAAAACAATAAAGTATAAAAACAAGTATAAAAACAATAAGTAATAAAAAACAAGTAGTATTCAGATGAACGAACTAAAGTCCCCTAGACATGAGAGTGAGAGAATGCATAACGCTCTCACTCGCTCAAGCCATACGCGCCGTTCCAATAACATTGTATAATTATTTCACTCATTGTTATGAGCAAGCGTTTATGCACCCAGTAAACTAACAAGCAAAAAACGACTGTAGTATGTTTTCAGATTTGGATTACAACGGTAAAGACCTTTGAGCGCATGCGTAGTTATGCCACATATCTCCCTCTCACTCGCTCGGCTAGGGACATAAGTTCGTCTGATACCTATGCCTCAATTCTATAAGACGTGTCAGGAAATAAATAAAAAAATGACCATTTTTAACTTTACGTTTATTACCTAAGGTCAGTTTTTACGTACGGAAAGAGCAAAAACGAAATGTACGGAAATCGTACGGAAGAGTACTCAGTAAAAAAAAGTCATACAATACAGTATTTATGGATGTATGAACGATTAATGGAAACGATTAGAAAAAGAAGACTAAAGTTTTTCGGACTCCTGTATTGCAACCGGTTGACAATACAAATTTTTAGGACACTAATCAATAGACCTTAGGTGTCGGTTGAATGGTTCAAAGAATTCAGAAAGGATATTGAAAAAACCGAGAAAACTTAATTAATTGAACCAAATTCAGACAATTAATTACAGACTTTAAGGGCTTCCATGAAGAGTATAAACGGAACACCGGGTGGACAGAAGAAAGGAGAAAACCTACTGTGAGCGAATGCTGAGAAATTGGGTTGTAAAAAGAGCTTTCCAGAAACGTCTAAAGTCACCTCATGTGGTCCAAAATTAGCTCTTTACGAGGAGAAAAAATTTTATTTTTTGTAGAACAGATTCATCTTATACTATTCCTTCGTATAGGCAACACATCTATCAATAATCCCACGCAACAAAGATGGTGTTGCTGAATTTTTGCATAAACGAACCTACATGTCTAAAAACGTTTTAAATATTACCGTAATATTATCTAATATATGAAATTCTCGTGTCACAGTGTTAGTTGCCATACTCCTCCTTCGAAACGGCTTAACCGATTTTGATGAAATTTTATATGTACAGTTGGTAGGTCTTAGAATAGGTTTTAATCTATTTTTATACCCCTAAGTGATAAGGGTAGTCCACCCCAAAAATGTTTTTTTTTTTTAAATTTTTTGGACAATATTTTTATTTTTTTATAATGTGGCATTAAAAAATACATACACTTCTAAATTTACACCCTTTTACCACCAACCCCTATTTTTTTATAGCAATATTAGTAATTTAATAATTTTCTACTCTCGGCGGTCGATAACTGATCAGTTGTCACTCGATCAGTTATTCCCGCCAGACGTCTAGCGGTGTCACTCTCAATTCGTAAACAGCACAGAGTAGGGATGAGAACGAAGCCGGTCTCCGGGTTTACTCACACAATAAGCTTTCTCTCACTCCCTATATTACTGTTTTCGGCCATTATTATTGTTTGTGTATCGATCGTAGTAATAACGTTTACAATTATCATTTTATGCCCCGGCATTAATTTTTTGTGTTTTACGTCTGACTGTTCTGCAAGTTCTGGTAATACAGCCGGTGGATAATGATGCTAATGAAATGATTACAAATGTAATCACTAACTTCATCGTTCACAATTATATTCTAATAAACCTCAGCAAACAAATTAAACTTAAAAGATTTTTTTTGTTTTACGTCCGACTCTTTTGCAAATTACTGATAATGCAGACGATGAAGGGTGATAGATAAAAATTAGTAATGAAAAAATGCCAGACCTGACCGGGAATCGAACCCGGTATCCCAACGTAGAAACCACTTGCACTAACCACTACGCTAACGGGCCTTAGATAAAATAAAATAAATTTCATATTTTGTATAAAAACATGTTTTCTGTTCTTGGGCGTAGCAACGCGCGCCGGGTACCGCTAGGTTCATTATAAATAAATCATAATTTTCACAATTCCCAAAAATTATTGTAAAATTAGATACAAATATTTGTCGAGTCAATTTTTAAGTAGATACAGTGAACGTTATCAGGCAATACTAAAAATAATAAGCAATGTTCATTCACTTTTAATAGCTTTCAACACGCAATTCTCATTACCTATTTTGTTACACAGCTATTTTTTTTAACAGGTGTGAACAATATCTACAATATTTATACTGTTGTAAATTAAATTAATTTATTATTTAAATTCTTTAATCTTTACACATGGTAATTTCAGATGAAATTTATATTCGTCCATAAAATATTTAATATTTTACAAAATTTTCAGTCAAATTACTTTTTTAAGGATTTTTGATGACTATTATTTAATTGGTTCGTATGAGTTCAAAATATCTCAAGAACAGAATAGCGCAGAAGTTAAAACTTGGAAATCAAGTTAGATTGCACAACAGGACCCGACACGAATATTTAAAAAAATATTGGTCAACCGGAAGTAGTAGTTAATTCATTTTTTGAAATTTTTTTCAAAACCGGCTTCTACGATTTTCAAAAAAAATATCGCCTCATTTAGTGCATTTTCTATTCTCTACAGATACGGTAAGTGCCATGTTGGCTTAAATTCTTGTACAAATTTAGTAAATTGCAGCCTTATACGCATTTTAGGCCAAAAAGTGTAATCAATTTTGTAGAAAATTCAAAAATCTAAAACTTTTATTTCCAACATTTTTTTCTACGAGTATAACGCATAGTTCAGCGTCAATTAGTAATTTTCTGTATTTTGCTCATCAAAATCGGTAAAAAATTGATTTTTTAAAGATTGCGCCTTTAGTTTGTATTTAAAAAAATGATATTTTACTCATCTTATAGAAAATTAAAAAACCTACAACGTTTATTTCAAATATCTTTTTCTACAGAGCGTAGTTTAGCGTCCCGTATTTCCGTATTTTTAAGTCGAAAAGTGATTAATTTTAATTTTGCGTTATTTACTCATGATTAAAATTAGGTTGTTTTCATTTTACATTTTTTACTTATGATTAAACATGGGTTAAATTAATTAATTTTTTTTGGTTTAATGTCCGTCTGTTCTGCAATTACTGCTAATGCAGACGGTGAAGGATGAAATAATTTTTTTGTAACGTATGAAAATATGCCGTACCTGAATGGGGTTCGAACCCAAGTGCTCGCCTTTCATCATGAGGTCTTGGGTTCAAATCCCATACAGGCACGGCATATTTTCATACGTTACAAAAAAATCATTTCATTCTTCACCGTCTGCATTAGCAGTAATTGCAGAACAGTCGGATGTTAAACCAAAAAAATAAAATAAATAAATCAGTATTTACAATTGGTTAGAGAAATTGAGTTATTGGCAATTGGTTTGAGTGTTTCATACTAGATTTTTAAAGAATAAAAAGTATTCTATGATAGTTAAAACAAAAATGTCGGTCAGTTGGATTAGGAGATCTTTGAGGTTAAAACTATACCGTGGTAGATTCTATTCCGACACAGACCGGCCTTTAGGTTTGAAAACCTAAAAGTTTTGTGAAAACATCAGTTAAGCGGATTTCAAGTTTGAAGATTTTTTAAAAAATCTGTGTGGGATTCACCAGGGTCGCCAATGGGACGCTTACATTATGAAAGATGAATATTAAACTTCGTAGACTTTTCACCAATACATATTGCATAATATTGTTTTCAACTTTACCAAATTAAACAATCAAAAATTTAAAATTTTCCAAAATACTTCAAAATTTCTATCTTATTTTCTCGAATAGGGTCAATTTCAGACCACGTGAGGTGACTTAAGCTTTTTTGCGACCCACATTCACAGCAATCGTTCACTGTAGGCTTTTCTCCTTTCTTCTGTTCACCAAGAGTTATGTTTTACTCTTCATGGAAGCCCTTGAAGTCCGTGACTAATTATCTGAATTTGATTTGGTTCATTAAGTTTTTTCGGTTTATTCCGATTTACTCAATATTCTTTCTGGCTTCTTTAAACCATTTATCCGACACCTTAGGTCTATTGTCAAGTGTCTTAAAAATTAGTTTTGTCAATCCGTTGTCATCCGACGTCATTTACAAGTGTCCGTAGAATTTTAGTCTTCTTTTTCTTATCATTTTCATTAATCGTTCATTTTCATTGTACAGTTCTTCTCAACCTCTTAACCTATATTGTCAATCAACTATCTTCGAGCCCATTATTTTGCGGAAGATCTTACTCTCAAATTTTTCTGCTTTTCTTAGACCAGCCTTCCCGGTCATTCTAAGGCACTCACTACTGTAACTCCTTTAGAGGAACTGTAACTACCTTTACTAGGATTTGAACCAGGAGCCATCGTCCCCGAAAATCAACAGTTAAAGAGGTGGCTCGCGGCTACGACTTTACCTCTAGACCAGTGGTTCTTAACCTTTCAGATATTGCGAACCCTTTTTTAGGTTGAGTTTTTTGCCGACCCCCTCTGAATTATGTTAAAAAATTTAAAAGTCTACAATAGGCCTAGTTGTAATTTTTACTAAAGGATTGAGTAATTTTATTTAAGGAAATGAGTGGATATTTGTGAGAGTCAATCCGTTTAATGAGCAAGCTATACAGAATTCTCAGCTAAGTGTTTGTCTTCTTGATCAACTAGTAGAGCGTATAAAGTGATCAGGCAATGAAATTAACTTTCAACAATGTTTCTGCTGACAAATTTTGGATTAAGTATTAAAAAGGAATACCCACAACTATCCAGAGTAGCGTTAAAAATTTTGAAACCATTTGCCACATCCTACAACACTGTGAACAAAGATTTTCCATTATGGTAAATTTGAAACCAAAATCAAAAAATCGTTTGGCACTGAAAAATGACATCGTTTTGTGTGTTTCAAAAATAAATACAAATATTTAAAAATTTAATAATTTCAAACAAGCCCAAGTTTCGCATTAATTGAATTGGACAAATTTGTCAAAGTAATCTACAGTTTTTGTGTCTTTTTTTAAAAAAATAAATAACTATAACAATAATTATTTTTAAATTTTTTCCGGATTTCGCGATCCCCCCCCCAGACAAGTCCTGCGACTCCCCCTAGGGAGTCGCGACCCGCAGGTTGAAAAACACTTCTCTAGACCAATCCAGTGGGGTTATTTTTGTATTTAACAATATATTTTATTATACATTGTAAGTTTGCTTAATAGGCTATCTAAGAAAATGATGTTAAATTTTCATTTTCAATTGTACTTAACAACAATTTGGGTTACCTTAAAACAACTGTTGTTATATTAAAATGTTTTGATTGACTTTTTCTTCATTTATTTTCTCTAACTAGGTAGCTGAAAAATTAATTTCGATAGTGGCTGTACCAATCTCCGGTTAATTTATTAACTTTGTAACTTTTTAGTGATCTTTACATCCGGGCTGTCTTTCTATTATTTGCAGTCAGGCTATATTTATTAACAGTAGTTGCCGGTTGAAGTCTGCGCGAAGGAAAGGATGTTCCATTTTTTCCTCTCTTTTTTTTCTAACTGACAGACTACTCAGCCAGTGTGAATTTCAACCAATAGGAAAACAGTTTTTACTCCCTCTTTATTTTATATAAAATAAGGGTAGGGGATTCAGCGCGCTGACCTTGTTATTTTGTTAGTCTGGTTTTGTTATGAGTTGAAAAATTGTTGTGACTTTTTTAATGCGATGTTAAATTGTTATATGTGTTGTTTCAATTTACTTTTTCTATTAAGTGCGTGTCTTTTGATCATTTTAAAGTTGCAACAATTGCAATGTCTCTGTGCCACTGCCGTAAACTTCACTGTTGCTGCTATTTTTGTGGCGGATCGAATACGATCACTGCCTGTGTGATTTTATATTCAAAATGTTATCTTCTAGTCTGTCTGTTCGCTCACACAATTCTTATTCTGTTATTGAATGCAATTTGATATTATGTAATAAGTGCACGGGATCGGTTTGTAAGCAGTGTTTCTTATCTTATCAGAAATTCATGTAGACATTTTTATTTTGTAGAATTATTTGGAATATATTTCAAACAATAACAATTCATATTAACAAAAAAAGAAAAAATATTAGTACCTACCTTAATTTTTTAAAATTCTTCATAATTTGTATTTTATAAATACTACCAAAGTCTAAATTTTCTTAAAATACATTTTAAGTTTAATATATTTCTAGAATATCAAAAATCAATGAAGTTTAATTTTAGTTTAGTGCTAGGTAACTAAATTTTAACAGATTGACTGCTATGAGACATATTTTTATGCCTCAGTTCGTATTTCCAGATTCGCTTTGAGACACATAACAGTGTCTCATTTTTGGCAATTTTGATTTATTCTGGTAGTGAAAATTATGTTGACATCAGCAAAGTTCTTAGTTTTTTTTATCGGATGGTATTTCATTTTGTATTCAGCATTTGTTTTTGTACTTTTTTTAAAAAACCAAAAATTTTGGCTGCCTCCAGACGTAGTGGTTAGCGTGCTTGCCAACTAACGGTAGGTCCCAGGTTCGATTCTCGAACAGGGTCTGGAAATTACCTGTGAAAACCTATTGTTTCATATTCAAAATAGTCGCTAATAAACGAAATGTTGAAACAACTTAAAAATAAAAAAATCCGTAATTTCATATGGAAGGACACAATTTATTGTTCAAAATTATGCATTACAACAAAAATTATTTTGCTGATTTATGGGAGACAGATTCTTGTCTCAATATATTATTTGTCTCAATTTATTATGTTTAAAATGAAAGAATGAAATTATTTTTTTTTCTTACAAGAAATTGATATTTATATACTATACTGCATCAAATGAAAAAAGTAGCATTTCTGGCAAGACTAGTAATTATCATCACTCGAATAGCAGTCAACCTGTTAAGCATATAAAATATTTAATATAGTTTTAGCCTTCGGGCCAGACCAGTCAGTCAGCTGGTAGAAAGTCGCTATTATTTGTTAAGTAACACCGGTTGGGCAAGCGACTTTGTATGGTGACCAGCTGACAGCCATCCATGAACAAACTCTACTGGGGGTCCCTGTTCAAACTCATGTCTAATCCACGTCAAAAAAAATACAGCAAAAAGCAGCGATCAAATTGGGTAGTTGTTAACAAAGTACAGTTCCCAATAAAAAATAAAAACCTAAAAAAAATATAGTTTTAGAGTTTTTAAATCCATAACTATTTCACTCATACATATCTGCTTACATATATGTACCGGAAAATTTAAAACTTTAATTTTTGAATTGTAAATTGAATTATACAAAATTTTATCATATTTCGATGTTACTTTTTTGATCACAGATAGGCTTACTCATATTTTGTTATGTCTGTTATATTTTATAATCACTAAAATAAAATTCAAAAATTTGAGCTATTATATATCAATTTTTTAGTTTAAAAACTTACTAAACAAGAGTTATATTACACACTAAAATTTTTTTTTTAGTAATAACATTTACGATTTATGTAATAACCACTCAGCCAATTGCAAATGATATATAATTCAAATTTATTATGGGTGAGGAAAATAAATACATAATTTTGTAGTACCATAGATATTCTAACAATAATTTTATACATATTTCGAAATATGTTGTTAATGATGTAGTACTGATGAAGTTCTAAAATTTATATTATAAAGATAGATAATTAAAGTGTTTTAACCCTAGAGCCGGCAATCGTCGATTTTGAGATAATGTTACCGCTTCTTGAACCGGTCGTATCGCAAAATCAGATTGCTTCATAGCATTGCAATGTTTTGTTTTAGTTTTAATTTCATCTACAGACAGCGTTGCTGTTTTGTACAATAGTTAAGTAATGTATAAAGTAAATTTTTACGCATAATACAATAGCTTTAGTTGCATATTCTGCCTGTGTTTCTCTGTTCAAACTACGCTATCCTACAGCTGAATTTGGTTATTTCTTGGTTTACATGATGTGTTTTGTACTATATATTTTCTTCAGTTTTGAACATAGAATCGGTTTTTTGGTTTACTTTGAAATTAACATTTATACTTAACGATTCGTATATAATGAATTTTGAAAGTAGAGCGTAAGAAAGTTTTAAACAGTAGTGTCATCTGAAATTTTAGAAAAATATTTGTTAAAAAATTATTTTCAAATAGCTTCAGCATCCCTAACTGTCAGATTAAGATTTCAATAATGTATTTATTCTATTTCCTAAAGTTTTCTTGATATTTTGATACGTCACGTGATAAGGTTTGTGATTTATAGTGATTTCTTTACGGTTCGGAGACCCATATGCTAGAAATTCTCTGCCGGTCTAAAAAAATGTTATTGCCGGCTTTAGGGTTAAATTAAATTTCTTTATAAGGGCGTTTTTAGAGAATGAAGGCTTAATATTGTCTTATAGCCATTAAACATGAAGTTTTCGTATGCATTCTTATGACTGAAAATAACTATTTTCTCTATTATTATTTTGTGTAGTTTGTTTAAAATTTGTTACTTAAGTACTGATTAGAAAATATTAGTAACAATAATGTTTTTAATAACTTTAAAATTTAAAAATTTTAAAATTTTAAAATTTGTTACTTAAGTACTGATTAGAAAATATTAGTAACAATAATGTTTTTAATAACTTTAAAATTTAAAAATTTTAAAATTTTAAAATTTGTTACTTAAGTACTGATTAGAAAATATTAGTAACAATAATGTTTTTAATAACTTTATTTGCAAAGTTTTAAAAATAAACTTTAAAAAATCGTATGAAATAATACATGACAAGTTGAGATCTCATTACCCTGATATCTCTCATTGTATTAATTATTGCTTTTTTAAAAGAGAAAATTACTATGTACAAAAATAATCACGTTTTATATTATAGAATACTTTTCACTCGTTATAATTTTTATGTGCATTTTAAGTCTATCACACAAGTCCTAAACATGATAACGTTTCAGGCGTCTTACCTCTTCTGCATTGTTCAAAAGATTTATGATCAGTTCGTTTTCGTGATTTTGAAGTCTCGTTTGATACTTTGTGTTAAACTTCTACCTCGTCCATGATTAAAGAAGGTTGCAATAATGGTGTATTTCTACATTCTTTACAAACCATGGTGTCCTTGTTACAGTCCAAATAACCTTATTCTGGAACTTTTTAATTGCCTACATGTTACTTCTGCTGGTAGTTCCCCAAAATTAGACTCCGTACAACCAAACTGGTTTAAGCAACATCTTGTAAATTAGAAACTTAATTTCAAGAGAGAGTGAAGAGTTCCTGCCAATCAGTCAGTACATCCTTTATATTTTAGATTCAATTCATTCCTTTTTATTTTCTCGAGGGGTTTCCAAGTTAACTGCCTGTCAAATTGCATACCTAGATTCTTCACAACTTCAATTTATGGTAAATCAACATTTCCAAGTTTTACTAGTGGACAAGTATTTCTCCGTATTGTAAAATGTTACATGCTGCGATTTTGCAGTATTGATTTTCAGTCTACATTTTTGAAGCCATGGTTGGATTTGGTATAAAAAATGTAATAATAGTGCTAAAATTATTAACTTGTGGATAAACTTGGTGCTTAACTACTCACACTAGTTCCTTGACAGAAGATATCTTATTCGTTGGTATTTAAAAGATCTCTACGGATTACCTAATATGTAGTCTATTGGAAATGTATCTGCTGTACGTACGGATTTGTTTGTTTAAAATTCAATATGAATAGAAGTATTTCGTAAATTTAAAACTATTTTTACTCAAATATTAAGGTATAACTATCAAGGATTTCTTCAATTATTACAAATAATTGTTCTACCCTCCTTTTTAATGGTTAATTTAACTACTGTCCGCATAAAACCAAGTTGTTAATATTTACGTAGCCTACGTTCCAAAATCAGATAATTTAAAAAAATCAGAGAAACACTACCATCTTTAACCTAGTTCTATTTAAAAATTTGTTAAAGATTTTAGGTTAAGTATATTATCTTTTATCATGATATCTAGTGTGTTAACCTACAAAACAAACTCAAGTTAGTTATTAATTATAATGATGGGGTTAAAATTAAAAAAGAAACTAAAAATTAATAACCAGGTATCACCTTCAATTTCAAGAATAATTTGATGAGTTCAAATATTGCATGAGTTTGATCTATAAAACTAGGAACAAATTAAATTGTAATTAAATCCAGATTTATAAAATGTTTAAAGCTTATTCAAGCTAATATATTAACTTAATGAATTGTTTTAACTGGATAACTGTTTTGAGCTCAAATAAAATTTTTCTGGATAAGTACGTTTTAAACTCTTTTTAAAAAGAGTTAATATTTAAAAAAGAACATTTAAATTGTTAATTAAAATTATAAATTCTCCTTTTTACGTAACGAATGGCTGTTTGCAGAATGACCTCAAAATTTCGTATGTGAATGACTTATTTCGTAAAATTTACACAAAATTCCGTAAAATATTATCTTGTCATAGCAACAAACTTGTACGCAATTTATACCTACCATACCTTCCCGGAAATCCCCGCAGACGTCTTCGCCGATGATGGAGGAGGGACATCATTTTGTAATAAGTAATTTCCGATAGTAGACTACACACAATTATAGAATCCGTTCTCAGAACATTTCCAGCTGGAGCCCACTGTTGAGTGGTGATTCCTCTAAGTCTTAAAGCGCATTTTATCTGATTTCTTAATCATCTCATACACTCGTTGTTTTTATACTACAGTTGTGAATTGAAGACCTCAGCGGATGAAGGTGTTATCTTACAAAAATTATAGTTTTGAGGAAAAAGCGGTCAAAAATCTAAGCGTCCCAACTTTTTGTGAGTTTGTTGATTGATTTTATTTTGGTACCTAGTTATTGTCCGTTCACGAAAAATTATGTATGAATTTAAAAATTCTTCAAATTTTACTTTTCAACATTATTCTTCTAGATCAGTTTTTTTATAACTTTTCTCTATAGCCTATATAAATCCTTCATCTACAAAAATTCTGTTTTCTTTGAGAATGTATGAACAGTAGGCTACTTTAATAGAAGACGAAGTTTTTCATTAGAGAATTTTTTTAAGAAATTCTTGATAACAGCTTTTATTGATGATGTTTAATGTTTATTACTAGAGTTAGCTGTTACTCTAAAATGATAATCTCTTCTACTCTAGAGGAACAAGGTGATCTTTACTCCTATATTCAATATAAAACACAAAATTATTATAGTATAGGTTATTTGTTCTAGCTAGAAGCTTTCCCTCCAACGCTCTGTGCCGCTGAGCTGTTCTGTTTAGTGGTGGGGGAAGCACCTCGTAGTTGTAACAGTAGTATACAGTTAGAAAGAGAGGGAATGATCATTAAGTGAGAAGGAGTCAACACTTGCCCCTTGAAACTATCCCTACTCTACCTACTCGCCCTCCCCTTACAAGCTTCTTCCTAAAACAAACGTACTATACATACCCCTTGATCTTCTAGTATTTCCTTAAACTGTTGAAATAAACCATTGTATGCCACCAAAATTACTAAAAATGCACGTAATATTCATCAATCATGAAATCTATGTTTTAAAATGTCACGTAGCACTTTCATTCATTCAGATTTTCAATTTTCCTAATAAAGTCAAAAAATAAATTCTTAATTACACGCTTTTTATAAACTGTAAGGGCTTCTTGTGAAAAGAAAGTAGCCATTTTTATAAAGTATAAATGATTCAACTTTGTTTACTTTTCTCATAACCAATCAATGTTAGTGGGCGTGTCCTCACTACTTATCAATAATGGCTGAATTCTTTTCGTTTCAAATTACGTATTAAGATAATCCAGTATCACAATTTCAAAATTATAAAAGTTAAATAATTACAGAATTTAATAAAAATAAATATTTATCAGTGTTCAGATATAATAATAATAATAATAATAATAATAATAATAATTTATTTATTCCCATGATATTACACATTACATTAAAAATAAATTACGATAATACAAAATTTCTTACAGTGAACTATTAACCTATTACGCTAGAGGTGGTGGAAATTATCCCATCCAACTATGGACAAAACCATTTACTAGGTCAGGTTGGTAACTTTTAAATAAATATAAAAAACTAAAGTATTAACTACAGGGTGATTTTTTAGTCCTGTTACCCAGTTGTTAATGTCTGGTAATTTTTTTCTAAGAAGGGGAATTTTGTTTTCTGACATGAAGTTGGTAGCCCTACTCAACCAGTATAGATATGGCAGTGTGAGTTAATTTTTCTTGAGCTGTGTAAAATTTTGTGCCGTTTCTGATTGTGTTATGAACAGAATGTCTTGTACGCTAGAACTCAACTTAATCTGAAACGAAAAACTAAAGTCTGGACTATAAAAGTCTGGATTATATTAGTATTGGACTAATCGTACCCAATACGGATACAATTTCAATTTTTCAATAGCTTTCGAAACACTTGAATATGACCAACCAACTTGCGAGGAAAGTTTTCGTAAACTTATCCGAGGAGAATTGAGCAATCTTGTTTTCACATTCTGTAAAACGTCATCGTCAAGAGAGTTGGTCGACCACTACGTTTTCTGTCGCAAGCACTACCTGTCTCTCGGAATTGGTTTGTTAGCCTAGAAATTGACTTTCTTTTCTGGTGGAGGAACACCATCAAATTGAATTAGAAATGATTCTTTACATTCGCGTACGATTTCGTAGCAAAATATTGTTCAAGAATGAAAACCGTTGTTCTAGAGTAAAAGACATTGTGTTCGTAACACGGCCGGAAACGGCAAAAAATTTTACACAGCACTAGGAGAATTAACTCACACTGCCGTATCTATACCAGTTGAGTAGGGCTACCAACTTCGTGTCACAAAACAAAATTTCCCGTTCTCAGAAAAAACTTACCTGACATTACGAATTGGGTAACAGGACTAAAAAATCACTCTGTATTAGCAATAGCATTTAATACCTACTATATTTACTTACAACACTAACTTAACCAATACTTTGCTATTTACTAAGATTATGATTGTATCAATTATGATACATTACATTTTAATAATTAAACTTACACTATTTTTAATAAAAATAAAGATAATTTAATACAACCTAAAATTTATTATTACATTTAAAAATAAAAAATAAAAAAACTAATAAAAAAGTTAATAAAATATACGATTTTATTTTCCTCCCGTCTCTTTAGTTACATCTACATTTGAATATTGCTATTTTCTCTCTACCTGTTTTGGCTATCCATTTTTTTAGTTCTTTATAAAATTTTAAACCCGTTAGATTTTTTTCAATCTAACGGGAGTTTAAATATTAAAGTGAGAATTATGGAAATATAATATGAAGTTAATTACTTGATTAGATAACCTTTTAATACTACGTGAATTCATTGAAACGTAAAATGATAATGTTGGGGATGTTTTACACACAAAAAAACAGAATAAAGTAATTCAAATTAAACTATATTTATCACGAAGTTCATGCGAAAATATTCTGAAAAAATTCGTTGTGAAAATATGAATAGTAAAATCTGATGGTATGTTATTTTTAAATAGAAAAACGATTGGCTGTGTTACGTCGGTTCGTAGATGTGTAGATTCCGTCATAAAAGTTGATGCTTGATCATGAAAGACACGCAACAGTTACGGCACATAACCTAAAACTCTAAATGAGATACAAACTGATTCGATTTAACATTTAAAATACTTTTCTTTAATGATAGCACATTTAATAATAATCAAAAGGTAGCAGCATTACTGTAGAGGGTAATTGTAAAGTCAATTCTATTTCTACTATCGTTTGAAAAAAAAGTTTTACTTGGGCTTTATTATTCCTAATTACAGCTGAGCTTGACAGACTCGTAGTTATAAAAAATATAGAAATAGTAGATTTGTTGTATGTGGAAGAGCTAAAAACTTTATTCCCAAAATTTCTTTTTACAATTTAATCTAATAAAAGGATAATATAGGATTACTATATTTAAAACCAAGCTGTTCAAAATGTCTTGTTTTATAATATTACACGCATACAAAATGAATTTGTATTTTTCCTATTTCTGTAAAATTGGTAAACAACTTCAACAAATCTTTAATAAGTCAGTTGTAAAATAGAAGCAGATAATAAATAGATAAATAGTTTCAGCAATAAAAAGTAGGAAAGATTATATTCTAGGAAATATCTATCTTGTTACTTTCTCTTGCCTATATGAATATACATTCCTATAATATATAGGAAGGAAAGTATTGTTTTCATGTTGATTTTTTGAAATCGAGTTTTCACCGGATCTACACGTTTTCAGACTCCCTGAACACAAAAACATGTTTTTAGCGATTGGTCTGTGTGTGTGTGTGTGTGTGAGAGAGAGTGTGCATGCGCGCGCGCGCGTGTGTGTGAACAAAATATCTCAAGAACGGAACATCGTACGAACTTGAAACTTGAAACTTTAGTTAGATACCACTACCGGACCCGACACGAATATTTTCATCAAAATCGGTCAACCGGAAGTAATAGTTTATCCATAAAATTTTTCACTTTTTTGCGATTTCCTCAAAAACTGGTCCTACGATTTTTTTAAAAATCACTACTAATTTACTAATTACAAATTTACTAATTTACTAATATTACTAATTTTACTAATTTTACTAATTTACTAATTTTACTAATTTTTACTAATTTTTTTATGCTCTACAATATAGGGTAGGCGCCATGTTTGCTGAAATTCTTGGTGAGGCTGTTTTCATGTAAAAAATTGTTGTTTTAATATTGCGGCTTTAATATGCATTTTAGAGCAAACATGTATGAATAAAAGTTGTAGAGAATTTAAAATCCTACAACTTTTACTTCAAACATTTTTTTCTGTAACTCTTAGTTTAGCGGTAATTAGCGATTTTCTGTTTTTTATCACGAAAACGTGTAAAAACAATCGAATTTTTTTTACAATTTCAGCCATCGTTTGCATTTTACGACAAAAGTGTATATAATCAAATTTATAGGAAATTAAAAGATGTACAACTTTTATTTAGAGAATTTTTCTCTACAGAGCGTAGTTTAGCGTGAAAGAGTGATTTTCCGTATTTTAAGCCAAACCGAGGTTGATTTTCATTTTGTGTCTTTACTTAAAATTAGGTTATGTTTATTACTAATGTTAGTTTATATTGTTAATTATTTGCATTGGCAAGAGAAAGTTGCGTGAGTGTTGTTTTTTAATATATGTTTGGACTTAATTTTTGTTTATCTTACAAATCGTAGGATACAAGAAATATTCTTTTTTCATTCTATCGTATTTATAACTCCCCTTTGACCATCCCATTCTCTCGTCTCTCGTCCTCCTCTTGTTTCTTCTTCTATTCCTATCTTTTCTAGAAAAATCCACTGTCCCCAGTATTATAAGATAATTTTCGTAATCATTCAGAACTTCCAGAGTTATAATTTATGTGTTAATAATTTAATTTACTTATTTAATAATTTTATGCTATTTTTAACAAGGGACATAAATATCTTAAATTAAATTTGAATCATTTTTAATTATTTATTTATCATGGTGGAGAGACTACATAGGTGTGTTATTTCCGCTTTTCAATTCGCTCCAATCGGTGTACTACGTCACTCACGTAAACTTGTCAGCTTTTGACAAAGTTATTACAACCAGGCAGGAATTTTTAGCTTAGTTTCAGTAAAAATTCTATGTCACGTGCGATTGGAATCCGAAAAACATATTTTATAAACATCAAAAGAGATTCATGAACACGCCTACAACTCAACATCACAAGTATTAAACACCCGGATTCAAACAAAACAAACAGACAATGAATATGTTACAGAGAGATGATGCAGTACAAAGTTCCGGTAGTGACGTCACAGAACCATGCGCATCGGCACATCCATGTTTTCTTTCCACCATGTTAATATATCCATTAGTCTATGTAGTAATCTATTTTAGTTAGTAATATATTAATTATTTTATATTTAGCACTTAAAACAAATTAAGGTGTATTAACAGTGATGAAAATAAAATATGGTGTTAAATTTATGTTTATTATTATTGTTGTTAATAAACAAGTATTATTATATTATATATTTGTGATAAACATGATAATTAATGAGAAATTAATATTATTATATTATGTGATAAAATTGTGTTTGAGTATAACATTTATTAAATTGAAATGTTTACATAAAAGACTAAAATGCCTCGTCGATTTCCGTTGAATGCAAAAATCGCGGGGAAAGCGAAAGATAAAACTTCAGACGATGGGAACTCTGTTTCGGATTCAAACGGGGGAGATGATGGGGAAGAAAGAAATGTTTTTACTAAGACTTTTGGTTCATCAAATTCGAGTAGTAATGCTCCACCGAATAAAATATTGAGTAGTACTTTAAATAGTTTTGTCGCTAGAAATAAATTACAAGCCGGTATACCACAATCTCAAAGTAAAGGTGGAGTTTCAGTAGGTGGATGGAAAACTTTATTATCAACCGCTTTAAAAAATTTACAGAAAGGAAAAATACCTCTACTGCTTGCCGTTGAAGCTGGAAATCAATCTATGTGCCGAGAATTGTTAGCTCAACAGACTGCAGACCAACTTCGAGCTACTACTGAAAATGGTGACACTGCTCTGCATTTAGCTGCACGTAGAAGAGACGTCGATATGGTTAGAATACTTGTCGATTATGGTGCCAACGTTGATAGCCAAAATGTAAGTAATCATCTCTTATAACTATTTTTTATTATCATGCTTGTTATTCAATTTATCTGTAAATCAGGATGATTTACGAAGATATGCAGAAACTTTGGGAGCCCATTGTACATGTAAAAATAATGAAAAAAAATTGTATAAACATGGGTCCGGAAATGCTTCGTTACCGAGTTACGGCTAGCGAAAGATTTCGCCCGGATTTCAGCTCACCAGGTGAAATGAGGTGTTCCTGAAATTCTGGTAAGGTAGATTAAGGGGCGAATTCAATCGTTTCTTATGGTTTTTGATCTGATAAATTGAATAAAACAGGTCCTAGAACTGTAAGTTAAATAGTTTTTGAGAAAATCAGTGTCAAATGCAAAAAATGGAGTGAAAAAAAACACATTTTTTCATCTTAGTTTTTCCGGTTAATTTTACTTTGTACTCTTATGAATAAAAATTCATTAATCAAACATCTATTCGCTTTCTGTGTACTTAATTTACACCGGTTTGTTCAGAATAAAATTTTCTACATGTTTTATTCAAAAATTTTAACTGTTTCTTGGTAAAATAACAAAGTTATTCTTGCCCAAAGATGAAAAAATGTGTTTTTCACTCCATTTTTTGCATTTGACACTGGTTTTCTTAAAAACTATTTAACTTACAGTACTGGGACCTGTTTTATTCAATTTATCAGATCAAAAACCATAAGAAATGATTGAATTTGCCCCTTAATCTACTTTACCAGAATTCCAGGAAGACCTCATTTCACCTGGTGAGCTGAAATCCGGGCGAAACTTTCGCTAGCCGTAACTCGGAAACGAAGCATTTCCGGACCCATGTTTATATAAACTTTTTTCATTATTTTTACATGTACAATGAGCTCCCAAAGTTTCTGCATATCTTCGTGAATCACACTGTAGATGTATAATATTGTACATCTATTACAAATAGATGTAATTTTGTACTAAAAATTGCAAGTCTCCCATCTTCCAAAATTATAAGAAAAATATTAAGTGTATGGCGGGACCAAATCACGTCACTCAACAGTATTTAAGAATTTTAAGGGGACCCGGTCCCCGTATGTTTCTCCATACTAACGTAAGAAACATTTTTTCAGCCTGTGATAGAAACAATTGGCCGAATTTTTTTACACAGATTTATTGGACCTTGCACACATTTTAACATGAGGTTTTGTTAAATTAACTTTTAGTTCATCAAAAGCAATTTTTTCTTTGGTAATATCAATAATTTCCAAAAATTAACCTATTTTTAACTATAAAATCTATTTCAGCTAGTGTTTCGTTAAACTGCAATGTCAAAATATGTTTTCCTTTGGAATAAATATACCCTGAAAATCTCAAGTCAATATCCCTAACCGTTTTTGAGAAAATGTTCCGTTTGTACGAAAAAACTTAATTTTCGGAAAACTAAGAAATGAAGGAAACAAACAATAATTGAAGGGGTCGGCAGAAGAAAGTGCTAACCCACAAAATTTCCAGCATGATTTTTCTAAAATATTTTGTAAAAATAAAATATACAGCACGTTTTAAACAGGAGGCTATATTTACGATCTTAAGAATATAGATTAAAAGAAAATAACAAATGTTTCACAAAATCAAAAACATGATTTGTAGATTTCAGTAAACTTTTAAAATGAATTGTGTAAAATTATGTTGATGAGGGTTAGCACTGTCTTCTCCCGACCCCTTCAATTTTATTCGTAAGAAAATATCAGCTGTAAAATAAATAAGAAAGCAAGACAAAACAGGACTGCCAACAATATGTATAAAATGTTACCTTTCTATTAAAAAATAAAACAAATTTCTTTTTTTTTTTTGGTTTTTTTATTTGTTATCGGAAACTATACATTGTTGACAACTACCCAATTTGATCGCTGCTTTATGCTGTATTTTTTGACGTGGATTAGACATGAGTTTGAACAGGGACCCCCAGTAGAGTTTGTTCATGGATGGCTGTCAACTGGTCACCATACGAAGTTGCTTTCCCAACCGGTGTTACTTAACAAATAGTAGCGACTTTCTACCAGCTGACTGACTGGGCTGGCTCGAAGGCCACAAATTTCTAAAAAAAGAATCAACAGTTATCCATCTTAAATTTTAACGTTTATTATACGTGCGCTTTTATTTTTATCAATAATTAAATAATTGATTATTTGAAGGAACTTAATCTAGGTTACTTCATAATAATCATAAGTTTTGTATCGTACAACAAAAAGTAAAATTTAGTATTTATACTATAAATAGGCTACTAAGAAATTTAACCCAAATAAATCGTATACTAAAAATAAAATACAAAGTAAGAAAAGAATTTATTTAGCTACCTGTATAAAGTTAAGAAAACTACTTGAAACATGTTACCATAATATTTTGAATTTCAATTTTTATAGGGTACATAAAATACCCTACTAGAAGTTGTCAAAAAGTGACACGTATATCGAATACTGTCAGAAATACAAAATAATGTTAGTAAAAGTATTTCTACTCATATACATCAGTAGTTGTCTATTTTTCTGACAAACCATATCATTTCTTTGCCAAACACGAAAATAAAAACAAACAATGTTCTTAAATCTTACCAATATTTTTTAAGTATATCTACTAAAATAAACGCATATACGAATATTTCAGTAGGTTGTTTTGTGTAGACATTAACTTTTGAAAGCTAGTGTATTTTCACGTTATACTATTTCATTGTATTCATGTGTATTGTTTTTCCTCGTATAGGGCCAATTTTAGACTACGTGAGGAAACGTCAGACGTTTCTGGAAGTTCTTTTTTCAAAAAGAATGTGAGCTCCAGCTCACATTCTTAGCATTCGTTCACTGTAGGCTTTTCTCCTTTCTTTGTTTACCGATGTTCTGTTTTTGCTTTTTGTGGAAGGCCTTGGAGTCCGTAATTAATTGTCTGAATTTGTTTCGATTCATTAAGTTTTCTCGGTTTATTCCGTTTTCTCAATATCCTTTCGGACTTTGTTAAACCACATATTCGACAACAAAGGTCTATTGTTTAGTATTCTAAAAAAGATAGCTCTTACAAAAAGTTGCCTGACATTCATCACTTGAAATTTTTCTGTTTTTTATCCAATTGTTATCAATTCTGCACAAATGTCCATACAAATTTAGTTTTCATTTTTTAAAAGTCTCCATTAATAGATATTGTTCTTCGCTTCCTCGTAACATTAGCCGTTCGTCCGCAGTAGTTGGAGAACTAATACAGTTAATTTCGAATAATTGGGGCACATCGGACCAGAGAATTTTGACCCAATTAAACGGCTGGCCCTAATAAACGAATTCGTAAACTGTGGCTTATACGATACTGTATTTTATTAAAATTATCACATAGATACATAAATTTTTTAAACAAGTTCTATCCATATACACACGAAAAAATAAAAGGGTATCAGAACAATGATTATCTTTTTAGCAAAACCTTTTGCCTTGGTGTTAAGCATTGGTCCATTGACACTAACACCTGCGATGTTACAATGGCGAGCCATTAATTCAACGTTTCTCAACAAATGGATCCTTTCTTCACGTTTTCTTTTCTGAGATGTTCCATGATCTTTCAATGCCCACACTTGGCGTATTTTCTTTTCTTGGAGCACGATACAAGCTATCGTAATTTTCGGTACACAGGTTAGCTCTGATAGTTTACGTTGACTTAAGTTAGGTGGATACGTTTTTATTTTGTCAAGAAGCTTTATTCGTTCACACAGTCATATCATTACGGGCATTTAACTCACAAAGACGTTGATAGTAGGTACTGTACTGTAAGCCTACTCATAAAAATATCAATAAATGTGTGAAATGAATGGGAATTAAAAAAATAAAATAAAACAGTATGCCTGCAGATGACAAAACAACCAGACTCAAAAACCAGTGTGTTACAGTACACTCATGAAATCACAAAAATTGATGAGAAGCATGGAATTACGAATGTTCTATTTACGTATGACAAGTGACAACTAACCATAAGTTGCAATGAGGCTATACAGCTTGTAAGGTTGGGCATAACTAGTGGATATGACTCACTGAAATTTGTGCAATGACGATTTTGTAGCCTACACATTGTACTGTAAATAACATTTCTGTTATGACTGATGTGTGATTACTGTTGTTTATCTGTCAAAATGTTTACTACCTCTATCCCGCCCATTATCTTATCTTGCCGCTTAGAACCACGTGTTGTTTGTCGCTGGCTTACAATGGTTTTAATAAAAAAATATTGTACATACATTGGACTGGCTCCAATAAGCGGCATTATGGATCGAATAAACGGAGTACTTATCAATGTAAAATCCCATTCTGTTTTTGTTCATTAAAGAAGTGTCCCAAAAAACCAATTATCCGGAATCGACTGTATTTGCAAATGATTTCTATTTACAATTTTTGTACTTCTTAAATTTTTATAAATTTTTCACAGTATAATACGGTACTTAAAACGTAAAAAAACCGTAAGTGTTTTATTTAAATTAAAAAAAAACTTTTTACAGGAATTAATTAATTAATAATTATATATTAATTAATTAATTAATTATTGTATAAGGTTTTAGTAATTTCAATTTATGTTTTAGGGTGAAGGTCAAACGCCTCTTCACATAGCTTCAGCTGAAGGAGATGAAACTTTAGTAAAATATTTTTATGGGGTCCGTGCTAGTGCTTCCATTACCGACCAACAAGGTATGATCATTTTTATTTACTGTTAACTCTTATTAATTTAGAGATATAAAATAGTTAAGTAACGTTACAGCACAGAACAAATCAAAACTAGAATTAAGAAACACGAGTCGTTGTTTAATAAGAAGCGAAATGTCACCTGTTAATATTTTAATTAATTTATATTATGATTTAAATGGATTTAAATATTGCTGGATATAACCACCCCATTGGTGTATACAAACACTGTGTAAACACAACTAAATCAATACACAAGAATTATTATTAATAACAATAATAATTTATTTCCAAAAAAATAATACAATTAATTTTAATTTTAAAATTTTATATTAATTTTTATACACACGTCTATCTGTTACCACAATCATCCAATAACCGAGGCGGTGAAAATTAACATACCCAGCTACAGTTAAATATTCATGTGCCAGGACATGTAAAGAAAAAATATTATTTTCACTAATATTTTAACTATTTACCATAAAAATATATATAGTAAGCGAGTTCACAGTTAACTTTTTGTTTTACCAAGAATCCTCTCCGTGTTGTCCCTTCCGGCATTAATTATCTATTCTGCATTTCATTTTTAAATTGAATTTCATTCTGTTCATTTATTTAGGTAGCAGGTTACAAAATTTGGGAACTAAGTGAGAGTAGTGTTACTCATACAGTGCACTTCTTACTTTATCTGGAAGAAGTGGGTGTTTGTTTCTTATGTCGTAGGCTACACTTATGGGATGTAATGTAGACATCCGATTTACTCTTTGTAGCTTTCTCAAGATCGCCTTAACAAAGAGTCGCCTGACATTCATCACTTGAAATTCTACTGGTTTTTTAATGCTGTGAAATAAAGGACAAAAATAATGTCGATGAGATAATATTTTTATCGATTAATCCCACAGGTAGTGAACACTGCTACCGTAAACGTTCCGACGTATAAGCTCCCAAATCTGTGAATCTAGTTATCGAAGATTTTGATGTGTTTATAGCTTGTCCGCTATGTTGTTTAATTAATTATTTTATTAACACCATCTTTAAATAATTGTACAATTACCAGGTTACCGAGCTTCGCTTGGTTGCAGATTATATGATCAATTTCGGAAAAGAATGTTAATACAAATTGGTTGATAATAGATAAGCCATGAAGGAGTTGTGGCGTATTGTTTACATTAAAATACCGTGTATTTATTCACTTTATCATCTGTTAATGTTAATTACATCTGTAGCTAAAAATCTATTGTTCCAATTATATTTATTAATTTAGCGAGTTAACGAATTTTTGCAAATATGAGACCTAGCACAATCGATTTGTAGAGCCTAAAAATTCCTGTACACGAATTTTCAGGAAAATCGTTCGAGCCGTTTTCGAGAACAGATGGACATACAGACATTTATATGTCAAGTTGTTTTGTAATATTATAGGATATTTTTCATCTAATTATGATATTGACTATGTTTATTATTTTTTGAATAAAATTATTTATTTTAACTTGATGAACATTTTTAAATTAAATTTTTTCTTAAAATAGATTTCATAATATGCTTCCAGATCGAACTCCAATGCATCTTGCAGCTGAATATGGCCATGCTCAGGTTATCGAAATTTTAGCGGATAAATTCAAAGCTTCCATTTTTGAAAGAACGAAAGATGGAAGTACGCTAATGCACATAGCTTCATTAAATGGTCATGCCGATTGTGCCATGATGCTTTTTAAGAAAGGTGTTTATCTACATATGCCAAACAAAGTAAGTTTTGGTTAATTTTTTAAAAAGTATTTTAACAAAATTTCTATCACAACCATTTTAACTTGAAACAGCTGTATCAAAAAAATAATTAAAATAGTATAAGAAAATCCGGCTTTGTGTTGGCTGAAGTTACAATTTTATTATTTTTAATCCCTGTTGTTTTTACGTTGTAATCCGTTTTGAATTTAGAACAAGAAGCAACCCCATGATCCAATGAGATGAGGAAGATATGTAGGACGTCCAAATGAAGTGCAGTCTTGTATAAATTCAGAGAGAATATTCCTGTGAGAATATGATTAATTGAACCCCAACCATCAAAGTACACCGGTAACCATTGTCTAGTAATCGAATCCGTATAAAAGTAAATTACCTTTACTAGGATTTGAACCAGGAACCTTCGTCTTTGAAAATCAGCTGACTCGCGGCTACAATGGTAAAAACTAGGACCAACCTGGTTGATTCAAATTTATAATAAATTCAATTTTTTTCTATTTAGGGACAATTTAGAATTTAAACTACACCATTAAAATGCACTGGTTAATATAAAAGTAAAATAAATAGCATAAATTTACGCGGAATTATACTGAATTGCAACTCAGCTTGGTCATTGTTGTCGCTTCACTAATTTATCAATCATGTGTACAAGAATTTTACACATAAAACTTTTTGGTAAATTCATTATTTCTTTTGTTAAGAGTATCTTTAAAAATGTCTGGAAAATCTTTTTGCAGCCCATATTCTCGGTGTATGATATCTGTAAAGTGTTGTTGTTTAGGTTATCAGCCTAAAGGCTGGTTTGAACCTCTAGAGGTTTTACTAAGTCTTCTTCTTCCACCTTTCAAGGATAACGCATCTCTGCCTGTTCCGAACCTTTACAATCTGCTCATCTCTTTCTCGGGCGTCCTCGTTCTCTCCTGCCTTTCGGCTTATAGTTCTGCTTAGGTATACTATCCTCCCACATTCTATTCACATGATCTAACCACTGCATTCTGTTCTGAGATACCTTGTCGTTTATAGAGATGTTGAGTTCTTTCCTTATCTCAGTATTCCTGTAACGATCTTTTCTACTACACCTATACGTATGTCGAAGAAATTTAATTTCAGATGCTTGCAATCTACTCTCCTCTCGCTTTGATAGCACCCAAGTTTCACTGTCATAGAGTAGGGTCGGCACTGCTATTGTTTTATAAAATCTCACCCTCGTGTTTTTGCTGGTGCTATTTTTTAAAGTGCGGTGGATAGTTCCGCATATCTGCTGAAATCAGTGCATCTTATTGTAAGCATCTTTATGCGGTTGGTATGTAATGTTGCAACCTAGATACTGAAAGTGGGAGATCTGTTCCAAAATATTATTATCTGTAACAATTTTTCTTCTGATTGGCTCCTTCTCTGCCTCAATCTATTATTTACGTTTTACTATAAAAAACGAGAATTGATGAGGTTTACAGTTTCCTTTTTGAGTGGAAAAGTATACTTATCAGCATGCCAGGTCCTCTGCAAAGCATATATTTTTCACCGTGCAAATGACACATTCACTTCATTCACCACTGTAAAATGAAATTCATTACTTTCAGAGGAGATAACTCTGACTTGTGTCTTTTACACTTCTATCTCTTCTATTCTTAAATGCTTCAGTCTTATAATTGGCTGACCATGTGATAAGAAACAGAACTATTTTTTGTAGCCCTGGAACTAACTTTTGGCTAATTCCCTCGAGTTTAAACGATTTATTATTATTTTTTATTTACTTATTTTTTGGTTTTACGTCTGACTGTTTTGCAATTTCTGCTAATGTAGATGGTGGAGAATGATGATATTTGAAAATGACTGATGAAAAAAACCTGATCGGGAATCGAACCCAGATTTCCGGTGTAGAAGCCAGTTATGCTAATCACTACGCCAATGGGCCGGCCGATTTAAAACAGTTGACAATTCTGATTCTCCATCATACAAACCAATAGAGTCTAAAATATACGATTAAATCTGAATAAATTCTTATTTAAAATCCTGCTGTATAATTTTTCATACATCCGGCATTTTTATGGGTTTAATACTGCAATAAAGTTAAAGTTTCCGTGTTCAATTCCAATTTTTTTTTAATGGATGACGTGCTGCTGACTACTGTTAGCATAAAAATAATTTACACTTGTTTTAGTGCTCTTCATATTATTCTTTCATGTTTTTATATTCAAGTTTTAAAAGAACTATTTCTTCGATTTTAAAAGTTTTAGTATATTTTTGTTTCAAACCAATAACAGCGCTTTATTCTTTCATATTTATACACGCAAATATAAATATGATTTATCAATACTGTTTACTTAATTTTTTCTTCTTATTTTATTGTGCATTAATATTGCGCCTGCTTTTATACTGGCGCATTACCTCCCATCAATAAAACGCTTTTCAGGGGGTTTTAAAAATATTTTAAGGGGAGACTGTACTTTGTATCCCGCCAATGTTAAATTTGCTATTTTTAAGTACATTTTTCATAGGATTGGTAAAAGAAAGGGAAATGAAACTTTACACCCTGTAGGTGTAGGGTTTTCTTCTCGAGCTACTGACATTTTTTCAATTTAATCTTTGGACCATACCATTTTTTTTTTTAAATTATGTATAACATAAAATTTTTACAAATTGTTTTCCTCGTGTTTTGAATATTACTAATTTTTGGAGCACCTGAGGAAGTAATAAAAATGTCGGTATATGTGGCTATACAAGATAATTAACTGGTAAAAATTTCAGCCTGGTAGGTTTATTGGTTTCTGAGAAAAATGTACCTTAGTGTTAAAAATCTAAATTTACGGGAAAAGTTAAGGAACAAGAAGGCACAAACCAAAAACGATATACACAAACAAGTAAATTTCCTATCAACAGTTGTTTAGAAAGCTGTACCAACAGCTGAGAGTATTAAAAACCGTGATGCAGATATTTTAAAAACTAAAATTCTCTTTGCACTAAAACGAGCAGAATAAAATTATGAAAAAATATTCGTTCTTCGTAATATGAAAATTTTTCTGTGTAAACCTCATAAAACTTAATTTTTTCATAAAAAATATTTTTTTGACATAATTTAATGTTTCTCTGGTAGATCTAGGCGTAAACTATTGAAAAACATAAAAAACCAAAAATTGAAATTTTGAGTTAAAACCATCGTGCAATTTCCCCTTAAACTAAAAAAAAATCCCTTTCATGAGACAATGTTTGCGGTTTCTGGAATTTCATGGGTGGTGGAAATTTTTGAAAAGGCTTACCTTTGACTTATGGCAAAAACCATTAGTGATTTCTGTAGTTATTCTTTAAGAAGAATCGAAAATGACACTATTTTTTTCCAAATTCCGGTTTTGATTTCTTGATTTCCGATTTTGGTCCACTTCCGGTCGAAACCGGAACTTCAAACCCAATTTAGGCTTTCTTACTTTTTGTGTAGATTACGAATCCGGAAACCGTTTGTTCGTATCTCTTGTAGTTTCTGACATCTGGGTGTGACGGACGGACGGACGGAAGGACTAAGAAAAATGATAGATGATAAAATTTTAAAAATTGTCACTTATTACAAAGAATCTTATGAAATTTAATTCTGTTTCCATTTTAATTATTTTTTTTTATTGCTATACCGATACATACAGTACTAGGGAATACTTTTTTTGATGCCTGCCAATTATGATTTTCCGCTTAAAAATAAGTTAATTTATAGGTAGATACACTATTTGGATGTATCTTTTCTCCCGTTTAGGGCCAACTTTAGACCACGTGGGGTGACTTAGATGTTTCTGGAAGCTCTTTTTGTAGCTCATATTCTCAGCATTCGCTCACTGTAGGCTTTTCTCCTTTCTTCTGTCCACCCGGTGTTCTGCTTTTGCTATTCTTTAAGGGAAACCCTTTAAGTCCGTAATTAGTTATTACTAGTATTAGTTATAGAAGTATTAGTATTCGTTATAATTAGTTGTAATTAGTTGTATTAGTTGAATGAATTTGGTTATGGTCGGTGAATTTGGTTAGTTGCATGAATTTGGTCGGTTCATTATGTTTTTTCGGTTTATTCCGGTTTTCTCAATAATCTTTCTGACTTCTTTAAACAACTTTTCGGATGACTTAGGTTTATTGTTAAGCGGAAGCGGGTTGCCATGTCAACGAATTATCAGTAGAAAATATGCACACGTAGTTCTTCCCACCCTTCCCCGAATAGTGAAGAGATTACAGCGGTTCCACCAGCCTATTACATAAAACCTGCATGTTCTATGTACGGTACGTTAGTTGTTTTGTATTTTGCAGTGTCAGATAGTTGTTTTGTATGTGTGTATTTTATATTTTTTTACTCTCGAGAGTCTCACAGGTACTTATTAAAACCTATAGTACTAGATTTTCTCGGTTTTTGCTACTCTTCGCTTCTTTTGGAAGAACGAGCCGCCATTGATGTAAAGTAAAATCTAAAGAAACTTGATACACCTTCAAGTAAAATAACTAAGGGATTAAATTGATTTACAAATTTATATTGGTTGTATTTTTTCAGAATGGTGCTAGAAGTATTCATACAGCTGCTATGTATGGTCATGTTGGAATAATTAACACACTTCTACAAAAGGGAGAAAAAGTAGATGTGACAACGAGTGTAAGTAAAATCTGTTTTAATTTTTCCCTTTTTCTATTCCAGTTTTATTGAATAATGTTATTTACTAAGTTGACATTTAAATGATGACTTTTGAATTTAGATCATTTTGTTCTAATCTTAAAGTAATTTATGCAGTTAATCTAACGTGTAATTAACAGTTTTTAACTTTATTTTAAAACACTATGGTTGGAATGTAGCGTTTTATGGGAGCGAAACGTGGGAGATTGATGCTGTAGAAATGAAACTGGATAGAAGCTTTTGAAATGTGGTGTTGTGAGAAAATGTTAAAGATTAAGTGGGTGAACAAGATAAGTAATTTAGAGGTTCTTAGATGAGTGGATGAAAGAAGAAGTATATGGAAATATCTTACAGAAAAAGGGAAATAGACTATAGGGAAAGAAATAGGCTAGTGGGGCATATATTAAGACATCCAGGTATTGCTCTATCAATAATGAAGGGTAATATTGAGAGAGTGAATTGTAGGGGGAGGCAAAGGTTAGAATTCTTAAAGCAAATTACAAAAGATGTAGGGTGTTGCAGATATGTAGATATAAAATAAGTTACGCAAGACAGAACAGCTTGGAGACTGCATCTAACTAGATGAGAGACTGATGACAAAAAAGCTTTATTTAATAAAAAATAATTAAAATGTATTTTTTTCTTTTATGTAATTAACATAGTGATTTTACTTTAGTGATACCTATACTTTAGTACTATACCTATATTTATACTATATTACTTATACTATACTATACTTTTCTTATACTTATACTTTACTTATACCTACTTACTACTTACTTACCTACTTTACTACTTACCTACTTTACTTATACTTTACTTATACTTGTACTATACTTATACTTTACTTTTTATATTAGTGATATCTTTCATACTTCTTGTATGAACTTTAAAATAACTTCCACCACCAATTAAAAGTCTAATCCTGAATACAGTTTTCGCTATTCAGTAAGAGCTCGCTTTTCTGGAACTGAGTTGTAAAACGTGAGCCTAGGTTTGTTCGGGATCTGGTTTTAATAAATAATACTCAGACTTCCTTTAAACTTTTAATAATTTATTTATTGACACAATTAATAATTACAATTAATTTTAAAAAACTCAACTATAAATAAGAAACTATTACTTAACAATCAAAACAATGATTTTCCTGTCAACAACCACATGCTACCACCCATACGCAAAGGCACTATTAAGGTAATTCAAAACCAGTTTTGTAACACACTATTTTGAAACGGCCTGATATTGATTTCATTCATCATCCAGTATTAACACACTACAATTACACTAACTGTTTTTATATCTGTGGTTTGATAGTTCCTCAAACAATCGAGACTCTTCTAACATTTCCTCCACTTTACCAGAACATGATAGGATTTTTATGAAAATCCTGGTTTGATATTTCTGTAATATTTTTATGAAAATTTTGTAAAAATCTAAATAAATATTTTTTGCCGTTTTTCCGGATTCGTTTAGGAAAAAATTAATTTCTATGGTAAAACAACTTTGTTAACCTATTATTGTTTTTAGGATAACTATACTGCTCTGCACATAGCAGTTGAAGCTTGTAAACCAGCTGTAGTGGAAACTTTACTAGGATATGGCGGAGATGTGCATGTTAGAGGTAAGTACTTATTCATTTTACAGGAGGGAGGAGTAAAATAAATTAAATTACAAAGAGTAAATTAATAACAAGAAATGAAATTTAAAAATATATAATGGTAAGTGTTTTTCTTTTAAGTCCGACTGTTATGCACATTTAAGAGTTATGCACATTAATGTGCATAGATGACAATGAGTGATGAGGAAAAGAACTGACCGGGATTTAAAGCTGGGAGTCCTAGTAAATAAGCTAATTTCATGGACCTATCAATGGTCCAGGCTTCAGAAATGTAAATGGTACAAACTTTATTAGCCGTCTTGCTAATCAGTACATGTACTTGCGAGGAAGAAAGGATAAGACACATAATCTCTCCTTAGCCGACATTTAAAATACTAATACGCTTGACTAGCCGTCCATCCCGGCTTCACCCTGGTGGTATAATTTTGTTTTATTTCAATAACTTTTAAATCTGGGTTATCAATAAATAAAAAAAAATCATTTCTGATAATAAACCTATTAGTTTGAAATTTATAAACATTTAAGGGTTTAAAGGTTGAATACCCTTTAGGGGCATATTTTCAAAATTGTTAAGATATATTTTAGATAAGATATTTAAGATATATTTTTACGTACACTATCGATATTACTTCCACCAAGTTTCATCTGTCTATCTCATCCACAAGTTAATATACAAAATATATTGGTTTTAGGGTTGAACACCATTTTTGACCCTTTACAGTAAATTTTTTAATTGTTAAGGGGTAATTTATGTTGGTGCACTATAAGTAACGTTTCTTTAAGTTTCAGCCATTTAGCTAGTCTGTAACTGAGTTAACTGAAAATATTGATTTAAGGGTTGAACACCCTTTTTAACCCCTTACGAGTACATTTTTGAAATTATTGAGGTGTAATTTTTATAGAATCTTTTTTATATTATCTTCACCGAGTTTCTGTCATTTAACTCGTACGGAACTTAGTAAATAAAAAATATTGGTTTAAATGTTGGACACCCTATTTAACTTTTTAGGAAACCATTTTGAAATAGTTTAGAGGTATTTTTTTATTGGCACTATAAATAACATCATCAAAATTCAGTCATCAGTAATAAAATTAAGAGAATAGTTATGGGCAAAAATTTGTGAGGTAGAAAGAAAATGCATATCCTGGCTTAAAAACTTGATAACTTAGTTCAGATGCAGTTCCAATGAGTTTCTCTAGAGCTGGAGAACCAAAGTTATGGTTACCAAGATGATTGTCAGTCTTCTTAGACGAGACCTAAAGTGCAACTAAAGAAGAGTGTAGTAAATTTAATAAAGCCCTTAGGGATTGTTGAGAGACATTAATATTCAAGTTTCAATCGAATTAGTGCGATTTGGCACAACATTAATTAATTAATTTCATTGTTTGATACAGGTGGTAAATTATTAGAAACACCATTACACATAGCAGCTAGAGTGAAAGATGGTGACCGTTGTGCCTTGATGTTACTTAAGTCTGGAGCTGGATCTAATTTAACAATGGAAAATGGACAGACCGCTGTTCATATTGCTGCTAAATATGGCAACACACAAACTTTACTTCTTATATTAGAAGATGGAGGGGATCCATTATATAAATCAAAGGTTTGTATTTAATTCTGTAAATTAATTCTTTTAATTAATATTCTTTTTTTAAGGTGAGATTGTACAATGGTTTTGACTGAAAATTTCGAATTTCGGTTTTTTACGTTTTTCAGTACTTCAGACCTAGATCTACCAGAAAGAAAAACATTAAATTACGTAAAAAGTTATTTTAGTGAAAAACTTTTATTAAGTATTTGGCAGGTTTACTCAGAAAATTTATTATGTTACCAAGAAAGAATATTTTTCGTAATTTTATACTCTCGTTTTAGTGTAAAGGGAATTTCAGTTTTTTAAAATATCTGCATTACTATTTTTAATATTCTCAAAACTGTTGGCTTTCTACCCAACTGTTGATGGGAAATTTACATGTTTGTGTACATTTTGATTTGTGCCTTTTTGTTTTTTGTCTGTTCCTGGAAATTTCGATTTTAAAAATTCAGGTACATTTTTCTTGGAAACCATTAAACTTACCATGTGGGAATTTTTACCAGTTATTCTTCTTGTACATGCACATACACCGGCATTTTTATTACTTCCTCAGATGCTCCTAAAATTAGTAATAAGCAAAAACACGTAGAAAGAAATTTTTAAAAATTCTATGTTATTCGTTATTTTGTTTTTAATTTTAGGATCTTACAGATTAAATTGAAAAAATGTCAAAAGCCAGAGGTACCCAACATCTATAAGTGTGTAAAGTTTCAATTTCTTATCTTTAACCAATCCTATGAAAATTGTACCTAAAAATTGCAAATTTAACATTGGCAGGATACAAAGGCAGTCTCCCCTTATTAATTCACCATCTGCTTATTTGTTTACATCATCAGCCAAAAGGCTGGTTTGAACCTCTAGAGGCTTTACTAAGTAAAATGAGTGGTGAGGTGCTTCAAAATTGACTTCCTCACTAAGTAGAAAAGCATGCTTATCAAGCATGCCCAGCCCTCTGAAAATCATCCACTTTCCAACCTGCGAATGAAACCTTCACTTCATTCACCAGAGAGTCTGGCTGTATAATGAAATTCATTACTTTCGGAGGAGATAACTCTGACTATAGTGCGATTCACAAAAGAAAACACCTGTCTTTTAACAGTAACATCTTTTGACCGTTGTATGGAAAAACAACTACGATACATCAAATTAAAGCTTGTCTTATCGCTGGTTACAGAATATACTAGGAAATACTACTTTAGGTTATATACTAGGAATATACTACTAGGATATACTAGGAATTACTACTTTAGGTTATATATTAGGAATATACTACTAGGATATACTAGGAAATACTACTTTAAGTTATATACTAGGAATATACTACTAGGATATACTAGGAAATACTAATTTAAGTTATATACTAGGAATATACTACTAGGATATACTAGGAAATACTAATTTAAGTTATATACTAGGAATATACTACTAGGATATACTAGGAAATACTAATTTAAGTTATATACTAGGAATATACTACTAGGATATACTAGGAAATACTAATTTAAGTTATATACTAGGAATATACTACTAGGATATACTAGGAAATACTAATTTAAGTTATATACTAGGAATATACTACTAGGATATACTAGGAAATACTAATTTAAGTTATATACTAGGAATATACTACTAGGATATACTAGGAAATACTAATTTAAGTTATATACTAGGAATATACTACTAGGATATACTAGGAAATACTACTTTAGGAAATTAATAGTGTATTAAATATAATGAATTACACATAAAAGTATCCTGTTATTAACCACTTTTCCAGTATACCCAACTTCAAGGTACTATTACTTTGTTCACGCATACTTCAAAATGTATAGGGGTACAAAATATTATAAAATAAAGGTTTCTTTGTGTAATGCATATTTTTGTTTTATTTTTGGGCGACTGGTTTCAAAAAAACGGCCGTTTTTAAAAAAATTGTTATTTCGGCTACCAGTAATGATACGGAAATAATTTTTTTTACTGACTGTTACATATTAACAACAGATTGAAAAACGTGACATAATTTTACATTATTAACGTGTTTCATGCAGGGATGAGTTTGTTCAAAACCAGCAATAAAACAAGATTTAATTTAATATATCCTAATTGTTATTACATACAATGGTTCAAAATATATTGCTGTTAAAAGACAAGTGTTTTTTTTTTGTGAATTGGACTATAGTGTCTTAACACTCCACCTGACTGTTATGGAAAAATTTGCTTAATATTTATTGACTTAAGTTGGTTTAGAACTTTTTATGATTGTAAAAAGTTTCAAAACTCAAGCTGAGAATCAAATCTGGGATTTTTAGTTCACAGTTTGTAGTGCTCACCACTATGGCTTTAGGCCATTAAGTAGTCTTGCAAGTTAATTAAAATAAAATAGGGGCATAAATGAATATTTTTTTGAATATATAAATAATAGATTATAGGCTACTTAATAATAAATAATACACAAAACTAAAAATAAATTTATTTTCTTAAGGAAATATTTCCAAAAACTTACCTCAGCTCTCCTTTAAAAAGTAAATTTTAGATTAAATTTTAAAGAAGCTATTTATAGAATGAAAATTTTGTAATAAAATTTTTTATCTTTTGAATTACAGAATGGTGAAACACCTCTACATTTAGCTTGTGGTAGCTGTAAATCAGATATCGCAAGAAAATTAATAACATTTGTCAAAGAAAAACAAGGTGTCGATATAGCAACAACTTACGTAAATATGGCAAATGAAGATGGTGAAGGAGCATTACATTACGCAGCTAGAATATCTAAAAAAGAAGTAACTAATGATTTAGAAGACAAGGAAGTTGTTAGATTGCTTTTAGAAAGCGGTGCTGAAACTACTTTACAATCTAAATCAGTAAGTTTTTCTATCATAATTTTTTAATTTAAAGTGTATAAAAAATTAAAACTATAAAATTATCTTCTTCTTCTTCTTCTTTACGGATTAGGCAATTGCCTGTTCCAGCTTCTATCCATCTTCTTCGTGAACTACCCAGCGACCGTACTCCTTGTCGACGGTATCTTAAGGCCAGTAGCGGATATCAGTCCTCTGGCATGCAGCTTATATTTTGGAACCACCTCTCCCTATATCATTCAGTCCTGTACCTCACAATTTCCATTCTACCCAAATCATGCCGAATTGTCTCACTCTTGTTGAAATCCCTAAGTGTTGTCCGCTCACTGATCTCAAAAACTGCATGTCAGCTGCCTCCAACTTCCTGCCCTCAGATTTCCATAAGACTTATGTTTACGACCCTATAACAAAAGAGGCAGTGCCATTACATTTGGCGATGTTGGTAACGTGCTCGCCTCTCATCACGCGGTCTTGGGTTCGAATCCCACTCGGGCATGGCATTTTTTCATACGTTACAAAAAATTCATTTCATCCTTCACCGTCTGCATTAGCAGCAATTTGCAAAACAGTCGGACGTTAAACCAAAAAAAAAAAAAAAAAAAATTACATTATATATCCTCAATTGCGTTTTTTTCTGGGTCCTTGCAACCGCAAACATGTTGAAACTTAGAAACTTTCATCATTACATCAAATTCCCCTACATATGTCATATCATAATTGTTTAGATCATCAGCCAAAAGGCTGGTTTGAACCTTCAGAGGCTTTACTAGGTAAAACGAGGCGTGAAATGATTTACCATTGCCTTCCTCACAGAGTTGAAAAGTATGCTTAGCAGCATGCTTGGCCCTCTGAAAAGTATCTACTTTCCACCCTACAAATTACACCTTCATGTCATTTGCCACCGAATCTGGCTGTATAATGAAATTCATTACTCTCAGAGGAAAACACTCTGACTAGTGTCTTTTAAACCACTAGCTCTTCTATTCTTAAATGCTTCAATCATGTAATTGGCTGAACATGTGATAAGAAACAGAACTATTTTTTGTAGCCCTGTAACTAGCAGATTGAGTGCAAAAAATTTAACAGTCCACCAGCCTGTTATGGCAATTTATTATGAATATGTCCAGTAAATTATCTTTCAAAGAAATTAAAAAAGTGTGTTGTTCAAATTGTCATTAAAGGAAAAACTTTGATTTTAAAATTTAATCTTTTAATTGTTTTCATCATGCTATCCTGAAGAGTGTGTGTACCGATGCTGCGGAAGTGTGGGCATAAAAGCGGTGGAGATGGATTTCTGGAGGCGGAGCAGTGGTGTGTTGCGGATCAATCACATTCTGAATTCCGAAATTAGGAGAAGAATCAGCGTTCATGGATACTATATCTCGGAAGCAGTTAAAATGGTTTGGCCATTTGCAAAGATGGAGGATGGTTTTTTTTGGGTTTAACATTCGTTTGACTGTTCTGCAATTACTGGTAATGCAGACAGTGAAGGATGAAATGATTTTTATAACGTATGAAAATATGCCGTGCCTGAATGGGATTCGAACCCAAAACTGTGAAGGATGGTAGGTGGCCAAATAGGGTATGGAAGTGGACGCCAGCTGGTAGAAGAAGGAGGGGTAGGCCGGAAGTGACATGATTGGTTGGGGTGCAGAAGTAATGTCTTTGCGGCAGCTCTCTGATGAGGACTGGCAAGACAGAGAGAGGTGGTGCTTAGGAAACGAGATACGGTCTCGCATAAATATATATATCTTTTAATTTTAAATTTAAACAGTAAATTAATATTTAAAATTGTTTAATCCTTTTTCAGACTCAGGAAACTGTATTTCACTATTGTGCCTTTGTTGGTAATAACGATGTATTAGTGGAAATGCTTGCTAGAATGTCAGCAACAGATGTTTTAAAAGCTTTAAATAGACAAAATATGGCCGGTTGGACTCCATTACTAATAGCATGTCATCAAGGTCATACAGAAATGGTGAATACGCTTTTGGCAAATCATGCTAGGGTTGATGTATTTGATAACGAAGGAAGATCTGCATTACATCTTGCAGCTGAAAGAGGTTACCTACAGGTATGTTTTTAATGAGTTATGGTAATACTTTCCACATTTTATTTTTTCAATACCTAATGTCTGTACGTTGAATTCTGTTCAATAATTTAAGAACAATAAGCAATCCCATGACCGATTGAGAATTATAATATGTATCATGTGTAAATGAGGTGTAGTTTTGTACAGACTCAGGCCAACCATTCCTATTGAGAGAGTATTGTTAATTGAACCCTAATCATCAAAGTACACTGGTAACCACTGTCTAATATTCAAATCCATATAAAAGTAACTAATATGCTTTTCACGGTTGATGAGCTCTGCTGTTCCACATGTTTAGACCAATCAGAATGTTTGCCAGCGTTGTCAGATTGTACCTGACAAACATTACGTGTGCATGAGTATTAGAGCTGCAATAGTTCACTCTTGTCTTGCATCTTGTACTGAACACATCGATTATAGAGCGCATTAACATGCAATACTTTATAATATAATCAGCTGATTGTATGTTTATAGGTTATAATTGTTATTATAGAGCGCATTAACATGCAATACTTTATAATATAATCAGCTGATTGTATGTTTATAGGTTATAATTGTTATTATAGAGCGCATTAACATGCAATACTTTATAATATAATCAGCTGATTGTATGTTTATAGGTTATAATTGTTATTATAGAGCGCATTAACATGCAATACTTTATAATATAATCAGCTGATTGTATGCTTATAGGTTATAATTGTTATTAAAAGACCAAAAAAATGGCTGACAAAATATTTAACAGAGCTACAAGAGCAAGTACTGGCAAGTGATTGGCTAGCTATAAAGTGGGTGGGGGGCAATGCATACATTCAGAGCTCATCAGCCTTGAAAAATAGTATAAGTTTCCTAGGATTTGAAGCATGGCACCTTTGTCTGTGAAAATCAGTTCTAAAACAGCTAACTTGTGGTGATAACTTTACCACTAGACCAACCCAGTGGATTTTTATAGTTATTTAATGGCATTGATGTTCATGTATTAAGGATTACAATGAGTAACACAATATTAGAATGAGTGATAATAAACATTTTGAGACATTGTTGTTGTTTAGGTCATCAGCCGAAAGGCTGGTTTGAACCTCTAGAGGCTTTACTAAACAAAACTAGGAGTGAGGTGGTTTACAATTGCCTTCCTCACTTAATGGAAAAGTATGCTTATCAGCATGCCAAGCCCACTGAAAAGCATCTAGTTTCTACCCTGCAAATGACATCCTTCACTTCATTCACCACAGGGTCTGATGTCTAATGAAATTCATTACTCTCAGAGAAGATATCTCTGACTAGTGTCTTCTGTTCTTAAATGAACATGTGATAAGAAACAAAACTATTCTTTGTAGCCCTGGAACTAACAGATCGAGTGTAAATAATTTAACACTCCAACTGCCTGTTATAGGCAAATTTGAGATATTATTGGAAATAAAATTAAGGATATTTAGCAGTCAGTAATTACATCAGCACATAGTTTCTTTTATTTTAGCTGTCATATTTTATTATTTGTTATATACATTAAAAAAAATAATAAAAAATGGTTACCTGTATAATAAAAAATGGTAAAAAATATATAACAGACCGAATTAAGGCTTTTGAATGCAAGCAATCACAGAACATTCCATATTTCTTCAGTTGGTAGTATGAGTAACATACAAGTGTTTAAAATGATGAAGAACCGTAAAGATTGTCTGAAGACAATACAAATCCAGAAATTTCAATATCTCAGACACTTTATGAGAAATCTCTAATAAATCATTTACTGAAAGGGAAAGTGGTTTGAAATTATTCCATGGCCCAAAGATAGAGTTCTTGGCTCAAGAATCTACTAAGGCCATTGTTTTTCAACCTCTCACAGGCCATAAATAAAAGACAGTGAATATATAAAATATTTTATTACTAAAAGTTTTGTATTCTTATGACTACTTTTTGAAATGATCACCTTAACAATGGAGGCATTTGTTGTACATGTGAACAAGCTTTCCTTTCATAAAAAATCTTGTCACTAATGAATTTAAATTCACCTTGAAGCTCCTCGTATTTCTTGTAGAGTTCATGGACCAGGAGACCTTGATTAATGCTGCTGTTTATTGAGAAACCTTATGAAGTTTGTGAAAAATAAAAGAAGAAGCATGGTGACTTCTGGAATTGTTTTGATCCATGACAACCCCTGTTCTCACGTGGTGGTGCAACCCAATGACTTCTTGAACAATTTCAATAGGACATTTTCTCATCTGTCATACAATTTTTATCTAGCAACGAGTGATATCCATATTTTCCCTGAACTCAAGAAGTGTATAGGAAGACAGTTCTTCCAAACTATGAAGAGCTTTAAGACAATGTCAAGACTCATTTAAATTCATTGGCGGAAACATTTTATGAAGAGGGTATTGGAAAGTATGTCCACTGGTACGACAAATGCCTCAGTCGTCAAGTTGATCATGTCAGAAAATAGCCACAGGTGTATGTAACTTTTAGTAACAAAACATTTCTTCTGTATTTACTTGTCCATTATTTATGACCTATTGGATGTTGAAAAAAAGCGACCCTTATATTAACTGCACCACAGAGGTATACTTAGACTGACTGATGTTAGTTAACATTTCAAGACAACTTTTAATATATCACTATCTGTGCTACCTCAGATACAGATCAAATAAGTTATTGGTTTTTTTTTTTTATTTACGCCCCAATTGGAGCACTCAAGTCACTCATGGACATGCGTTCCTTGAGGAGTTAGTTGTGGCACCACACTGTTGTTTTCTTCGTTCCCATATCAATTTCATATTCCTTGACCTGGTGGCTCTCAATCTCTCTGCTACAGCTGCATTCGGCTGTCTTCTCTCTCTGAAAGGCAGTTGGGTTATCCTCTTTTCCTTCAGGATGGTCTTCTCTTCTCGTCTCTGGATCATTTCTTCATTTATATTCAAGTTCCTCATGTCTGACATGACTTCCTGTATCCATTTGTTTTGGATCTTATTCTTCATTTGGTAGTCAAGGAGCTGTTTAATCACTTAAACTTTTTGTATATAATTATTTTTTATATGGAGAAAACTTAGAGAAACAGTAAATTAATTTTACTTTTGTTTTATAATCCAGTTTAATTAAATAACTTGTTAAATTTTCCAGGTTTGCGATGCCTTACTTACACATAAAGCATTCATAAACAGTAAGTCAAGAGTTGGTAGAACTGCGTTACATCTTGCCGCTATGAATGGTTACGCAAATCTTTGCAAGTAAGTAAAAAATATTTGTTTCACAAAAATAAAAGTACATTAGTAGGCTTAACAACTAGATATTAATAAAGAATAAAATGTTAGTATTGAATCTTTTGGATACCTGTGTCGGTGAAGATCACGCTAGTAATATACATACTGTATTGTTATTTGTGAGTTGTTGCGTTGTAATACGTGTGACTTATTACATCAAATAATAAATAAAAACATTGTTTTGCCACCAATTGTGAAATGTGTAGATCGATACAGTTTTAAAACGATCAAAACGTTAAACCGGCTGAAATTCATATGCAGTTGGTTGTTGTGTATGGTGATAATATAATGAATGAAAGAATAGTCTGAAAATAGGGCGAAAGGTTTAGAAATAACATAATTAATGTACACGATGAAGAACGTACGGGGCAGCCCTCGTTAATCACGAAGGACTTGTTGAAATGCGTTGATGACGAAAGTCAGGAAAGATTGTCACATATAGATTTCCGATGTGGCCCAGCATTTTCCTGATGTTTCAATAGCTGTCATTGGTCATATTTGTTCATGACCATTTAAGCTTCAGAAAGGTTAATGCATATTGGGTGCCGCATTTCTTAACGGAACGTCAAAAAATAAATTTGAATGCTAAATGAAATAGCAGCAGAAGAATATGACGAGGGTATATTGAAGCTGGTGCATAATTTAACCCTTACAGTGCCAACTTCCTAATATTAGGACATCAACATTTAGATTAACCCACCGGGTTGGTCTAGAGGTAAAGTCGTCGCCAAAATCACCTGTTTAACAGCTGATTTTCGGTGACGAAGGTTCCTGGTTCAAATCCTAGTAAAGGTAGTTACTTTTATACGGATTTGAATACTAGACAGTGGTTACCGGTGCACTTTGATGGTTGGGGTTTAATTAACCATACTCTCTCAGGAATGGTCGGCCTGGGTCTGTACAAGACTACACCTCATTTACACGTCATACACATCATCCTCATCTCATTGGGTCATGGGGTTGCTTATTGTTCTAAATTGAACAGATTGCAACGTACACAAATCAGGAATAATAATAAAAAAAAAAAATTTAGACTAAAAATGCCAGCCTACTTTTGTGCGATTTGTAGCATTTTATATATCTCTCCATAACATGGCTATTTTTCAAGATATCTTAATGATTTTTTTGTTTTGTTCATAAAATTTTTTGATCTTGTATGACATTTAATTTGGAACATATTTTTTACAATTTAAAAGTAAAATGATACGTAGACATTTTTATGAAAATTTCCTTTTTAATTTAAAAAACAAATCACCCTAAAAAATTATGTCACTCAATTTCACTTAGGCCTATATCATTTTAAAGACAATTTAATTATGAAAAAATCACAAAAAGAATTTTTATGTATTGTAAAATATAAACATACTGTTTTTTTAATCAATATTAATCAATTACATTCATAAAAAATTCTACATGTATTTTTTTCAATCTACATTTCTTAATTATTATTTTCATTCGTTGTTTTTTAAAAATTAAGTGAAAAATAAAAATCCTATGAATTTTTTAGTCAACGTACTAATAAAAGGACGATGCCGGCAATTTTTAGTTTAAATCTAGATCGTCCTAATATTAGGATGCTGACACTGTAAGGGTTAATGAATAACTCGTATTTTTTCTGATCGTAAGTGCCCTCAAGGGTTAGTAACTAGTGTTTTTTTTTTTTTAATATTTTATGGCCTACAAAGGACCACTTTAGTCATTTTACATTTAAAGTCTTTCCTTCTTTCTTCCTTTTCTTTTCCGCCCAATATTTTTTCATCCTTTCCGAGCGCAATTTTCTTTCCTCCTCTGGAACCACTCTTCCCAATCGTTGCTTGTTCCTTCCCGGCTGTAGTATAACGCGTCCGTCCTTCAATATCTTCAATGCATTTGTCTTGTGTTTTAAATCTTCCATTGTAATTTGTAACCTTCTAATATCTTCTTTTAATTTTGTGATCCATTTAATATCACTTTTACTATACCACAGTTTTTCTATTATTTTCCTGCTAGTTCTATTTTCAGGTGTCCTTAAAAGATGTCCCAGGAATGATATTCGTTTCTTTTTAATTATACTTGTAATAGGTTCTATGTTTTTGTAGACCATTTCGTTGGAAGCTAGTCTCCAAACTCCGTCTACTTGATAGTTTTTGTTCAAGCAAGTTCTGACTATTCTTCTCTCAATCCTGAGGACCTTATCTATTGCAATGGTATTTGTGTTTTTTTTTAACAGATATAATATTTTTTTTACAGATTTCTTGTACAAGATCATAACGCTGTAATAGATGTACTTACTTTAAGAAAACAAACACCATTGCATTTAGCTGCAGGTTTTGGACAACTTGAAGTATGCCAATTGCTACTTGATTTGGGTGCTAATATTGATGCAACAGATGATCAAGGTCAAAAACCAATTCATGCTGCTGCACAAAATAATTTTTCTGAAGTTGCCAAACTTTTTCTACAACGACATCCTTCTCTTGTAATGGCTTTTACAAAAGTAAGTATTTCACAAATTACTTATTCTAACACTAAAACAAAATGTTACACTATAAAAAATATTAGGTACTTTTTTACTGCTGGGGGTCTCTAATTTTATCTTAATTCTTTATTTAGGGGTTATTCATTTATTGTTATGCTAACGTTTTATCGATGCAATAACGAAAATGTTTGTCAGTTTCTAATAGCATATTTCCTTATTTATCATTGTATGGAATGGGTTTTTACATTTTTGTAATAATAATTAATAAATTGACACTTGTACAAAAATATGTCTGAAATAAAAAATATAGGTTTTTTAATGTTCCACAACTTTAATTACACATATATACAATTTTTCCCAAGAATGCATATTAAGCCCACAATTTTAATCTTTTGGCTACATCAGTAATCTCTGGATTGCTGATGTGAATAACTGTTTCTTTCTACTCATCGTAATTACTTATTGTTCATGATTGAATAGATTGTAATTTTGCAAAATGTCAAAAAAAAAAATTAATCTTTTACCACGAGAGCACAGTCCCCTCAAGAATTTCAACAGACATGGCGAAAAAAGGTGAATTTTTTTTTGTTTGGTTTAACGTCCGACTGTTCTACAATTACTGTTAATGCAGATGGTGAAGGATGAAATGATTTTTAGTAACATATGCCGTGCCTGAATGGGATTTGAACCCAAGATCGCATGATAAGAGGTGAGCACGTTAACAACAACGCCAATGTGGCCGGTATTAAATAAATATTAATTTAAATAAGGTGAGTTTGAAAAAAAAATGTAGGGCCCATTTTTGATAAAATCACAAAAAAGTGAAAAATTGTATGAATAAACTACTACTTCTGATTGACAAACGATGAAAATGTTTATATCGGTTACTGTAGCGGTACGTAACTTAAATTCCAAGTTTCAACAACTTGGTACGATAATCTTTTCTTGAGATATTTTGTTCACACATTGACCAATTGCAAAAAACTTAGTTTTGGGTTCAGGGGGCCTGAAAATGTGAATATCCAGTGAAAATTTGATTTCAAAAAGTTAACTTGAAAACGATACTTGCCTTGTTTATATTATCTAACAATGCAAAATAAAATAAAAAAGTTACACAGCGAAGACTACATAATCAGCGACAGTACTATTTGAAAAGAAAAAACATACTAATGAATTTTATTATTTACAGGATGGAAATACATGTGCACATATTGCCGCAATGCAAGGATCTGTACGTGTGATAGAAGAATTGATGAAATTTGATAGATCTGGTGTAATATCAGCCAGAAATCGTTTAACAGAGGCAACGCCACTTCAATTAGCTGCTGAAGGTGGTCATGCTGATGTGGTGAAAGTGTTAGTCAGAGCTGGTGCATCTTGTGCTGATGAAAATAAGGTAAATAATAAAATATTAGCAATTTCAATTGTACATACTCTGAATTTATAGTTAGTCTCAGTAGGGTTGCAAACATCCAGGAATTAGCTACATCATTTTTAGCTACTAAAGACTTTTATTGATGTTAATAAAACGCATAGTCATTGCAATAATTATCCAAATTAACCCACCAGTTTGGTCTAGTGATAAAGTCGTCATCGTGAGTCAGCTGTTTGACAGCTGATCTACGGAGACGAAGGTTCTGTGGTTCATATCCTAGTAAAGTTGTTAATTTTACACAGATTTGAATACTAGACAGTGTTGTTTTTTTCAATTTCTGATCGTTGACATACATTACTATATAATATAAATGTATAAACTGTAGGCTAAGTGGTGGAGGTATTTTCTATGCCCCTTTGGTACCAGTCTAGAAGCATTTTAATTTCAGTAGTGAAACACAGTTTTATTGTTACTACTTTTTTTAGATGTGCACTAAAAATGGTGTTGGCACCATGTCTACATGGTACAACATAAAATGGTGAATATCACTTTGTTTTGGTGAATATTTCCCTACATAAATGGTACATCTTTAATGTTAGGTTCAATTAACCATTACTTTCTCAAGAGTGATCGGCCTGAGTTTGTACTAGACTACATTTCATTTACACATTATACATATCCTCATCTCATTGGGTTGCTTATTGTTCTTACATAGAATAAATCACAATGTACACACATTAGGAATAAAAAAAATTAACCAAACTATATCATAAGTAATCAAAAAAAACTCTTGTTAGTAACTCAAAAATGGGTTTTGTTGTAAAAATGTTCAATGTTTGTATTAAGTAATTTCAACCGTGTAATTCCAGAAAAAATTGATTTTATATGATTTTTCAGAAAGTAAATTAATAAAGAAATAAACTTTATAATTGATGACATGCTTAATAATTTCTTCTTTTTTTCAGAGTCACGTTCTTGTATTTGGCAACAGATAAGTTGTATTTCATTTGTCACTTTTTGAAATTTTAATTTATGTCTTACTGTGTTATATTTAGGCTGGTTTTACTGCAATACATTTAGCAGCCCAAAATGGTCATGGACCAGTACTTGAGGTTATGAGATCAACACAATCTCTAAGGATATCAAGTAAAAAATTAGGGGTAACAGCACTTCATATAGCTGCTTATTTTGGACAAGCAGGTAATTGATTTTGTTTAATAAATATCAATTATAATTTTTGCTTGTCTGGAGATAATTGGCCCAGCAAGATATGGAATTGATTCTAAAGAAGGAACTATTGTCATTTTTTGCTTCCTAAACGTCAAATCTCTCTATCCATCCAATCAACCTCTGGAAAGCCTCTTACTTTTCATTGCCTCCATTACTCCCCACTCATTCGTTGCTCTGCTGGGTGTTCTTTTTCTCTTTTTTCCTTTGTGTTCAGTTCCAAATTTTGTTCAGCCACCTGTGTGTATCTGTATGATCCAGATGTTCCTACCGCACCAGTATATTTTTTAATCTAATATACTGTTTGGCCTTTATTCCTTTTCCCAGATTGCTTTATTCCTCACACCAAGAGTGTCTTCACCAGAAACCCATTTTGTACCTCATACCTAATTCTGATAATTCTCTTGTTTCTGCACCGTATATCTGAATGGTTTGCTATATTGCTCTTTCAATTCTCTCATGTGTTCTGGGAAAACACATTGAATAAATTACAGGTTAAAATTTTTGAAATTGAAGGACCTTCATAAAGATCTTAACCAAAACAATAGATGAATGGAAGAAGAAAATGCCACAATGAAAGAAAGCTAAAAATTTGGGCGTCTACCCGCGTCCGAGTTCCGAGGCCCTGCAATCCTCCTCGGCCTGTAGCTTTTTTATCATTTCTTTCAGTAACCGGTCTAACGGGGGACGAACGGGATCCCGATACCCGTTCACAAAAATTTTCCCCCTGAACGAACTCTCTTTCCACCACTCCCGGGGATTCATACCCTTGATTCGTGATTCGAGAACAATAATTTGGGCATTTGAAATTGAAATGTCCAAATTACTTGATATGGTTTTAAATGATTTCTTTTTTTAAGTCGCATCTATCTAGCTTGGTTATTAGAAACTTTGCTCATAATAGGCAGGTGGAGTGTTAAATTATTTGTACTCGATCTGTTAGTTTTAAGGCTACAAAAAATAGTTCTGTTTCTTATCACATGGTCAGCCAATTATATGACTGAAGCATTTAACAACAGAAGAGGTAGAGGTGTAAAAGACACTAGTCACAGTTATCTCCTCTGAGAGTAATGGATTTCATTACACAGTCAGATCCTGTGGTGAATAAAGTCATTTGCAGGGTGGAAATGATAGATGTTTTCAGAGGGCCTGGCTTGCTGATAACACACTCTTCCACTCAGTGAGGAAGGCAATGGGAAACAACTTCACTCCTCCTTTTAATTAGTAAAGCCTCTAGAGGTTCAAACCAGCCTTTCAGCTGATGTCTTAAACACATTACCAACTATGGTAAGTTGTGTAACTCTGATGGGTTTTGACTTGTTACCATTTCCTGACTTTAGTCAGGAACCGAACTCGGGACCTCCATGTTATAGGCTAGCATGCTACCACTACACTATGGAGCCAGCCGAAATGAACTTTTAATTATCAATTAAATTATTAGATAGTTGTGTAAGAAGAAAATATTCAGTATAATTTTGTTTGTTCTGAAAAATAATATTGGTTAATAAATAAAATGTCTGTTTCAGATACCGTAAGAGAATTATTAGCTCATGTCCCAGCTATTGTAAAATCAGATCCACCATCAGGAAGCAGTTTAGTTGGGGAACTGGGAAATGAATCTGGCATGACTCCATTACATTTAGCATCGTATTCTGGTAATGAGAATGTTGTGAGATTGTTATTGAATTCTGCTGGTGTTCAAGTTGAAGCTTCAACTACAGAAAATGTTAGTTCATTAATGTATTTTCTTTTTAATAGTTTATTTTGATTTAATACAACTCGATATATCACACCTCCACACGATAAATTACACCTTCCATAGATTTGTCAAAAAATAAAGGCCATATTGCATGACATCGAGAGTTCTGCTTTTGTGATCTGGTACACTCCCAGACTCAAAAAATTTATTTAACAAATGCAAGATTATCAACTTATTTGGGTCAGTAGTAGGAAAACATCAACTGAAACTCGTCTTGTACTTGTTCAGAAGATTTATAAGTGAAATAAGTCTCTATAGTGTACAAACTATAGTTATGAGAAGCTTATGGTTTCACCATAAGACATTTTTTTATAATTACATCCAGCAGACTCCTGAGGGCGTACAGGACATGTCAAGAAGTTATAAGTTAACAAATGAAGGCATCAGTGGAATTTAAAATTTAGAAGTTTATTTATTTCTTGTTATCAATCACCAGACTTGTCTCAGGCGACCGTCTTCTGTCTCTAGGAAGATATTTTATATCTATTTATATAATTCCGAAATTGTGCTATAACATTCTGAAGTGAATTTTTTTTTTTAGGGTTACAATCCATTACATTTAGCATGTTTTGGTGGCCATATTGCGGTTGTTGGTTTGTTATTAAGTAGATCTGCTGAATTATTGCATAGTTCTGACAAACATGGTAAGACTGGACTTCACATAGCAGCAACAAATGGTCATTATCAGATGGTGGAAGTATTGCTGGGTCAAGGAGGCGTTATTGATGCTACGGATAAGGTAAAATGTTTTGTGAACTGATATACTGCAGAGATAAGTAACACAACCCTGAATTTTGAGGATATATTGTTATAAATATTCATTATCTTGTTTTCAGTCTGACTTTTAAAGAAATTCCTTGACCTATACTCTTTTCACGTTCAGAATGCAGTATAGCTCTTATGAGAACCCGTTGTGTTATCAGGTGTACGGAAAACATCAGGCATAGCCAATACAATAACTTTCCTCCACCGACACAATCCAAAGGTCACGAGCAAAAATATTAAGAGTTTCGCTTACCTTGCTCTAACAAGCTTATTTTTAATCAAAAAATTCAGAAAAAAATATACTTTCGCTTCCTAATGAATAGTATTTTATTACGCTGTAAATTTTATTATTATACTCTGGTATGTAGATAAAAGATCTTAGGTAGGTATAAGAAAAAAGGGTATGACGTCTCTCTCTTCCCCACCCTCACTGTCGAGCCAGGGGAGTTTTATTACCATTTTAGACCTTTCCGAGATACTAACGACTGTTATTCAAACAAGATTTAAACAATCACTATTCTTTACTTTAAAATAATAAAAAAGACAAATAAAATTGATAAACAATTCCATTACTATTATAATTGTCAATACCTGATCTTTAAAACAATACAAATATCAAGTACGTTTTCAGATTACGTTATTCAATAGGAGTTTGTAAATGAGAATGTGTTGAGGTGAGGAGTCAATATTTTTACTTAGTGTAGTAGTGCTCAAACTCCCATCTGAAATACATTGCTTATGGACTTTCCATACTGCATTCTCAACGTGAAATCAACTGTAGATTGCGCGCAGATCTTGGCTGAGATATTTCAAAAAATTACCCTGTATGATAGCAGTATTAAAAATAATGTTTCTAATAGTATTGAAAAATAATAGTAAAGCGTAATGTTCATCATCCAACTAACTGATGAAAAGTTAAAATATGACAGAACTAGCTAAAGTACCCATTCTTCAAACGGTTTCTTTGGTGCCGTGGATGGTTGGTTGGGGTACCGAGTTTGATCCCTTCACATCTGATATTCTTTAACTATTCATTGTTATCTATCGCAACGTCAGTTTCAACGTCAGCATTATTATTTATGAAAAAAAAATAGTTAAATGTAAAATAAAAGCGAGATCTTGGTGTTTTTAAATTAAGATATGCAGCGCTTTATTATTTTCATAATAAATGAAAGGTAAATCACAAATCTGTGAAAGTTACTCACACAAATCTGTGTGTATAATATAACTGTCGGAAATTTAATTATTCGCTACAGAGCAAGAAAAATTATTACTTTTATGATACCATTAAATGAAAAGTAAATCTCAATAAGAACACTCCACGATGGTGACCAATATTAAGACGACTGATTCATTTTTGACAATGTGACCGAGAAAAGTTGTATAGGGTACTGGAGGAATGGGTAGGGTAGGTAGGTAACTGACTCAACAAATACGGGTTTTACCGGCGCGTAGGCCTGTGTTTATTGTTCTGTTTGTTTTGTATGTTAATATTCTTCTAAAAATATTGGTTTATTATTTTTTTTAATTGGCAATATCTCTGTTATTATGCATGAAAATGAAAAACTTTACATAATAAAACTTATTTGTCTTTAAACATTTTGTAATTTTGATTATATGACCTTTTTTGATACATTGACTTTTAACGGAGTTATTTGTAGTTTTTTGTTTGCCCCTCCCTCTGAACTCCCCAGATCATATCAAGTACGCCATCCCTTTGTGATATTAAAAAAATGTATAGCCTATTTTCATTTTGATTATGTTGAGAACATAAGTACTGAAATTCATTGAATTTGGTTCAGTGGTTCTTGCGTGATGCCGTAACATACAAACAGACAAACAGATAAATAGACAAACAGACAAAAATTCAGCTCAACTTATTTTCAGTGTTTACGTGGTACATCTGGTGTAGAAAAAAAATTTGGTGCATTTTGAAAAATTGTGCAGACAAAATCACAATTTTATTTATAAAGATTGAGGTAAGCTATACTTTTTTGTGCCTTACTCCCACCAATGTCTCATCACTAATGTCTCTACACCAATGTCTCATTTATTAACATCACAAGATGTGCTACTGTGTATGCATACATTACGCTAGGTTAAATTAAACAGAGGCTCTTTCAATGAGCATGCCATTTAATAGTTTTTATCGAATAATACACAGTTTATATCTCAGCAGCCTACTCAACCAATTAACCCAAAAAGGTAACTGGCCCAAAATTTGAATTACTTATTTTTAAAAAACATTAATTTTCTAAACTTAAAACTTTCTTTCTAGAATGTTAGCTTGATTATTTTTTTGTTAATATTTGACCGCAAAATTCAAAAATGATTTTTTATATTTACACAGGATTCCCTTTACAAATAAATTATGTCAACATAGTAAACCTATTTTTACATTGATCAGGTATATTTAATATGCTTTTCACGGTTGATGAGCTCTGCTGTTCCACACGTTTAGACCAATCAGAACGTTTGCCAGCATTATCAGATTGTACATGACAAACATTACGTGCGCATGGATATAAGAGTCGCAATTGTTCACTCTCTTCTTGCATCTCGTACTGAACACTTCGATTATACAGCGCGTTAACATGCAGTACTTTATAATATAATCAGCTGATTGTATGTTTATAGGTTATAATTGTTATTGAAAGACAAAAAAAAATGGCCGACAAAATATTTAACAGAGCTGCAAGAGGAAGTATTGGCAACATTGCTGGCAAGTCATTGGCTAGCTATAAAGTGGGTAGGGGGCAATGCATACATTCACAGCTCATCACCCTTGAAAAATAGTATAATAAAAATACAGGACATTAATAATAATATTCTTTTTAAATTAAAATTTCAGAATGGATGGACACCATTACATTGTGCAGCAAGAGCTGGATGTTTTGAAGTAGTCAAATTACTAGTAGAATCAGGTGCATCACCTAAATCAGAAACTAATTATGGTTCAGCTCCAATTTGGTTTGCCGTTTCAGAAGGGCACAATGACGTACTTATGTACCTCATGAATAAAGAGCATGATACATATAATTTAATGGAAGATAGAAGGGTAAAGTATTTTAAAGTTATTTTTTAATTTTTATAACTTTTATTTTATGTATGACGGTTATTTATAAAGTAAGGTTCGAATCGCTGTAGTTAATTGAATGTCGTCCAAACATTGAAATGTGTTTGCGCACCGACTCCCAGCATGCCTTGCTTGTCAAATGACACCATTTGCATTGGTATTGTTGCAGTATGTTGTTTACAGTGTTAAACCAGTCGAGAGACTGATGGCTAATTCATCGATTAATTTATTAATTTATGAATAACATATTATAAAACAGAAGATCCCTGCTCCACTTCTTCCTTAATCGTCTTTGAACGTTGTTTGGTAGATGATGAGAAGAAAGTTTTTGTGTCAGTTCGTTTTGATAAACGAGAAGTCTATTGTGGAGAAGTTTCGATAAAAGTTGAATGAAAACGTGTGTTACTTATGGGATTTTTAGATCGTTATGTAAGGGAGTGTTAAAAACATAAGAGGGCGCGATGACTAAGGGTAAGCGCACAGTGAACGCTGGTCGCTTACAAGCGGGAGCCTGCTAGTAGGAATAGGCCATTATATTTTAATCGGACGTCTCACAGTAAACGCTGGTGGAGAAAGCTGCGCATTGGTCATCTGAGCATATCAGCTCACTGGTTTGTTTTAAATAAACCTGCCTGCTGCTTGCTGGCAGGTTGCTAAATATACTCAGCGTCGTATAATGCATATTCATAATAATAACTTGTTAATTAATTTTTAACATAGGTTAATGAAACTAACATTAAAAGATTATTACTGGCCAAACAATGCTGTATAATATTGAATATCGGTAGTCAAAAAGTTCGAAATACGTTTAAAATGTTCAAAGTAATCCTAAATCTTTCTTCCGGTAATATTGGATGCTTGAGTAAGTTGCACAATTGTTTTTGAAAACAAGTTCTACTTTAGACAATATAAAATTATATGTTTCCAGAGTCATTCTCATGAATTTAAAAAAACCTGTCTCTATCTTGTTTTAATTGCGGAAAAAGATGATTATGCTGAACAATTTTCTGTTCTTATTAATGTGAGTAACAGTATCGTCTTTAAATGATAATTATTTCGTGGAAACGTTTTCCATTAGAAATAATTCATCACTGCTGCTACTGGAACTCATGTTGAATGAAGGTTAAGCACGTAGTTATATGCTCCCTCTGTGCGCGTTCGCCACCATGAATCAGTATTTGCAACCAGCGTTCACTGTGCGCTTACCCTAATATCTGTAAGGTCTTCGATTGAAACCTCTTAATCCAAGCGATTTTTACTTGTTCCGCTACCTAAAGGAGTTTTTTCAGCAGCAAGAGCTTTGCCACAGATAATGAGGTGAAAGAAGCAGCGCAAGACTGGTTTATTCTTACAGGTAGCAGACATTTATGAATTAGTCATACAAAAGTTTGGAGAAAGTTATGACAAATGTTTAAACAAATATAGAAGAAATTAAATAAAAAAAGTTTTTTGAAGAATCTGTGATGATTTAGGTTTTATAAGAAGCTGAACATTACTTTCTGAATAACTTTCATAGATGAAGTAGTGATGGGATATTTGAATTATAATTTTTCAAACATCAAATAATTCTCTTTTAATCAACTATTTTGAATAGATGTGTATGAATAAACTATTCACAAGCTGCAGTTTATGGACTATGAATTATATAGTTACCAAATAAATTTTACTATTTTATCAATAATGTAATCTACACATTGATCCTATTCATATGGGGGTAAAGTGGCTATATAACATCAAACTTGCTTGATTACATTTTTGTTATGAATTATCATGCTGGGTCTCCCAGTAAACTGCCACCTTCAACTGCATTGCGATCTCTTGACATAATTTTTACTTTAAAGATTTAATGAGTTTGCTTTAACCAAGAGACAAAGTGTGACCAATTCTATGAGCTACACATCCACCGTGATCTGCTCACAAAATATTTACAAGGTATCTTGTATCAGAATGTTCCATTTGAAAAAATGTTCAGATAATGTAATCAGTTATAGGAATATAAATTTTTTGTTTTGTTTAACGTCCGACTGTTCTGCAATTACTGCTAATGCAGACGGTGAAGGATGAAACGATTTTTTGTAACGCATGAAAATATGCTGTGCCTGAATGGGATTCGAACTCAAGACTGCATGATAAGAGGCGAGCATGTTACCAACTACACCAATGCGTAGTTGGCATAGTAATATGCCAATGCGTAGTTAGCGTATAGTTATAGGAAGAATAACTACTGTTGAAATTTGACAATAAAGATTTAATTTCTTTACATCAATAAATTTTCTTGATAATACGGTTTTTTTTGTTTTCAGTTTGTCTTCAATTTAATGATCTCTGGAAAAAAGTATGCTGACAAACCAATACAAGAATTTATTCTTGTTTCACCAGCACCGGTTGATGTTGCTGCAAAACTATCAAACATTTATGTCAATCTATCAAACAAGGTAAAAAGTCAATAATATCTTTCATTTATTGCATTTCTTAACCCTTTCAGTGCCAACATCTGGAAATCAGGATGTCAATTTCTTTTACATAGAGTGCCATTATCTGTTTACCGGATGTCCATAAGTTATGCATAAAGTGCCTACATCCAGATAACTGTTCGTTTACAAAATCATTTTTTTAAACAAAAATTAATGGAATAATGTATTTTGAATATTTTAGTGTTATCAGAATGATTTATTTTTTTATGAATACACTAATAATTAATTTTTAACAGGAAATTTTATTTTCTCTAACGTTGAAATTTAGGTAGTCAAAGGCTGGCTTTCACCTGCAAGGTGCCGAAATAAGGGCTGGAACGTTTTGTGCATCTTTATGAAAATTATATGGCACTTTAGAGTCAAACTTTTAAAAATTGTTGGGGAAGGATTAATTAGATAAAAATGTTGTACTGTGTAGAGATCTGAGTACATCATGTGTCAGGTGTATGATGATATTTTTTAATAAATTTGTTTAGAAACGTTTATGTAAAAAAAATGTAAAAAAATTTCTTTATCTAGAAGATTTGAGAGACGCGTAGGGCAATATTATAATGATAATAATTACAGTAGAACTTTGACAGTTTTACTCTTTATTTTTTTTTTGCATTCAGGAGACTCCAAAGGCAGTATAGGACATGTCAAGATAAAGCTGATAAACAAAAAGTTTATCACAATGATAAATTCATCACTTCCCACTAAAAATTTGTTTCTGCTACTGTTTACTTCAGTAGGCTTGTCATGAACCCCATTGTATCAAATATCACACAAAATTAAAAAGTCAAACACAATAACAAATTCATCACTTACCAATAATTTTTTCCCGCTACTGCTTAACTCAGTAGGCTTGTCATGAACCCCTTTGTATCAAATAGTACACAATATTTTTTTAATTAGAAGTCAAATACTTTACAATCAAAAACTATTTAGAAAGGAATTCTTGCACACTGTAAAATGTTTCATCAATCAAATATTGTTTTAGTTTTTTTTTAAAATGACTTAAATTGTCACAACGTTGTAAACCTTGTGGCAATTTATTGATGTATTTTCTACCTGCATAAGTTGGTTTTTGTTCAAACAATTTAGTGTCGTGATTAGCAACATAATAATCGATTCTGTTTCTTGTGTAGTGGTTGTGAACATCTAAATTTTGTAAAAAGGTATTTTTCTTTACGTACATTATCACTTCAAAAATGTACAAAGAAGGAACTGTGAGCAATTGCAGCTCTTTAAATAGTGATCTGCATGAGGTAAGGTGGTTGACTCCCATCATACACCTAATAGCTTTTTTCTGTATTTTAAAAACTCTTTCCATGTTACACTGTGATGAATTACCCCATAATAATATGGCATACCTGATATGAGATAAAATTAAACCATGATCAGCTGCTATTAGCAATTTTTTATCATTTAATCGGCAATTTGTTTTAATGCAAATACCCCAGATGATATTTTACCACAAATTTGATCGGTATATAATCCCATGATAGAGTTCTATCTAGTGACACTCCTAGAAACTTTACTGTTTGCACATGATCTAAAATATTATTTTGTATAAAAACATCAACTTCTCTGTTCTCCCTTAGAGGTCTTATGGACTTAGAGGTTGTCAAAGTATCTAAATGTCAAACTATCCACAGCATGTAGGATGTTATATGTAAGAAGCATTAAAAACACAATTTTAATATGAAAATTGCACAATTTTAATGAATACAAACAAACTTATGCACCTTTCAGTACAATACTGTACTCAAGGACAACGGAAGGGTAGGGGGTTGAGGAGAAAGTGGAAGGGGCTGATCTGCCTGTTGGATTGCTACTTACACCACATGATGTCGCCTCGCCACAAGCTGTGTTTAAGTATACAGCGTATCGAAGAAGCGAACATTTACTGCATTCTTATTATTATTATTTATTATTATTATTATTATTATTATTATTATTATTATTGATAACATTATCATAGATGACATAATTTATCTCACCATCATTTCTCGATTGCCGAATAAAACACTATGATATTTATTTACAGGAAAAAGAAAGAGCGAAAGACTTAATAACAGCTGGTAAATTATGTGAAAGTATGGCAACAGAATTATTAGCGCTTGCTGCAGGAGCTGATACAGCCGGTAGAATATTAACAGCTACCGATAGAAGAGGTATTGAATTTTTGGATGTACTTATAGAAAATGAACAAAAGGAGGTCATCTCACATACTGTTGTACAAAAATATTTACAGGTTTGTTTTATAATTATTTTATTTTATTTATATTGGTTGATATGTATGTCACATTCCACATGGAATGGGACAATTTTTCAATAAGTTGGTGGCAGCATATATAAAATTTCTTTATTTATTATAAGGGGTGATTTTTACAATCTCCAACAAGCCATTAATAAAAGACAAGTGAATACAGAAAAATTTTATAATATTATGAAAAGTTACTTATAATTAAAGCTACTTTTTGACACAATCATCTTGATGATTGAGGGATTTGTCGTACGTGTGGACAAGCCTTCCAATACCATCTTACATAGTTGGAAACCACGATTAATGTAGCTGATTAATATGAAACCTGATGAAGTTGCGGAGAGCCATTCAAAATTAAAAGAAGAGGAATTAAAAAAAAACTTACGTTTATTATTGAATGTTTTCAACATCGCTAATAGATGATAATTTACATTACGCCTGTGATTTAATAGGCAGTTCGGCACTAAGACTTGAAGTCTACCAACTGAATCCAAACGGTTCGCGCAGCTACACCGTTAAGCTTATTTGGCGTCCACTCTACTGAAATTATAAATAGAGTAGGTATCGGTTTCTGAAAATCTCCTTAAGTCTTGCAAAGGCATTTAGTTGTGTTTGATAATCTGAAATTTGTGATTGAGATAAAATGTATTTATCCACTAGTGTAATCTCATTGTTGCTGATATTAATTTGCTTGTTTTGTAATAAATTCATAATATTTTTTTTTAGTTTATTTAAAGTTGCATCGACAGCTTGATATTGCAATGGTGTTTTTTTTATTTATTTCTTTTTTTGGTTTAATGTCTGACTGTTCTGCAATCAGACTGAATCAGACTGAATCAGACTGTTCTGCTAATGCAGACGGTGAACGATGAAATGATTTTTTGTAACGTATGAAAATATATGCTGTGCTTGAATGGGATTTGAACCCAAGACTGCATGATGAGAGGCGAGCACGTTACCAACTACATCAATGCGGCCGGTCGAAATGGTGGGTTTTTGACATGTTTAAATTTCCAGACTAGAATCTGAGACTTTCCGGTTTGTAGGCTAGTACACTAGTCACTACCCAACATCCATAGTAAATTTAGTTTAATAATTACAAAAACAATTTCCTATAATAATTAATATTTAATTTACTATTTCAGGAACTATGGCAAGGAAGTCTTGGTTGGGCAGCATGGAAAACAATGCTTCTGTTCATAACATTTATTATTTGTCCCCCTGTGTGGGTTTATTTTACATTGTCATTAGGGCACAAATTTTATAAAATTCCTATAATCAAATTTATGTCTTATTTAACATCGCATATATACTTAATGTTTTTATTGATGTTTACTGGTATAACACCGATTTTTCCCGTTGTTAGACCTACGACAAATCCATATTGGTATGAATGGGCACTTTTAGTTTGGTTATCTGGTTTATTGTTATCAGAATTAACAAATCCTAGCGATAAAACTGGTTTAGGTTGGATTAAAATTTGCGTATTAATTTTCGGTATTTTTGGTGTATTTGTTCATTGTATAGGAGATTTTGTTGAACGACCTTATTGGCCCACACTTTTTTACTTACGTAATCAATTATTTGCTTTATCGTTCCTTCTCGCTTGTGTTCAAATTCTTGATTTTCTTTCATTCCATTACCTGTTCGGTCCTTGGGCAATTATTATCGGTAATTTAATGAAAGATTTAGGAAGATTTCTTGCTGTATTAGCCATTTTTGTATTTGGATTTTCCATGAATTTCGTTGCTCTTAATCAACCTTTTAAAAATCAAACGCCAGAAGAAGTTAAAAAAGGAATTCGACCAAATGCCAATCTTGGGAACGGAATTTTCGCTGAAGGTTTGTAACTTTTATTATAATAAATTTATTAATATGCTTAGTTTAAATCAAAATTTTTTCAAATTTTTATACATACCAAAAATTAATAATCTGCATGTAAATTTTATGCTTAAATTTTAATTGTTATTGATTCAATATTGTACGTAATACTTTTCATTACTAAATCAAGTAAAGTAATCAGAAAAATTGGGAACTAAGCTTACTCTCATGGTGGACTGATGTTATGACAGCTGCTGCGCTAGATACATTAGTTCATGTATAAAAATAAAACCTAATTATATGCAAGTTTATAACCGTCTAATTTATGCCAGGTTCTTTTGAGATCAACAAAACTTCCTTTAATTTATACAATATTAATTATTTAGGTACACTAATTATTACAGGTAGTAACCACTAGACAATTAAAACTTACTACTTGACAATTAAAATTAACTACTTGACAAGGGGAGACTGTACTTTTATCCCGCCAATGTTAAATTTGCTATTTTTAGGTACATTTTTCATAGGATTGGTAAAATATAGGGAAATGAAACTTTACACGCGATAGGTGTCGGGTTTATTCTTGAGCTACTGAGATTTTTTGAATTTTATCTTTGGATCATATCATTTTTTTTTTAAATTACGAAAACATAAAATTTTTACAAATTGTTTTCTACGTGTTTTGCGTATTAATAATTTTTCGAGCACCTGAGGAAGTCATAAAAATGTCGGTACCTATATGTGGATATTCTAGATAATTAACAGGTAAAAATGTACCTTAATGTTAAAAATCTAAATTTATGGGAAATGTAAGAAACAAGAAGGCAAAAATAAAAAAAAATGTACACAAACAAGTAAATTTCCCATCAACAGCTGTTTAGAGAGCTTAACCTACAGCTGAGGATACTAAAAACCGTGATGCAGATATTTTAAAAACTAAAATTCTCTTTGCGGTAAAACGAGCAGTATAAAATTATGAAAAATACTCGTTCTTTGTAACATGATAATTTTTCTGTGTAAACTTGATAAAAACTTGATTTTTTCATAAGAAATATTTTTTTAACGTAATTTTATGTTTTTCTGGTCGATTTAGGCCTAAACTATTTGAAAAACATAAAAAACCAAAAACCGAAATTTTGAGTTAAAACCATTGTGGAATCTCCCCTTAATACCAGACTAAATTTAGAACTCTTACTTACAAACAGACCAAAAAAATTGTACTCACTTTGCGTAAACTGCTTCAATTCCCAACATATTATGCACAAAACTGGTTTTAACCCACTTTATTTAAAACTAATTTTATACAGTTCAAAGCAACAATGACTCGCCAACAAGCGAATCAGTTTACTTTACAACTCACAAAGAATATTTGAGATAAATAATTACACAAAAGAATAATAAAATCATTTTGAGAGACACATAATAAAAGAATATAATAAAATAAAAAATACGAGTATAATAGGATAAACTAGAGAATAAATAACACTGGACGTAATAAAACCTTTTTTTCTGTACAAAAAAACAACAGTGAATCAAGAGTAGCCATTCTGTAAATTACACCATGTCAAAACTCGTACAGTAGTCACCAACTATTGTTTCAGATATTGTCCATATTTCAAAATATAATATAAAAAAGTATTGAGTGTACACTGTTGTAATATATCCATCTCTTTCTAACACCTAAACCTCAAAACAAGAGACTGCTGCTAATGATTTTAATACTTCACTTGGTTCATTTATACTTTTTTACTAATATTTTTAGAAGTAACTCAAAAAGAAGCTGTTGCGTTTACTTTAAGTATAATCTACACAGATAGGAAGAAACATTACTAAAAAAAGGATTAGGCCTAATTTTGTACAATATTATTTTTATGAGTAATTGTAATGGTTACTTGTCATAGGCAATTGATATGACTGTTCAAAGGCCATATTCTGTTACTTATTACATTAAACATAATTGTATTGCCCATAACACGCAGGTGCAGTGTTAAATTATTTGCACTCGATCTGCTAGTTCCAGGGCTACAAATAATAGTTCTGTTTCTTATCATATGGTCAGCCAATTATAAGACTAAAGCATTTAAAAACAGAAGAGGAGAGGTATAAAAGACACGAGTCAGAGTTATCTCCTCTGAGAGTAATGAATTTCATTATACAACCAGAACCTGTAGTGAATGAAATGAAGTCGTCATTTGCAGGGTGGAAAGTAGATGCTTTTTAGAGGGCCTGGCATGCTGATATACATACTTTTCTTTTCAGTGAGGAAGGCAATTGTACCACCTCACTCCTTGCTTCACAAAGTTTTAAAGCCTTCAGAGTTTCAAACCAGCCTTTCGGTTGGTGACCTAAACAATAAAAACACTTAATTGAAAACTCTGTGTTGAATAAACTGATGGCATCATTTGCAGGGTTAAATGTGATTGTTTTTCAGGAGTCTTAGCATACTGATAAGCATTCATACTTTTCAACCTAATGAGAAAGGCAACAGCAAATTATTTCATTCAATAAAACCTCTGAGTGTTGAAATCAATCTCATGTGTAAAAACAAAAACCATAAATATCCACTGTTTCTTTCTTCATTGCTCCACCATCTTATAGCCACTTTTTTCTCCACTCTTGTTTTGAATCAAATACACACACAGTTTTACCCAAAACTAACTTGTTAATTTATCATACTTGTAGATTGTAGAATACTGTTTACAAGGGGAGACCCAAAAGTAATGAGACTTTCTTTATAACTTTTTTATTTATCAATATTTTTACACCAAAATTTTATCACTTTCAAAGTACTCAAGATTAGATAGTATGCACTTGTCCATCCTTTTTTCCACTGTTCGAAGCAATTTTTAAACTCACTGATTGGGATGTCTTTTAAGCCCTCAAGTGATGTTTGTTTAACTTCTTCCACGGTCTCAAAACATTTCCCTTTCATGTCCATTTACAATTTAGGGAACAGGGAGCCAGGTCGAGTAAACAGGGTGGTTGAACAATTGGGGTCATTCCATTCTTGCTCAGTAACTGCTCACAGGCAACATGGTGTGAGCAGGTGCGTTGTCGTGGTGGAAGAGCCAAACCCCTGTGCACCAAAGATCCGCCATTTACTTCCTGATGCTCTCTCGCAACCTCTTTAATACCTCCATGTAGAAATACTGATAACTATTTGGCCTGGAGGAACAAACTTGGTGTGCACAACACCTATGACATCAAAAATCCTTGAGGTTGAGGGGTGCCCTTCAACCAATATTTCCCCCTTTTGAAATGCAAAAACCAGTCGTAGACTAGAGCTTTACTCATTACATCTTCCTTTTAAGCTATTTGGAGCATTACAAGAGTTTCCACAGCTGATTTTATGTTTTCACCAAAAGCAGAATTATTGTTTCACTTAAAAATTCACCTCAGATGAACGGGTAAACTCACAGTGACGAGACTTCACATACTGACTCAGAAAAAGTTTATCTAATAATAGCCCACCATCAAGAACTTTCCCCCAAGAACATTCCCCCACCATTACTCCCTCCACAGTTCGGTCTTGTTGCTTTTGGGTCCCCCCTCGTAGATCCCGTAAGGAAATAACTAGTTTGTAAATTATTTTAAATTACTTATAATGTATTTTAGATATTTTTTATAATTATTTTTAAACTATGTATAATTATGTATTACATTTATAAATTATTTAACATTTTTCATCATATTTACTTTTTAAATCTGCTTGAAAATTTAGCATTAGCTGTTTTTTTATTACTTGCACATTTTATTATATCAGTATACCCTTGGATACGGGTGGAGCACATTTAGCATGAGCAAATTTATTTTTAGCGTAAAAAATTTTGTGAATGCGTTTCATTTTTTTTAGCGTTTTATTGTTATTGTATTTAAAAAATTATAAACAGTATTGTTATTTATTAAATTTTTGTACATATATTTCATTAAATTTTTTGTAGGCTATTATATAATATTCATATTCATTATTATAGAGTAGGTAAAATTATTTAATCTAAACTTAATTTTTTGTCAAAATTTGATATCACGCACTTTATAATAATTGAAATATATTTAGTCAACTAATTAATATTTACAAATGTATACTAAAAAGCATTTTTATGATTAACATTTTAATATAGTCATTAAACAACACGATCTTACATTAATATATATATATTGGTACACATATTTGTTTTGTAATCTTTAGCATCTTTATTTTCTTTATAAACTAGACACACATTAATCTGGACTTGATAAGTTCAAGTCCTTTCACGATGATTCAGAATCTCATTTAAAATCTTATTCATTACCTTATAAACAGAGTCCAATTTGATAAAATTTGAAGACTTTATTATGGTAGGCTGCATTGCAGATGCCATTGTGATTCTGTTACGTTGAGCTAGCTCTTTTAACTGAGCGGTGAGCTACCACCTCTTTTATTTTGAACGACCAGCACACTGAGCGTTTCTCCCCACACAGCACGCTCTCCGCACAGAGCTGACTTGTACATCCCCTTCACGACTAAACCACTTTTCTCTAGTCGCATCATAAACACTGCGTGGAAAGTATACATTTCGTATCAAACTCTGCCTGTTTGTGAGGGTCCAGGAGACGAGTGCGAAGAGGGGGTCATTATTCTTTCATACTATACTACAACAACCCTGAGACAAGTGGTTGTAAAATACCATTATACTGTACTGTAACAATTTTACCACGTGCGTACAAAACAAAGATAGACACATGACAAAAATTTGTTTGTGGAAAGGGATGCATGAACTTTGAGGTTGAAGCACGTGCAAACACAACATCTGTGTGCGAAGGAGTGAGCGAAAGTCACCCTCGGCTCGACTCACTGTCTGTTTATTCAGATAGCTCAGCTCAGTGCTGTACATATTAGAATATACTAGCTCACTTCCACAGTTCACCCCGTCTCATCGTTCAGTTGTACGGCACGCTCTGGGCTGTTCACTCATGTGTGTGGAGCAGGGTGTGCTAGCTCACCTATTTTACTGTGCCGCCCCATGACTAGTGTCCTTAGGTATATTTTTAAATTAACATTATTTTTTTAGGTTATTATTGAGTTTAGATTACATTAGGTGAAATGAACAAGTAAATTAGTGATATAATGCAAAGTTGACTAAAGCTACAGAAATTCATAGACATCATCAAATTTAAACATTTTTAGCACGATATGGTAAATTTATCAGTATAATTTATTCTAATTTTTAAACTTATCCAGTGTAGTGATTTTTATTCACAGTGAAGTTTTTCATAAATCTTTAAACTGATTTGATGCAGTCAGCGATTACTTAATATCTTGAACAAACCTCTTCAATTTTATGTATCATAAGTCTACAACCACATCCTTTGTATACTGGTTTTAAATATTTTTACCTTTATTTTTTTATATTTCACGTTACTGCAATATTATTTATTAATTTAAAACAATACAAAATTTAGGTTACTAAAAATTAAAAATCTTATTAAATTGTTAATCAAATGTAAGTAAATATTTATGGTATATTAAAAATAATTTCCTTTTATTTTATATCAAAAAATGCTGGATACAAGAACATTAGAATTTAATTTCTAATTATTTGAAATTCTTTTTGTGAGCTAACGAATTGCAAATTTTGATATCATGAGCATACAACATAATCTACACAGAATCAGCCAATACAAAAGGATTTCATCAGCAGCTAATATTTTTTTTATAAAATAAATAAAAAAAGTGAACTGCTTACTCCTGTCATTTACATAAAAATTAATTTTGAATAAGGCCATTAAGGTGTGAAGAACAATATACGCCCATATACATACATTATGTACATTTTAAACAGTATAAACAATAAAATATTTTATTTAAACTTGTATTGCTATTATTTTATGTAATCTAAAATATTTTTTTTAAAAACACTTTTAGAGAGATTGGCTTAAACTTATGTAGCAGTTAACATTGTAGGTTAGCACACCAGTTTTTATTCCTTGTAAAGAAGGGGTAAAAAATGTCTGATCTTATTAATAAATGGGAAGAAGATCGATTACTGTATTACATTTTTACAAAATTTTGGATGCAGTATGATGTTGTGTCATATTATTTTTTAATGTACACTCATGAACACAAAGATTTATGTCCAAATTAATGATTTTTAATGATCCATGAGACAACACTTTTTTCTTTTTGTGTTGTTTTGATTTAAACAACCTGGTAATATTTTTGCAATTTTTGTAAATAATATAAAATATATGTACAAAAAATATTAAAAATTTTATATTTTATACAAAAAGAATTTTTTAAATATTTGTAATAAAAAATGTTTAAATTTGCTCCACCCTTGTCTTATAACTTAAAATTTCATACAATTATGTAATTTTTTTTATTGAATTAATTTTCAGCATAATTCTTTTTTGTTTTTTTTTAAATATGATTTTTCATTTTTATTATGTTTTTGGTGGTCAGTTTGACATGACAAAGCAGGGGAACAGTAAATGTTTTTTTGAATTTTTAAAATTAAATAGAATGTTTATAATATAGATATTATCTAATCCACGGTGATGATTAAAAAATTAATAAATAGTTTTCAAGATTTAGTTCTAAGGAAATGATTAAAAATAGAAATTTTGAAATAATTGATCATTTTATAAGGTATAATTGAAAATAAATCACTTTTGAGCTTTTGATTAATATAATATGTAATGTAAAAAATTGGGAAAATTAAAAGGTATTCTAAAATCTGATATTGTTTATATTGGATATGAAAGTTTTAAATTTAAAAATAGGTTTTTTTTTTAAAGAAATCACCAACTTACTTGTTATCTTTAATCTTGAGATCACAATTTAAATCATCCTGTGATATCATTTAACTTCTAGAAAACCAAGATCAGGTTGTGCCAATTGTTAATTTTTTTTACATTTTTCTTTTGTGTTTTATCAATGGTGGTTTCCAATGAGAATACATGACCAATATTATATTTTTCATTGTCCTCCATTTTTATTGAAGTATACAATTTCTTCTTCTTTATCTGCCATCATCCAATGTTGAATATAAGTCTCCCTTGTTTGCCTTTACAATTCGCTCTTCTGGAGTCTTCCCATCCAATAAATCCGGCCACCAGATCAAGTTGTCCCTCCATCACGTTTATGAACGATCTCTACTTCTGTTTTCGAGCCATACTAGCTAAGTAAACAACTTAGCATATTTTAATAATGAATGTTTTGGCATTAATAAAAATAATATTCATAATATTGTTTCGGTAACTACTTTTGTAAAACTATTTTTCAAGCTATGTATTCTCATAACTTTTACTAGATTCTCTGGCTATTTGTTTTCTGTAAAATAAATCCTGAATGATTTCTATGTTGCAAAACAGATTTTCCCAGTGAAATACTGTTAATAATTGACTTATATCTTCTGATTTATCCAAAACTGTCCACAAAAATTCTGATCTGTCAATAAATTTGAAACGTTATATTATATTCCAACATAGCAACAAAAATGTAATGAGAATGACATGGCGGTCATTGATCATGAAGACCGGCCGCATTGGCGCAGTTGGTAAAACGTGCTCGCCTCTCATCATGCGGTCTTGGGTTCGAATCCCATTCAGGCACGACATATTTTCATACGATACAAAAAATCATTTCATCCTTCACCGTCTGCATTAGCAGTAATTGCAGAACAGTCGGACGTTAAACAAAAAAAAAAAAAGATCATGAAGAGTTAAAAGATATGATCATTTTCTACAGTATTTTTTTTATTAAATAATACATAAATTATAACATTTTGAGAGTTATTTATTTGTAAAAAGGGTGAGCATATAAAAATGTTTATTTTTTGTGTACATTGTCTGTAAATAGATAATTATACAGCGGAACTGCTTTCATTGTTGAATCCAACACCAGATGGTGTTGATGGGGTTGAGATATGTTCACGCTATTCGAAGAAAAGGGGCTGTCGAAGGCCTGATGAACCCGGTTGTAAGTGGCTGATGCGGATGTGGCTTATGTTTTTGTTTTCCGTGGTTTATGATTGTCAAAATGGTTTGTGTGTCGCACCGAGAGATTTTGGGCCATATTACACTTGATTGTTAATGTTTCCGTATGATATTCAACATTTGAAAGTTGATTTTTTCTTGATTATCTTGTGGTTTTAATTTATTCTAATTTGAAACTTCATATTCATTGTACTAACCTTTGAAGTTTAAGCTGTGTAGTTCATCATAATCATCGTCCTCTTTAAACCTCTTCCAAGTTTCCTTTGCTCGGGCTCAAAACAACTCCTCTCCCCTGAACCTGAAACTGAAACTGATAGAAGGATTAGTAGACGATGTCGTGGGGGATACCACCTGATTGTTCGAAGAAATGTGACGGGGCTGGGTTTCTTCTAAGAAATCGTACTGAGGGGTAGTTATGGAGAGAAAATTTAGTTTCAGAGTCAGAAGTAAGTTTAGCTTGGGAGTAGAGTCAAATATATATATCAATTATAAAATTAATATATATATTACGAAGAGTTGCCGTATTTTTCATAATATTAAATGAATAATATCATAAAAAATTGGCCCCTGAACCATATCTCCTCCATTGCTCTTTTGGCAATGATCATGGGCGGATTTACAGAGGTGCTAGGGGGTGCGCCGCACCCCCAGATTTTTGAGATGTTTGGGATACTTGAATTTAGTATCCAAATACCTCATACCTTCTGGTGAGCTCATATCCCCAGATATCAAGACCTAAATCCGCCCATGGCAATGATGTACAATGGAGCATCAGTTATCCGAACTAATAGGTACCAGAACAGTTCTGATAATCAAATAGTTTGGATAATCAAATACGTTTTATTGCTGTCATATGTCTTCATTATATCCAGATATAACATGACCAACTTTTTATTTGAACTTCCAGATCTTTTAAAATACTTAATACAGCATACTTATATTTAATTATTTAAGTGATTTATTCGCATCATAGCAGCATAATCCATATTAATATAATGAGTTTTTTAAAATTCTTTTAATATTTACATTTTTTTACTGATTTTTTTCCTTTTTCTTTAACTTCTTATGAGCACTTTTGCGGTGCCCACAGCTTCATCAGGTAATATCATAAAGATTCTAGAAAATATTCTGGTACATCTTCCTTTGTCAAAGTTTGAATTTAAACAAGTCTGAAAGTGCTAGAAAGAAGTTATGGAAAAGGGAAAAGAAATCAGTAAAAAAGGTAAATAATAAAAAGTTTCAAAAAAATCATTATATATTATACGTATCATACAATTATTTTTCTTTTCTCACAGTCAAGGATTAGGCTCCCGTCTGTTCCGACTTACAACAGCTATTAAAATATTTAATGTCTTGTGTGGCCTCCCAACATCTCTATTCCTCTCCAGTCTGTATTTCAAAATGTTGAGGAAGGTCCTTTCCTCATTCTCTCTATGTGATCCCTCCATTGATTTTGATATTCTGCAATCAAGCCTTGCAATAAATTATTAGGGTCTGGCTGTATAATGAAATCCATTAATTTCAGATGAGATAACTCTGATTAGTGTCTTTTACACTTCTACCTCTTTTGTTCTTAAATGATTCAGTCATTTAATTGGCTGACCATGTAATAAGAAACAGAACTATTTATTTTAGCCCTGCAACTAACAGATTGAGTGTAAATAATTTGACACTCCACCTGTCTGTTATGGGCAAAGTTCCAGTGTATTTGGAAGCAAATAAATAATCCCTGAGTTGAAACTTAGAAGTATACTTTAATATTATTCATAGTTTTTAAATAATTTAAAACCTTTCTAAATTACACAAAATTTCAAGATAATCAGAAAAAACATCATAATGTTGAATATCTAAATGATATGAGCTTTAAGAAATAGGCACAGAAAATATTGTAAGCAATTGTTGATGTGATATCTATTGGTCATGACAGTATAATTTGTTATAAGAATGTTTGGTGTTGAAATGTATATAGGTAGTGTAAAACAAATATGGTTGATGCAATAAAATAAGAATATCGTTTGCAGAAAGTAATGCCAATAACAATATACATAAGATAAAAAATTACATAGCTTTGGTAGACAATTTGGAGTTTGTTAAATGTTTTTTAATATTAAAATTTCAGATTTAAGTATATTATGGTATGTTTATGTTTGGTATTATATGTTTTACTTGGCTTTATTTATTTTTGTGTTAATGTTTCATAAAAAAATTGATGTGTAATATTATAGTGATTTGTTATTTTGATATTCATGTTTTGTGTTATTGAGAATGTTTATGCTTAATATAGATTGTATATGTTTAGTATATTAGCATGTTTAAATTATTATTTATATGTATAAAAATAAGAATGGTTTGAAGAATGTTTAAGAACGGTTTTATAGTTTTATTAATTACAGTCGGACCTCCATATATCGAAATTGTGCGTTCCTTATAAAAAATTTGATATATAGAAACTTCGATAAAGAGAAACGCTGGTTTTTTTTTCATTGTCACTGCTAATTATATTAAGTGAGATTACTCGACCATAACCATGTTACCTTAAAACAGTATTTATTTACGATAAAGTTTGTTTTATTGTGAACACGGGTGTCAAGGGCAATTCTCCACAGAAAGAAAAACTTTTCTCTTTTGCTTAGGCATGTTTTTATCTCGTAACAGTTTTAGGTACCCATTTGAAAACTTCTTCGTCGTATTTACATATTTTTGATCATACATAGTATAAACGTATCACACTACCCTTGTACGCGGACCAGAGTGGTCAACGTACTGACGTACGGTATTGTCACGTTGCTCTCTCTCTCTCTCTCTCTCTCTCTCTCTCAATGTTTCGGATTGACTAGTGTGTCATGGGAGGGCTATATGGAGTTCTATTTATATTTTCACTAAAATTAAATTCGATATATAGAATTTGTTTTCGATATACAGAAGCATTTTTCATTTAAAATTTCACGGGACTCAGGAAATACTTCGATTTATAGAGAATTTCGATATATAGAAGTTCGATAAATAGAGGTCCGACTGTATATCTTTTAATGTTATAAATAAAAAAATAATACTTTGTTTTTTGCTTTAGTTGTAATGTTAAAAAAATATTACAAATAATTATTTTGATGTGATTGTAAATTAAATAAAAATTATAATCAACCTTATTAGTTATTATGTGTTCTGGAGGAATGGATTTTATGTAGGCATGAACAATATAAACAATAATATATTATTTTAGTTTGATATATTGTACAGTACAAATTAATTTTTTGTTTCATTGTTTTTATGTATTTATGCTTTATTTGTTGTTGAAATACAAAATATAAGAACCTTGATAAGCCAAATCATTAAATTGTATCTAATTAATAAGCTGAAAAAGATATCTAATATCAATAGTTTACCCATAACAGACAGGTGGATTGTTAAATTATTTGCACTCGATCTGCTAATTGTAGGGCTACAAAAAATAGTTCTGTTTCTCATCACATGGCCAGTCAATTATATGACTGAAGTATTTAAGAACAGAAGAGGTAGAAGTGTAAAGGACACTAGTCAGAGTTATCTCCTCTGAGAGTTATGAAGTTCATTATACAGGCATTGGTAAACCACTTCACTTCTCATTTTACCCTCTTCATAAAATCTTACCACCAATCTATTTAAATGTCTTGACATTTTCTTGAAGCTCCTTGTTCGTTTGGAAGCACTGTCCTACTAGCCACTTCTTCAGTTCAGGGAAAAGATGGAAGTCACTCGATGATAGGTCGAGACTGCATAATTAGTGATTAAAAATGTCCTATTAAAAAATTGCTCAAGGAGCCATTGGGTTGCACTAGCAGTGTGAGAACAGGCATTGTCATGGAACCTGTATAAAAGTAACTACCTTTACTAGAAACCATGGAACCTTTGTACATCAGCTCTTTGTAAACGTGCTTTAACGTGCTCTTTTAACTCTTTTTAACATGCTCGCCTCTCATCATACGGTCTTGGGTTCGAATCCCATTCAGGCACGGCATATTTTCATATGTTACAAAAAAATCATTTCATCCTTCACTATCTGCATTAGCAGTAATTGCAGAATTTCAGAACAGTCGGACGTTAAACCAAAAAAAAGCTCTTTGTACAATGTCTTTGTAACCTTTGTACATCATCTCTGTACATCAGCTGTCAATCAGCTACGCCCGCCGCATTGGCGCAGTTGGTAACGTGCTCGCCTTTCATCATGCGGTCATGGGTTCGAATCCCATTCAGGCACGGCATATTTTCATATGTTACAAAACATCATTTCATCATTCACCGTCTGCATTAGCAGTAATTGCAGAATAGTCGGACATTAAAAAAAAAAAAAAAAAAAATGAAAAAAAATGTCAATCAGCTGACTCATGGCATGACTTTACCACTACCTTAACCTGGTGGGTTCTCTGTCCTATACAATATGCTTGATTTGCCATTCGTATTTAAATTGTTAAAAAAATAAGAAATGCAATACTGCAACATTTAAAACACAATACTTAAGTGCATGTGTGTATTTATGTAAACTTATAAAGCATGATGTAAATTTTTTGCACATTTATATTTTTTAATTTACATTGTATATTATTTAAAAATGTTAATTATAAAGCATATGTTCATGTTTCATTATAAATGTTTTAATATCATAACATTATAAAGTACTTTATATTTAATTCTAATTTAAGATTTAATTCTGTTAAGATGTGGATTGAAATTTAGTGAGGAAAAGCAAAGTGCTTGTGGAGAAATGATGTGAGGAGGAAAGGTAGGGATATGGAATAAGGATAAATTGTAGAATGCCAGATCAAGTTACGGAATTCACATATTAGGGAACTATTTTCTGATCAGATGGAAAGTTAGAAAAGGAATTAAGTGAAAGGATGCAGAAAGCAAGTGGTTTCTTTCAAAGAGTGAGGAGCTTATTTTGGGGGTCAAAAAGTTCCTGTGTATTGTAAGAAAATTTACATGTATAGTTACTTGAGTCACGAGTTTGCCTTAGTTTGCAACGAGGGGTAAAGGGGGAACAGCATCAGTGCGCGTGCGCGACTGCTTTAATTTCACTACAACAAACACAACTTACACTCAGAGCATATCGTCCATCCAATGATAAACTCGCGAATGTGCAAATTCTCAGTTTTACAGGAGAGCAAAAAACAAATTCAATGCTTTCTTCTTTAACAAACTTCGTGTATGTTCGTAACTTTACGAAGGCTGTATCTCCCTAACCGAACAAGATACATTTTCACGAGTTTACTACAACATGCGTTGGATTGTATACACCAGCATTCACTAACTAACTCATATTCGCAAAATTTGCAAATTCGCGAGTTGACCATTGGAGGGACGATATGCAGTATATCGCAGAACCGTTTGTAGGTTAACTGTACGAATATAACTAACTTTTTGTATCGTAAGTAGAAGTGTTAGTTTATCGGAAACGTGGGCAGACTACAGTACTCACAGTGCTGAACGAATTCTAATATGTTGTATAATAAAATGCTGTGAAGTTGAAGCTAAACAAAAATGCCTTTCCCTGCCTCTTAACAAAAGCCATGAGTGGGTGGCTAACTACTGTGATGTTTCTCTTTCCACAATTCGAAAAATAAAAAGGAAATTAAAAACGTGAAGAAGCTATTTTTCAACAGTTTTGTTGACGCCTGGTAAAAAAAGGAAACGGTTAGGTAAATTAGGGTAACTAGTGAGACTGATAGTAAAGACGCCAGTGAGAGCGATAGTAAAGAAGGCAATTCATTCGTATAAAATTTTGTTCCAATGGAATAAGGTAGCTAGTAATAACAGTAAATCAAACATTTCTAGTCAAGTAATTAAGCTTAAGGCAATATTACAGGTCACATTTATTTCTTATGTACGAAGGTTTGATGAAGAAAACATTTTCTCGGAATAAACCACAGCTTACAAAATGTATGTAGAAACTGCATCATAGTAGTGAAATGTACGAGTGGTGTCTCACGGTTGAAGTCGGCAGCACTGTCAAAATTTCACCTTCCTTTTTCACAGCCCATCCATACGCAAAAGGCAATCTCGTAACTTTAGTATCTATAGCGTATTTTATGCCAAAACTGACTTAATGCAACAGAAACATGGGTAAGGAAGAGAAAGAGTAGAAGATAGGTGACAGAAATGAAATTAAAGACAGGTATGCTAGGAAAGATGAGAAGAGATAAAATGAGAAATTATGTTATTAAGGAACGATTGTGGATGGACAGGCAGACAACGAGAGTTTGACAGACAAATCTGAGAGATGGTTTGTATAAGTCAGTAGGAAATAGAACGAAAAATACCAAAGGACAAACTAAGAGTGAAATGAGTGTTCATTTGTGATTAAGAAGTGATGACAAGAGATCAATGGAAAAAAGATGGTTCAACGATGGAGAAAAGTTGTATTGTACCTGATCCAAGGAAACTTGGTAGAGGGATAAAGAGGTGATGATGAAAAGGATAACATTACAATGGCTTGCAAACTTTCTGGAAAAAAAAACCACGGAGATGGGAGTCATCTGGATAACTAACCTGCTAAATGCTTAAGTCTAGTTCAGCAGCGGGTATTCAGGTGAAGTATGTGAAAAGCCTCTTCACCTATTTTCTGGATAGTATTAAGATTTATTTCTCTCATAAAATAAGTATTATTTCTGTTATAATTGTTTTTTTTTGTTTTTCAATAAATGAAGAAGTGTTGTGTTAAAAAGTATATAAAATTATTGTATCTGCTTGGAGCGCTTTCTATTGTTTTAAATAGCCCTTGTAATGGCCTTAATACAGGGTGATTCACGAAGATATGCAGAAACTTTGGGAGCCCATTATACATGTAAAAATAATGAAAAAAGTTTATGTAAACATGGGTCCGGAAATGCTTCGTTTCCGAGTTACAGCTAGCGAAAGATTTCGCCCGGATTTCAGCTCACCAGGTTAAATGAGATCTTTCTGAAATTCTGGTAAGGTAGATTAAGGGGCGAATTCAATTGTTTCTTATGGTTTTTGACCTGATAAATTGAATAAAACAGGTCCCAGAACTGTAAGTTAAATAGTTTTTGAGAAAACCAGTGTCAAATGCAAAAAATGGTGTGAAAAAAACACAATTTTTCATCTTTGTTTTTCCGGTTAATTTTACTTGTACTGTTATGAATAAAAATTCATTTAATCAAACATCTATTCACTTTCTGCGTACTTTATTTGCACCAGTTTGTTCAGAATAAAATTTTCAACATGTTTATTCAAAAAATTTAACTGTTTCTTGGTGAAATAACAAAGTTATTCTTGCCCAAAGATGAAAAAATGTGTTTATCACTCCATTTTTTGCATTTGACACTGGTTTTCTTAAATAAATATTAAACTTACAGTTCTGGGACCTGTTTTATTCAATTTATCAGATCAAACCTGTAAGAAATGTTTGAATTCGCCCCTTAATCTACCTTACCAGAATTTCAGGAAGACCTCATTTCACCTGGTGAGCTGAAACCCAGGTGAAACTTTCACTAGCCGTAACTCGGAAACGAAGCATTTCCGGACCCATGTTTATATAAACTTTTTTCATTATTTTTACATGTACAATGAGCTCCTAAAGTTTCTGCATATTTTCGTGAATCACCCTGTATATTATGTAATAATTGGCCAAGTGAAGAGTTAGACAGGTGGGTAGCTGCTACTCTTCTAGCACAAGCGGGTTGCCATGAAAATGTCATTGGCAAATATGCATGCCTAGCTCTCCCCACCCGTCCCCAAATAGTGAAGAGTTTGTGGTGGATTGACCAGGCTACTGCACCTGCTTATTCTTTGTAATATGTACATTAGTTGTTTTGTATTTGCGGTGTCACGCAGTCGTTTTGTATGTGTATTTTACATATTTTTACTCTCGGGCGTCTCACGAATTCTTATTAGTATAAGTTTATCTCGATTTTTTGCAACTCTTCACTTATTTTAGAAGGCACGAGCCTCCACTGTCTACATTCCAAGCAGTTGCAACAAGCAATAATATTGATATAAATTACAGTATAAATTAAATTTATCTCCTTACCTTTAGTTGCTTTTTAAGTTTAAAAAACTTAATTGCGTTTTGTTGGTACAACCTTCTTCAGAGCATATTATTAAAATTTAGAACGGTGTTTCCACAGTCATTTAGATTAAAACTCTTTAATCTTAATTCAAATTTTTAATTTTAATAATATGCTCTGAAGAAGGTGGTACCACCGAAACGCACATAAGTTTTAAACAGCAACCAAAGGTAAGGGGATAAATTTCATTTATACTGTAATTTATATTAATGGCTGGCAGGATGCATTTCAAAAATTTATTTATAAATAAAATTTATGTTTATGAATTTCAAAAGAAACCTAGTAGTTTGAAAAATAAGGAACAAGTCATTAATAATGCAAAAAAATAACAAATAATAGTAATATTATAGTTACTATTAATATTATATTTGTAATAATAAAAATAATAATAATAATAATTATTATTATTATTACAATTACATCATTGAATATAACCATTCATTAAAAATTACATAGAATATTTTTAGCATAATATACTATTATTATTAATTTTCTCTTTCTGTATTTTAATTAATTAAAATGTTTTAAATTTTATTCCAGTTACAATGATGCCAACACAAGCATTTGAATTTCTATTCTTTGCTCTTTTCGGTCAGACGACACCAGATACATTAAGAACAAAAGCCAGCGCTCAACCAGATTGGACGTTATATTTATTTAAATTAATATTTGGTGTTTATATGTTGGTATCAGTGGTTGTACTTATCAATCTGTTGATTGCTATGATGAGTGATACATATCAGAGAATTCAGGTGAGATTTTCATGTATTTAAATATACATTTATTCCAGGTGAGATATTCAAGTATTGAAGTTTAGGGTTTGACTCGTCCTATACTTCGTCAAAAGTCTATTGGATGAAATTTATAGAAAATTGAATTATTACTCTATAATTTTCTTCTTCTTGCTATCAATGATTAGGCTCTTGCTTGTTCCGAACTCACTTTTATATATTTTTACAATTCCTGTGATAAGCTATTTATTTTGATTAGTAATTCAATTCTTAGAGATTTATCACACTTTCCATAATTTAACGATTGGTAAAGTCATTTTAGTAAGGGCTTTTGGCCAAAAATCTTTATTTCTCAGCTTTTATCAAACTTTCTATGCTACTAATTTTCACAGATTTATGCATTTTAGTGAAATACTTGTTGTATGTTTCTTTAGACATACATTCTGTATTCATGGTCAAAGAAAATGATTCCAGTGCAGAATAGCCTCTACTTATGCTTGAAAATGCATGAACAATCCGCTGGTTGGCATCATACATTCTGGAATTTGGTACCTTTTGTGACGTTGAAAAAGTTTTCACTATATCTAAACAATTGTTACAATATATATTAAAAATGTTGGCATAACCATACCTTTCTTTTTCCTGCAACTCTAAATCAGTTTTGTAACATTTAGGACATGGCATTTCAACAAATAAACTTTTTAAAATACTCATATCAACATATGCATATTCAGGAGCAAATGTTACTGAATCTTCTGGAATTTCAAGTTCTAAGAAATCTGCTACTCTTGTATTTATTTCACTAACACTAGGAACGTTACACAAACCTGAAGGTCCAGGCTGTGGGTTTTGCTGCCATCGTTTTCTTGATGCTTCCCGACTTTTTATTTTCTTAGACGAAGCAAATTTCAATTTATTTTTCAAGTTTCTTTTGTTTCCCATATTTGTAGATAAAAACCGATAAACTATGATAATATAATGTACACTACTATAACCTAAACAATAACATAACCTAAAACATAAACAAAGCAACGCCGCACTAAATAAACACGTATTTACAAAAACTACACAACTATTTCACGCACTTTTTAGCGTTTCTGCTACCCTGTTTATTCACTAATAATAATAATATAAATATAATATAAATATACTAAAACAAGCTAGTCAAATAAAATAACGGTATTACCAAAATAATAAGCAAATAATAACTTCTAACCAAGAACAGCTAACACAATATACTCGCAATTCGGTCTTCAACATGGTGTCAATATAAAATACTGTTAGTGCTATCTGTGTGAAACTGACAGAACTATTTAGAGAAGAAAAGGCGCTTTTATTCAAAAAAAAAAAAAAAAAAATCACGTAAATTGCTCAATTTTTACGGAAGATATTGAAATTAGAAAATTGTAATTATTCTGCGCTAAAACTTAACAATAACAGCTGACAGTACTTTACATTTATTTTGTTTTCATATGTTTAGAGACATCATAAACATAAAATAATTATACCATTTTGTTCAGAAAACTATAGGCTACAATAATTGCAAAAAAATTTTTTTGAAAAAAATTAAAAAAAATGGCTATTTCTTGGGTAGACTACCCCTTAAATGTTGGTGCTAACAACTTAAAAACACGTTTAATGAGCTTTAGTATTAAGTATGTGCAACCTTTCATTGCGGAATATCTAAAAAAAACCCTAACTAACCGTACACGCCAATAATAGAAAATTCATAATTTTTGACATGTGCCCTTTCTAAAATGACTGACTCAATTGCCATCTTCTTCGTGGCCCTCCAATATCTCTTCATCCATGTGGTTTATAGTTCTATAGTTCTTCACTTTCAACAATATTCTCTCGTCCGGCATTCTCTCCATATGCTGTCTTCATTTACCACGAGTAACTTTTATTCTTTCGTTCAAGCTATATATTCCTAATTCAGCTCTTATTTCTTTATTCGTTATATGGTCTCATCTTGAGCACTCTTTTGTCCTTCGTAGGAACCTCATCTCTCTGAACCCTGACTGCTCACGAGATATCAAGAATAGAGGCTTCTAAGATGAAATTGTTAAAAGTTTTGGTAGGGTATCAATTGCTAAACCATAAAAGTAATTAAGGTGTTAGGCATGAACTTAATGTGCCGAGGATATCAACTATTGCAGATTCCAGATGACACCCAAACAGGTGTTTTCTTAAAAACCAACCAGACAACGTGGTATTGAAAAGAATCTTGGAAGAGATACGCATCCCAACTTCTTTAAGAAATAATAGATTACTAAAATTGAAGTTGAAACAGGCCAGTAGACCTAATCCTTATTGTTTACAATGATACTTTTGAAATATTGCTTTAACATTGGTTTATTGTTTAGGTCATCAACCAAAAGGCTGGTTTAAACCTCTTGAGGCTTTACTAGGTAAAACAAGGAGTGAGGTGGTTTACTGTTGCTTTCCTCACTGAAAAGAAACGTATGCTTATCTGCATCCTGGGCCCTCTAAAAAGTATCTATTTTCCACCCTGCAAATGACATCTTCACTTTACTCACCAACAGGGTCTGGTTGTGTAATGATAAAATTCATTACTTTCAGAGGAGATAACTCTGACTCGTGTCTTTAACACTCTACCTTTTCTGTTCTTAAATACTTCAGTCATGTAATTGGCTGACCATGTGATAAGAAACAGAACTATTTTTAGTAGCCCTTGAACTAACAGATCGACTGCAAATAATTTAACACTTCACCTCTCTGTTATGGGCAAGGAAACATACAGCAGATTAATGAAATTAATTATCATTGTAAAAATATTTATTCCAATATAAAGTTTCTTCATATAAACAAAATTTATTAACTTGTATATACATTATAAAATTTTTAATTTTAGGCGCAATCAGACATAGAATGGAAATATGGTTTGGCGAAACTTATTCGTAACATGCATAGAACAACTACAACACCTTCTCCTATTAACCTTGTAACAACATGGCTTGTATACATTATACAATTCTGTAAGAAGCGATGTAAGTATTATCTACAACTTAAAACTTATTATTTAGTTATAAAACTAAATTTTATAATATATTTATAATACTATTTATTATTATTATTTAATATTACTTTGTAGAGCGGAAGCCAAATAAGCTTGCCGGTGTAGCTGCATGAAGAGCTCGGATTCAGTTGGTAGATTTCTTAGCACCGAACTGCCTATTAAATCACAGGCACTGAACAATGTAAATTATTGTCTATTAGCGACGTTAAAAACATTCAATTGTAAACATTGTATACAACAATTAACGCCTACCATACATACACAACACATTACAGACTAACGTTTTCATGTTAGCTGATATACGAGGTGTGGCTATTAAATAACGAGACTGACATTGTAAAAAATTTAATTTTAATTTTATACATAATCACTTATTGTCACCTTCAATATACACTCTTTATCTATCCCTACAATGCTCCATGCGAATTTTCCGTTGTTGGAGACAGTGCTGGAAGTCATCTTCTGTCAGCTCCTTCAGGACACGTACTGTTCAAAAATGTTTGTACTGACGCTTTGTACGTGATTGAAAATGACCCAAATTTTTTGAAAATGATAATAACATGCGATGAAACGTGGTTTTTTACTTATGATCTGGAAATGAAGCGCCATTCCATGCACTGGAAGAGCCGAACTTCACCAAGAGCCAAAAAACCTCGAATGAGCAAGTCAAAATTTAAAGCAATTATGATTGATTTTTTATATCCATGGGATTGTGTACCTTCACTGGGTATTGAAGGTCAAACAATTAATCAATATTACTTCCTTGAGGTACGTTCTAAACTACGTTAAAGAGTAAGGAAAAACGCCCTGAAATGTGGAAAGACAAATCATGGGTTCTCCACCAAGACAATACGCCAGCTCATTCCACGTTATCTGTCAAGAGGTTCCTAGCCAAGTACAGCATCTCAGTGTTAGAACATCCACCTTATTCACCAGATCTTGCACCATGTGACTTCTACCTGTTCCCTAAGGTGAAATCTGCATTAAAAGGGACAAGATTTGAGTCTGTGGAAGTTGTAAAAGAGAAAGCGGCACATGTCCTGAAGGAGCTGACAGAAGATGACTTCCAGCATTGTTTCCAACAATGTAAAATTTGCATGAAGCATTGTAGGGATAGAGAAGGAGTGTATATTGAAGGTGACAATAAGTGATTATGTATAAAATAAAAATAACATTTTTGACAAAGACAGTCTCGTTATTTAATCGCCACACCTCGTATAATGTTGCGAGAACGTGTCACAGCTAGTACAACACTGACCTCCACCACTCGCTGAGGCACCCGAGTGTGCCATTACCAAAAAAACCTTTTGCATACTTCAGAAAACTGGCAAGCATATTTGGCGTCCGCTCTAACTCTAAAAATTATTTGTTAACAAAGAACATAAATATTTTAACGAATAGTACTCACACAATTTATCAAATTATATCATTCTACAAAATTCACCTCCTAATAATGTCTTACTTTAAAACATTGGTTGTACTTTAAAGTTGTTAGAGTTAACCCTTTATAGGTCTGTGGTAAGTATACTTACCACTGGCAATAAGGTTGATGTTTTTAAAGAATAACCTATGCAGTTGAACCCTATTGGCATTTTATGGCTTTTTAGATGTTCTCTTGTTAAGTAGACTATCCACATTTTGAAATAAGTGCGGAGTGACCATTACTTTCGTGAGTTACATGAATGTGGTAAGGATTCATACCAGCGTACGCAACCGTGTTGTTTTGTTGTTACTTTTGTACAGTGCTTAGAAAATTCGAGTTTTTTTTACTGGAAAGCAACCATTCATGCTAATAAAAAGTTGAGATAAGTTATTCTACACATTTTTCTGTTAAATAGGACTACAAGTTGTTTTAATAAGCATTCTTACCACTAAACATTATGTGATTACCATTTCAATAAACTTTCTTGTTAAGTATATTTATCAAGGCTTAACAGAAAAAAATATCTTACTGTTCTGGCACTAGAAATACATTATTCAACTCTCTATACAACAAAATTTAACATTTTACAACATCTATATTTTCCCCGTAGTACTGCCCTATAAAGGGTTAAAATGAAAACATTTATCTCATGTGCTACCAGAAACTGAATAACTGAATATGAGAATCCGGAAAATTGTGTATTTGTTGCTGAAGGCCAGTAAAGGTATTTGAAAACTAAGGCGTGTGGTAACTCTACATTTTTCCTTTCTCAAGAATACAATGTTAGCCAGGTTTCTCTAATTTTTATTGATTTATATCAGTTATTCTTTGTAATAGATTATGGATTGTTACTCCACATGCATTCTGTTGTGACTATCATGTTCAAACTTAGCCCATATAAATTTGTTTACATTTTGAACATCATAATTATTAATTCAGATATAAGTATTTTTAATTAACAATTTAATTGCATTTTTGATTTATAAATAAGGTAGACAATTTTAAAAATATTTTATCAAAACATATTTTAATTTCTTTCATTTTCTACAGTTTTTGAACCAAATGCTTAGATGTTTTTTGGTTGATAAATTTTAATCAAACTAAAATAGTCAAATAATTTCGTTATTTTCATCAGTAAAAATGTAAAACCAAATAATGATTTCTGAATTAAAATGAATTCATGGCTTTAAGAAATTTTGTAAATAAGAAGGGACAAAATAAAACCTAATAGTCAAGAGTCTTTGAATGTATGATACCATTATTGTTTTGTAGAGTGTATTCCAAAAATTTAATTTATGTATTCACAAACATGAATGAAGACACAAACATGGATAAAATTTATTATTTTTTTTTTAAATTGCATTTTATCCTTTTTCGTTCAATACATCATAAATTTGGGTGTGTAGGTACTCTTCAAATCTATAAAATACATCTTTTTCAAAGTTATTTGTACCAAACTAAGTAATTCACAAACTAATTCTTAAGAAATAAAACTAACAAACATACACTATATTTTTAAAACATCTTAGTTTTATAAATTTCAGTAACTAGACAAATACAGAAGACAGGTAAGTGATGTCTTCAACACATTATTAACAAAACAAATACATAAACATAAAAATTGCTAAGCTCAAGACACTTTAGTGATAAAACACTCAATAGACACTTAACAAACAATAAAACACTTTTTTTGTAACATTATATTTTTAAATATTAAATAACAATGTAATCTATCTACATCTGAACAATAGTAGCGAAAGGTCCTGGGTTCGATTCCTGGCTAGGGTTTGGAAATTTTAAACATTAAAACCCACCATTACAGTATCAAAATCAACAGTAGTCAATTTTGACCAAGCTCACTAAGTCTGGCTGATGAGCAAACTATAGATGCAACTTAAAATAAACTAAAAAAAATTGTTTCTTTTCTAAATTTTTCAGTTACTTATTAAATATTGCTCCAAGTTTTATTGTAGGTTATAATTTCTATTATTTTGGGTTAGCAGAGTCTAAATCAGCTGATAGAGATTTACTGTTAATTGTTAAGTAACATCAGTTTGGTTACCAACATTTTGAATGATGAACAGCTAATAGCTACACATTTATAAACTTCACCATTTATTTCAAATTTATGGCTATCCATATCAATTTACCAATTATTTAATTTAAGAGTTGTCAGTAATGAAACAGTACCTAAAAACAGAAATGAAAGCTAAAAAAGTTCTATTGATTAATTAATTTAAGCCCCCAGGTTGTTTTAATGGTAATTCGTCGCTGTGATTTAGCTGTTTGACAGCTGATATACGGAGACGAAGGTTCTGTTGTTCAAATCCTAGTAAAGGTAGAATTTTTATATGGATTTGATTACTAGACAGTGTTCTTTGATTACCAGTGTACTTTGATGGTTAGGGTTCAATTAACCATACTACATCATTAATGATTGGCCTGAGTCTGTACAAGACTACACCTCATTTACATGTCATACATATAATTTTCATCTTATTGAGTCATGGGGTTGCTTATTGTTTTAAATTGAACACATTGCAACGTAAACACATTAGGGGTTTTTAAAAAAAAGGAAAAACAAATTTAATTCTTTCATAATAAAGAAAGATTCTTTTGGGCTCCTATTTTAATTGCTTCAGTTCATATAAATAAATATCTTAGCTTCTAATAAATTCATAAATTACCGTTGTTGGGTAATATTTGAAATAATCATCCCATTGCATTGTTTTCCTGAATAACTGAACAGTTTTGAAAACTAGCATATAAATTTCTTGCTATTGTCAAAGTAATATCACTTCTGCCTTTGTGAGACATTAATTCTGATTCAGCTTTGTAAGAACAGCTTATAGATTAAAATTCCAACAATAGTACACTCATATACATTACCTAGTATGATTCTTTTCCTTTTGTTGTCGAAAGATATGAATTATCTATTTGAAATATTATTAAATATCTAATTTAAAAGTTTCACGTTTGTCAACAGATCCCTGAAATAATTTTCACTATTAATCTTTTATATTAATAATTTTTCTTTTTATTATTTTATCAAACATCCTATGTAGGATTATAAACAGCCGTATTATTTAAAATTGAAATATATATTTCCAACCACCAGAATACTGTAACAGAAAACACTTACCAATGTTTATAGCGCTTTCTTGTACACATCTTCAGTAAATTAAAATTCTTTAAAAATTTGTTCAAATAAAAATTTAAAACTTTCTACTCCTACCATGGTAGATAAGGAATACTTATCTACCATATTTATACCATATTTCCTTATCTACCATGGTAGGAGCAGGAAGTTTTAAATTTTGATGAGAAAACTTTTTTAAAGAATTTTAATTTACTGAAGATGTGTACAAGATACACGAAAGCGTTATTAACATTGGTAAGTGTTTTCTGTTATTGTATTCTGGTGGTTGGAAACATATATTTCAATTTAAATAATAATTTTTCATATTTTACAAGATTTATTTTATGCTAAAATTAATTTTTATCTTTTGACACAAAAATTCACATACAGTATAAATACATTACAGTAATTTAAATAAATATAGGCCTATGCACAAATAACATAGTATCAGAAATTACACAAGATATCACATCTTTTACATTATTTTACACATTTTACACAATTACAAGTAATATTATATTAAACGTCATACAGAGTGATTCACGAAGAAATGGAAATACTTCAGGAAATTAATTTCCATTGAAAAAATAAGAAAAAAAGTTATAAAAACACAAGTCTGGGAATGCTTCTTTAGCGTGTTGGGGCTAGCAAAAGATTTCCTTCAGATTTTGGCTCATCCCATAAAATAAGTTTGTAATGAAATTTTTAGGGCATTAACAATCAAAAATGGTGAACTCTTACAGTTTTTGACCTGAGGAAGTGAATAAAACAGGTTCCAGAACAGAATATGTTTGGACATTATAATTATTATTTTTCCTATATAAAACTTAACACGTTTTTACTTTCTCTTGCCTATATGAATATATAGGAAGGAAAGTATTGTTTTCATGTCGATTTTTCGAAATCGAGTTTTCACCGGATCTATACGTTTTCAGACCCCCTGAACCCAAAAAACATGTTTTTAGCGATTGGTCTGTGTGTGTGTCTGTGTGTGTGTGTGTGTGTGTGTGTGTGTGTGTGTGTCTGTGTGTGAACAGAATATCTCAAGAACGGAACATTGTTCGAACTTGAAACTTGAAACTTAAGTTACATACCACTACCGGACCCGACACGAACATTTTCATCAAAATCGGTCAACCGGAAGTAGTAGTTTATTCGTATAATTTTTCACTTTTTTGCGATTTTCTCAAAAACTAGTCCTACGATTTTTTTTAAAATCAACTGGTTTACTACATTTTTTATGCTCTACAATATAGGGTAGGCGCCATGTTTGCTGAAATTCTGCTTGAGGCTGTTTTTACGTAAAAACATTTTCTTTTTAAGATTGCGGCTTTAATATGCATTTTAGCGCAAAACGTTATATAATAAAAGTTGTAGAGAATGTAAAATTCTACAACTTTTATTTCAAACATTCTTTTGTATAACGCTTAGTTTAGCGGTAATTTGCGATTTTCTGTTTTTTTTCTCACGAAAACGTGAGAAAAATCGATTTTTTTAAGATTTCGGTCTTAGCATGCATTTTACGACAAAAGTGTATATAATTAAATTTATAGAAAATTAAAAGATATACAACTTTTGTTTAGAGCATTTTTCTCTACAGAGCCTAGTTTAGCGTGAAAGCGTGATTTTCCGTATTTTTAAGCCAAACTGAGTTCGATTGTCATTTTGCGTCATTCACTCATGATTAAAATAAGGTTATGTTTTTGAGGTTAGTTTTTTGTTTATTTCTAATATTTTATTAATAATGTTAGGTTTATTATTAATTATTTGCATTGGCAAGAGAAAGTTGTGTGAGTGTTTCACACCAGATTTTTCTAGCTAAGTTTCAGATATTTTGGTTAATAAAATTTATTTTTTGTGTACCTCCATAGCGTAGTAGTTAGTACACTAGTCTACCATGTGGAGATGCTAGGTTTATAAGTGTTATTTAAAATCATTATGTGTTTATTACCAATTTAATGACTTTATTGTACGACAAACATTAAAAAAACAAGGGATTTACTCTTATTTGTTTACGTTTTACCGCAGATTTCTCAAAAACTACTAAAAATATGACTCTGGGACCTGTTTTATTCGCTTTCTCAGATCAAAAACCTTAAAAAACCACCATTTTTGACTCTTATTTAACCTCACACTCTAAAAATGTCATTTCAAACTTATTTCGTGAAATGAGCCAAAATTCAAACAAATTCTTTTGTTAGTTAGTTATACGCCAACATAGCATTCTGTACCTATGTTTTTATGAACTTTTTTTATTTTTCGGTGTATATTCATCTCCTGAAGTAATTCTATTTCTTCGTAAATCACTTTGTACTATGTGAAATCTATAAACATATTACACATTTCAATAAACATTTTATAACACAAATTACAAAGAAACATGGTATACACAAATATTTAATGCATAATTTTCATTATCATGTTATTCCTATAAAAATTAATTTGTTTTACTTATTTTCTCACACACATGCTATCAAACACAGTCTGCTTATTCTGAAACCACGCCCTAAAAATACAAATCTTCCTTCCACAGTCCCTAGTACACAACTCCTGAACTGTTTATTAACAGGATAATATTTGGTTAAGGGTAATCAAATAGGGTACAGAAAATTCTATTAAAAAATTCTTCTCTAATAAATAAAAAAACATTCATAAACATTAAACTATAACTTATATTACATATTTCACACTTAAACAATGTTAAATTTGTTGATAGTATTATACAGGGTGATTCACGAAGATATGCAGAAACTTTGGGAGCCCATTGTACCTACATGTAAAAATAATGAAAAAAGTTTATATAAACATGGGTCCGGAAATGCTTCGTTACCGAGTTACGGCTAGCGAAAGATTTCCCCTGGATTTCAGCTCACCAGATAAAATAAGGTCTTCCTGAAATTCTGGTAAGGTAGATTTAGGGGTGAATTCAATCGTTTCTTATGGTTTTTGACCTGATAAATTAAATAAAACAGGTCCCAGAACTGTAAGTTAAATAGTTTTTGAGAAAAACAGTGTCTAATGCAAAAAATGGAGTGAAAAAAACACATTTTTCATCTTTGTTTTTCCGGTTAATTTTACTTTGTACTGTTATGAATAAAAATTCATTTTATTAAACATCTATTCGCTTTCTGTGTACTTTATTTACACCGGTTTGTTCAGAATAAAATTTTCTACATGTTTTATTCAAAAATTTTAACTGTTTCTTGGTGAAATAACAAAGTTATTCTTGCCCAAAGATGAAAATATGTGTTTTCACTCCATTTTTGGCATTTGTCACTGGTTTTTCTCAAAAACTATTTAACTTACAGTTCTGGGAGCTGTTTTATTCAATTTATCAGGTCAAAAACCATAAGAAACGATTGAATTCACCCCTAAATTTACCTTACCAGAATTTCAGGAAGACCTCATTTCACCTGGTGAGCTGAAATCTGGGCGAAACTTTCGCTAGCCGTAACTCGGAAACGAAGCATTTCCGGACCCATGTTTACGAGTATATAAACTTTTTTCATTATTTTTACATGTACAATGGGCTCCTAAAGTTTCTGGATATCTTCGTGAATCACCCTGTATATCAAATTGAAATTATTTTGCTTAAATTGGTATTTAATTTGTAATCAGTAATGAAAATATAATTCTTGAGATCATGTGTTAATAAACTCAATGGCATATGTAGTCGTAAGATGCAATAAAATGTTTACTTTGAAATTGAAAATAAAATGTTTGACTAATTTTTAATGATTTCTGGTAACAGTAATGAGAATCTTTAGTGATTTTTTGACCATTTAGTAACGTAATCTTACCTTAATTAATACATTTTTCTTTAATATTCAAATTTTAGAAAAATTTAGTGTAAATAAGCCATGATTTTAATCTTAAGTCATAGTTAAGAAATCTAATTTTTTATCATCTGAAGAGTTATTGATTTTTAAATTATTGAATCCTTAATAATACTTAATACTTAATAATACTTTTAATATTAATTTTATTAATACTTTTTTATTAATTTTTTAGTATTATTAATACTTTTTGAAGTAGGCTAAATTAAAATAATTTAATATTTTTAGCCACCTCTGTGGACCAGTGGTTAACATGTTACACTGCAAAATGGAGGTCCCGGTTTGATTTTCAGCCAGAGTCTGGAAAATTATTAAAAGTTCAAATCTACCGTTCCATGACCCAATTTAGTTGCTAATAACCAATATGTTAATGTAACTTAAAATAAATCAAAATATAAAACAATTTAATATTTTTATCATAAAGTACAGTTTCATCAATATAATTTTACAATCATCTAGTACAATTTCACATCAGAACTAAATTTTTCATACGTATTACATCATCACTTAAACATTGTATTGTTCTTTCCTTTTAATTATTTCTTCCTACATCCAGAGATTTCATTTTATTTTAATTAAACATAAGTTATTAATAAAATTAGGTTAAGACAGTGATTATCTATATTTCTTTATAATTCTTGATGTATTCTGAGAAACTTATAAATAATATTATTTTATATAAATTAAAATAATTTGTTTATTGTTTTTACTTTTACAGTGAGCCAGAGAAAGAGACCTAGTCTAGTACAAATGATGGGTGTTCAGAGATCTACCAGAGTTAGTGCCCGTACCAAAATGGGAGCAAAATGGTTGGCCAAGGTTAAGAAAGGACAAGTTGCACCTAAAGGTATGTTTACAAAATTCATACACTGTGGACAATTAAAACTGGTACAACTCTTACTCTACGTGTACAAACAGTTCCTCATAAAGTATATCCATAACCTATTCTTTCAACAAGGCCTAAAAATTTTAATGTATGCAAATGCCTACAACTTCATTTCAATGTACAAACATACAAATAATTATTTCATTTTAAAATATGTATTTAATTTGTCTCAGTAAATATAATAAAAAATTATTGTAAAAGAAATTTAACGTAATTAATTGAACACTCACTAAACTATACTCTACAGACGCATGCAACGAACTAAACAAATTGGTCTGAATATATAACGAACAGAAAATCATATATGAAAAAAAATTAGTCACATCATTATGTCTGACAGATTTATTAATAACAGTGAAAACAAAGCATAGTCGCACTTTACAGTAGCGATTGTATACTTCTGTGACTTTACCGTTGTTGCATGGTGAGGGGCGAAGAGTGGAGTAGTTAAACACCGAAGCTGCTTGTGGCAATTCAAATTGTCCAAGGTATACAAATTTATTTCTACTCATATTGACTCATACGTGAATTTTCCTGTATCTGTATATACATATAAAGGCACGATTTCGATCCTCGCCGCCGTGGCAACACGCTGCTGCATCCAATGCATCTCGCTGCCATAGCAGCGGCATTATGTTTTCGAGTATCACTGCTAGCGGCAGCTGCTAGACCAGTTGATCATAGAATGTGATACAATATACTACTCCTCCGATATACAACTGTTGACACATGTCGAATGTAAAAAAATGAGATTATATTTACAAGCAGAAGAAGAAGAGGATGATGAGATATTGGTGTTGATGCTACAACGGAAACGCAAAGCTGTAAATAAAACATACAAAATGGATGAAGAGGAAGGTTGTTTTCAGATACTTATCGAGCGGCACTTGAAACGTGAAGACCTGTTGAAAAAATAATGCTAAATTACTTCCAATTCAAAACGGTGTTAAGTTTGGTGGCTGACTATTTAAAGAAAAAAAATGTTCACCAATTTCTTTCCATATATTTTCCCTGAGTACAGCATCTTTATAACTCACCGTACTAGTATCATAAATAATAATTGGATGTTTGCAGACAACTTCAACCAGCTTTTCATCATCACACACCGAAAAATTTGACATGATTGTCTGTATCGGTGGTTATTTCTACTACACGCTGCCGCTGCCAGACTGTTTCTGGCACGGCCTGGCGGCTGGACAGCTTGAGCAGCGCAGCTCAGGCAGCGCCACATGTGCTGCTGCGGCGAACATCGGAAATGTCCCTATAACAAATGAATTGAACCAGTAGTTAGCAGCCACTGTTACGGCAGTCCGATGCTTTGGCAGCGGCAGCGTGCAGCCACGGCAGTGAGGATCGAAATCGTACCTTAAGGAAAACCCTTACTGACTGACTGACTGATTAATAATTATCCTACCTGCACAATAGCTAGAAAGCTGAAATTTGGATGAAATATTCTATTTAGGGTAATTAGAAAAGTTGAACATAAGGATTTCAACATTTCACCATCAAGGGGTTGAAAAGGTGTTCAAATTTTAAACCAATTTAAATATTTTCTGTTTAACTTAGTTCCGAACAAGCTAGATTGCTGAAACTCGATGCAGATGTTACTTATAGTTCAACTACTACAAAAACTACCTGTACCATTTCCAAAATGTACCCCTAAAAGGGATGGAAATAATATTTAACCCTTAAATTAATATTTATTATTTACTAAGTTCCAGACATGTTAGATGGTTAAATGTCAGTGATGTTTTCTTACCATGCAACTAGTTAAATTACCACTTAACAATTTTCAAAATATATCCCTAAAAGGTTGAAAAAGGTTATCACACCCAATATTTTTTATTTACTAAGTTTTGGAGGAGTTAGATGGTTGTAACTTGGTAGGGATGTTACGTATAGTGACACTAAAAAATTACACCTCAACAATTTTAAAAATTAATCTGTAAGGGATTGAAAAGGGTGTTCAACCTTTAATCCAATATTTTTTGTTTACTAAGTTCCAGGTGAGATAGATGGCTGAAGCTTATTGAGGTGTTACCAATAGTGCACCTAAAAAGTTATTTGTTAACAATTTTCAAAATGTTCCTCTAATGGGGTTGAAAAGGGTATTCAACCCTGAAACCCTTAAATGATTATAAATTTTAAATTAGTAGGTCTATTTTTACATTATAAATTTTCCAAACCAGAAAATCTTATTTTTGATTTATTTACAACCCTATTGGAAAATTATCGAAATAAAAGAAAATTATACCCAGGTTAAGCTGAAATGGGCAGCTAGTTCATGTATAAAAACAGTTTAAAAATGAAATTATTATTTTATAATGTGTAGTATTCTTTTATACTGATAAACTATTTGGAAATAGATCTGGTGCAGGAAAACTATGTCATTTTATTTTTTAATATTTCTTTCACTTCTTAAATTAAAAATGTACTTACTTTACTTTACGGTGAGGTTCCTACGGATGATTCGCTTCTCACATACCAAAACGCCATCGATCTAACTTCCACCAGTCCTCCTCCGTCAATTGTCTCTTCCCCATTGCGGACCTGATTCCCTCCAGCCAAGCACATCGCAGTCTTCCTCTTCTATGCTGACTTGAAGGACAGTACTCCAAGAGTCTCCTTGGCCATCTATGCCCCTCCATCCTCTATATTAAAAATACACTATATTAAAAATATAATGACATGATAAATATATGTCTTAGAATGAGAATGACATTCAACATTCATCTCACCATTTTCGAGTGCCCAAACCAATCAAAAACTTGTGTGTGGCTCATAGCACCCTTCTTGAAAGACTGTTGAAGCACTTGGTAAGCTTCCTTTGGCAATTTTTCATGGAGACAGCACAATTTCAAACAGATTTTTTGTTCCGTTATACTATAATGATTTTGGAGGTGACAAACAATAACAGTTAGGGAAAACAAAACTACGATTAAATGGAATCTCCTATACAGACATCGCTTGGGCAACTGATCTGAGAAGATATTTACTATACCCATCTAACTCATTTTGTTAAATTCTTGACACTCCAGAACTATTCCATAGTAAAGGGTCATTGAATTAAAAAAGTTACTTGTTTACCTAACCTTACTCTACCGTAACCTATTAATTAACATTAATTATTAATGTTTGATTGTTTTAGATTCTGTTACATTGAGTGTAGTCCATTTAAGTCCATTAGGATCTCAAATGAGCTTTACTAATTCAGCACAACGTATTGAAAATATAACGGACTGGGAAGCGATTACGAAAAAATACAGAGCATTAATAGGTGAAGTGGTCGATGAACAAGGAAATGAAGATGGTGGTGACGGATCAGGATCTCAAGCTGGAGAAGAAAATCCTGGTGGTAGTTAGATGTAATAGATTAATTAATTATTGAAAGAAGTTACTTAATTTTTGTGGCAAATAAACTATTAAATTTGTCTTTTGTAAGTTTAATAAATTCTCAAAATAATCATACTATCAGCAAAGACATAACAATTAAAGAACTATTATTGTCAAAAAAAAAAAATTTAAATATCAACTATAATTTTATGAAATGAGAGATTCTTTTACTAAACTCAATAATTAATTTCAGTTTAAAGTAGCCTATAGATTGTTTACGAAGTAAGCCAATCTGTAATGAATATCTATTTTAAATTAAAATAACCTTTCTGTTTGGTGTACGATGCTGTTATACTGATAGAAAATTATTTATATCCTGGAGTAGTTTCAGATAAGCAGATACTTTAACTCTAATTTTATAGAAAATTGGCTACTTATTTATCACATACTTTATACTTATGGATTGGTCTTTTATAAACTTAAAACTTTTTCATTTTACTTTAGTCCCTAATGCGTGTATGTTGCAATTTGTTCAATCTAAGAACAATTAGCATACCTATGACCCAATCAGGTGAGGGTGATATATGATATGTAAATGGTTCATAGTAGTGTACAAACTCAGGCCAACCATTCAAAAGAGAGTAGGATTAATTGAACCTTGAAAGTACACAGGTAACCATCTAGTGTTCAAATCCATATAAAAGTTTATTCCTACTAGGGTTTGAAACACAAAACCTTCTTTCTAAAAATCAGATATAAAGCTGATTTGTGGCAATGACTTTACCACTAGACCAACCCGGTGGGTTTTTCAAAATTGAAAACTTGAAAATTTAAGAAATTATTGTTTTTAAGTTCTAACTTATAGTAAAATATATGTTTTATAAACTTGTACATTATAATTTCTAATCTAAATTTATTAGAATTTTGGAAACCTAACTCTATGTGAACTTAAACTTTATTTTAAAATAGTTTGAATTAATAAATTTGTATACATTGATGAAATTGTTTCCAGTCTATTATATCTAAAAAAAGAACAAAATTATTAAAACAAATTACTTCTATAGAAAATTAAACAAAAAATATTTAAAATAAATTTTAAAATTTTATTTGTTGAAAAGAAACATGATAATATTCTTATATGAAGAAATACTAAAATTTTGTTTTTGCCTGACATAATCATTATTTTGGGAATTTCCTATTAATAGTAGGGTAATTTTTAATATTATAAAAGAACTAAAAATGACATCGCCAACATTTTGTGTGGTAAGACATTATATAAGTGGTGTACATAAACAAAACTAAATTTTGTCAATACGTGAATTATTGTATATAAGTGTGATGTAAATAACCTAACCTAAGCTATATATTTTATAAACCTATTTTATTTAAAGTAATTTTATACTGTTAATATTAATAAACTAAGAATATTGTTTTCTTAGAATAACTTTTCTAAAAGAATCACAGAAGTTAATGTTACGATAAAATGATTTTAATCACCTGTTATTTTGGGCGTTATTCATTACGTGTTTACCATTATTGATCTTTAAAATTTCCAAGAACGTGTGTGGGCTTCTTATTATGCTGCCCATATCCATGCATTAAAACAGGTCCAAATTAGATTCCTTTGTTATTTGTATTTTAAAAATTACCATGTTTATTCGCTCTCAATACCACAGAAAACCCTACAAAATATGTTTCAAATTCAGTCTCTCGAGAATAGGCGTCATCTGGCCTCGGTAATCTATTTGAAAAAGATCGTCTCCGGTGAAATCGATGATCTCCACACACTAGCAAAGATTTCGTTCTATGTACCTAGTTTCGATAATCGCTCCAAATATTTGTTATATCGGAAGACCTGTTCAACTAATTATGCTAACCATTCACTGTTACATGCCATGCTAGTGAATTTTTAATTCAATAGATGAAATTATTCCTTAGATCTGTTTCATCAGAGTCGAGCCTCATTTAGGGTGACAAGCTCCAGGGCTTTAGAAATGATTTAATTGTTTAAAGTAGTTTATTTACCTGGTATTTTTGGTTATTTCGTATTTTTTTCATGTATTGGTATGGATTTTTTTATATTTTTATTTTCTTTATGTACCTATATTTTATGTATGTTTGTCTTTCGGAACCGTTCTTTGTTTGCAAACTGAAGTTTTCATATTGACGCTCTCTCTACCCAATTAAGTTAGGTACTTTTTTTTTCTCTGTATAAGTTTATGATTAAAGTATAGTACATTGATTTATAATTGTGGAATTGTGATTTAGTTTGTTATAAGTTACTGTTTATTTTATATGTAATACTGTTTCTATCATTGGGCCATTTTGACCTATTGTAAACAATCTAATGTAATTAAGTAAATAAATAAATAAAATTTTCTGTTACTTTAACCATTGTTTAAAAGTGACAAAAATTTATTGTAAACTGAATTAAAGAAAACTTATTTAAATATGGTAGTGGGTAAAATTAACGCATCACCTAAGAAATGCTGCAAGAATGGTTTTGTATTATCTTAATGACATAGCTATTAACCATATGATCTGGCCAGCCAACAACTCAGACTTAAATTCTATTGAGGACGTTTGGGTTATGCTTAAAAAAAAGAGTTTGTCAACGTAATGCAGTGAATCTTCAACAGCTGTGTCATGCGACTATAGAAGAATGGGAGAAATCGACCAGGAAGAAATCCAAAACTTGATTCTAGGAATGCAGAGATGGATGGTAGCTGTAATTAAGGCAAGAAGGGGCTGTACTTGTTACTGAAATACTAATTCATTATTATTGTTTAGGTCATCAGCCGAAAGGCTGGTTTGAACCTGTAGAGGTTTTACCTATTAAAACGAGGAGTGAGGTGGTTTACCATTGCCTCCTTCACTGAGTGGAAAAGTACGCTTATCAGCATGCCGGGCCCTCTGAAAAGCATATATTTTTCACTTTGCAAATGACACCTTCACTTCATTCACCACAGGGTCTGGCTGTATAATGAAATTCAATACTTTCAGAGGAGACAACTCTGATTAGTGTCTTTTACACCTCTACTTCTTCTGTTCTTATATGATTCAATCATTTAATTGGTTGACCATGTGATAAGAAACAGAACTATTTATTTTAGCCCTGCAATGAACAGATTGAATGTAAACAATTTTACACTCCACCTGTCTGTTATGGACAGTAATTGATTATGAGTAATTTAAAATTACTAATTCATTATAAATCATATAATAATAATTTACTTTTAATTTTTTCCATCTTGTATATAAACTAAATATGGAAAACTTTCATTCAATACTGTAAGTAACTCTTCCGTTTTTTTAAAATAAAACTTTGTGTTTATAAAGCTAATTTAGCTTATTTTTTCATCAATTTACCATAAATCAAATTTACAACTCTAATTTTTTGTTAAAAAATATTAAATATTGCTTAAACTTATAATACAAAGAATAACAGTAACAGAAATGAACCTGGCACAGTGATGACAATGATTTTTCCTGCACTTAGCCCAAAATCTTACATGGTGCGTTAATTTTGTCCAGGACTTTATTTATTGTTAAAAATCACATTTTGGGCTATAAATGTTACTCTACTTGATGCTTACTTAAAAGTTCATTTAAAATCTCTGCTGGTTGTATTTATACAGATATAAAATAAAATAAATTAACAAAAGAAAATTATTAATTTGAACTGCATTAAAGGTACAATAAAATGCTTTCAGTGTTGTCACTATCTCATCATTTTCAAAAGTGTATAAATGAAAATTGATTGTATAATCAACTCTCTTGAAGTAATATATTATTTAACAGTTTGAAATGTGATTCAAAGAAGCGTGGGTATTATTATATTTCGTGGGATTTATTTTAATTCATGGATATTATTTTATTTCATATAAATTTAAATGTCAAGTTCTGCCTTCTTAATAATGAATATGAAATGTGAAAATTACAATAATATTGATAACATTTTTGAATAATTTTAACTATGATTGAATTTTTTACCTATCGTAGTTTTTCAATTTTAATCTATCCAAATGAGGAGCAGATCATTTTAAAAATAAGACTTACTTGATTGACACCATTAAATGGTTAAAAAAAACTGCTTAATTATTAATTTTTGAATTGATCAAAAAACTAAAACTTGTACCATGTGACTTAACCAGAAATCATATTTTTAGAAAAATAAAGTAAACACTTTATTCCTATTTTTTTACTGTAATCATAAATGATATTAAAAAAAAATTAGAGTGAGGTTGGCATTAAGACATTCCGTGCGGATTCGGTATACTTACCATGTAAGGATTTACGTGAGTGATGGACGTGGTAAAGATGCCATGGCAGTCCTTTTATAAATTCTCTATTACTTACTACCGCAATTCAATGTATTACACCATGTTTCGAGTCCAATTTTTTAAGAAAATGACATCAAACTTTCACTGTTCACTAAACCAAAACAAAGTGGGATATTAAAGAATGGCTTCCACACTGAATTCAATATATTTCTACTGTATGAATCTAAACTTTGTGCAGCTGCGGGATGAAGGGGACAGACAAAGTACCATACTACTGCTAAGTTATGAAACTGTACTAATCATCTCATTGCTCTTCGCTAGGCAGTAAGCTGCCTAGTGCAGTGACATACATGGGTGTTGTTTTGACTATTCGCTGTAGACGGCGACACTGAATATATGTAGTTTGGATAGTACCCCTGACTACAACAAACATAGTACAAATAAAACGTTACTACTACTAACACAATCTCTCACAGTAGTAGTGACGTAATGCATACCTCTCAGCTGCACAAAGCTTGGGAACGAGCAGTACTGTTCAATTCTTACTTTGCCCCTACTGTCAACAAACCAAAACCAGCCACTACAGGGTGTACGCTAGAGTCCGCAACTTTAATTTTATTTTTATAAATTTTTTACATGATTTATACAATTAGTAACTTGAAAAAATAGAAAACAAATAGAAATGAAGAATCAAATACTATAACACTAAATTCTTAACTTAAAATAAATGCACGTAAGAACGATGCGAGACAATATGATGTTATTAGCAAACTGGTAGCATATTAAAATGATGACATGTCTTTGCCATAAATGAAGAGAGAGATTTATGGGTTTGGATTAGTCATTATCAAATTCAATTGTGAAATAATGAGTGACTAAACTAATACTAGATAACAGATCATTAAAATTGAAATGTTCCTTTTAAAGTTCTCTTGTTTTTTCGTACAGATCAAAGGTGATACGTACATATAATTTGTAACCACATATATTTATGGAAATAAAGTACACGGTTTTTATAACTTTAATGTTTAGTACTTTAAACAACAGTCAAGATATGATTAACAGTTGATATAATTGAACAGTTTTATTTATAAAATACTAAAATACTTTTAAAAGTATTTTCTAGTTACTTTTTAATCAGCGTGTACACATTTTTAAGTAATGCGCAAGCTGATGTCATTCTTTATTGACAGTTGGAGCAAACTAAGGAAGGCTGGACTTTAACTAACATTACTAAACTACGATTCTTAAAAATCAGATTTAGTGATACTACTAACGAAAAACTCGAATGATGTTTTTGATATATCCATGACATAGCCCTACCAGCTCTGTCAGTCACAAAAATATCTGCATGGTTGTCCTACCTCATCTGTCATTCAGTGAAGCCGCATTTCATCTTAATTAATTCAATTGTAATCGGTAATTGTCACATATATCAACTCCGCACTGAATGTGTTACCCGTACTTTAAAATAGTAAATTTTGATGTCATCAACATCTTTCAAAATTTATGGCTTTGCTTCACTTGTATTGTCCTGCTTTTGGACTTATATGTTAATTTAAAAAAACAAGAAATAAATAACAAGAAAAAAGGCCACCTCCATAGCATAGTGGTAGCACACTAGCCTATAACCAGAGGTCCCATGTTCGATTCCCAGCTAGGGTCTAAAAATTTTCACTAGGTAAAACTCTGTTTAATTACCCAGCAGTGTTTTTTTTTTTTTTTTTGGTTTAACGTCCGACTGTTCTGCAATTACTGCTAATGCAGATGGTAAAGGATGAAATGATTTTTTCTAACGTATGAAAATATGCCGTGCCTAAATGGGATTCGAACCCAAGACCGCATGATGAGAGGCGAGCACGTTACCAACTACGCCAATGCGGCCAGCGAACCCAGCCGTGGGTTTCATTACCAGTAAATAATACCAACTTGGTTAAGTAATTTCATTACTCAACCAAGCTGTTGTTGTGACTTTAAATAATATAAAAAAATAAAATAAAAAAGTAAATAAACATGTAAAAAGATACTTCTGTGGTTCTAATATTGTTACTAAATCAAAACTGTTGTTATAGATTAGTAAGTAATATTCTGTAAATAGAAAAATTGTAATGTGTATGAGTTAGGCCTAAATTATTGTAATGCTATAATTAAGTGTCTGTCAAATTTCCAAGAAAATTTAAGATATGTATTAGAAAGTTGTGGAAAACCACGGTTTATCAAGAAAAATCATGGGTACTTGTTAAAACGTGATGGTAACTAATATGTGAGGATATATTTGTACTCCATTTTAAAATTTGAGAAATAATATTTTAGTTTCTTCAGTAAAATTTCTGTGATATTTTTTATTTTAATGGTATTGGTTAGGTCATTAGTCATTTGGCTGGTTTGAACCTCTAGAGGCTTTACTAAGTAAAGCGAGTTGTGAGGTGGTTTACCATGCGTTCCTCACTGAGTGGAAAAGTGTGCTTATCAGCATGCCAGGCCCTCTGTAAAGCATCTACTTTCCACCCTGCAAATGATATCTTCATTTCATTTAACACAGGGTCTGGCTGTATTTTGGAATTTATTACTCTTAGAGAAGATTATTCTGACTAGTGTCTTTTACACATGTATCTCTTCTGTTCAGTCATGCTTCAGTCATATAACTGGCTAACCATGTGATAAGAAAAAGAACAATTTTTTGTAGCCCTGAAACTAGCAGATTGAGTGCTAATAATTTAACTCTCCACCTCTCTATTATGGGGAAAAACAATTTAATAATAAAATATTATTATATTTCAACTGATCAAGGAATTTTTTATCTTGAATATATATTGGGGAGGGGGCGGATGCCCCTCTGCTCTGTTGGATATGCCCCTGTAGTTGATAGTCAAAGCAGTTGATGCTACATAAAACTAATAAATGTTGCTACAAAAACGAACAAGAAATTCTAATTAAACTACACAAAAAAATAGTAACTACAATGGGTTAAAAAAACATAGCCAGTGGGTTTGAACCTATAAAAATTGTAAACCCTGGCTGGGAATTGAACCATACGTTTTCTCCTTCGCAATTCAGTGTAATATAACTTTATCAATTACTGCGCCAAAGAAGTGTCCCTAAGTGTTATGATTATATAACTTCATTAAATATTTAATTACAGTAATATTTTTTTAAAAAATCAGGAGTATTTTGGCATTCTCAGGATTTTTATTGGCAGACACCTGTGTATAGTGTAGTCAGTATGATATAATTATTCTAAGTGTACTTTTAAATTATTAATTAAATTTCATGCATACCTCTAACTATTTTAAAGGTATTCAAGTTTTGGTTCCTAATAACTGTTAAAATAAAACTTGAATTGTTTTTATAACTGTGTACATTGTTGAATTTTATAACAAATTTGTGAGTTCTTCTATTTTATTACTAAATGTTTATTTTATTGTATGAATTATTAAGAAAAACTTTTTTTAAATTTTCATTTGTAAACTTTTAGGATAATATTAATTATAAATGATGTGGTTAGAGTTGGTTTCTAACACTAAATATTCTTTAAAAACAACCTGAGGTTACTATTACTGTTACTTTAAGAATTTGCGAACAAAATTAATATTAAATTATATTGTTAAATATTGTGCAATTCTGGTACCAAGGAGGCAACTTGGTTGGACAGTGTGGCTGTTCCAGCCTCTTAAAGCTCTTTAGAGAAATAACATAAATATCTTAATCTGAATACAGATAAAAATGATTTTCCATGACATTTCTTTCATGTAAAACTTCAGTTTCTTTTTAAATTTTCAGAAAGTAGAGGAAGGCGGGGCAATCACTCGCAGTAAGGTATTTGCACACATAAGGTTATCTAGGCTACAGGTTTATAGATTGTTACTTGCTAGTGCTGATATGTTTTGGTGTTATTAAGTGTTGGTGCATAAAGAAAGCTAGTTTTTTGATACCTATTTCATTACACAGTAAAATCTGCTAAATGCATTCAAGGTTAATACAATTTTCCACTTAATACGCATTTTTTATTAAGTCCGTAAAGTTAGTATGAAAAAATAATTTAGATATACCCTCCTAATACGTTCTGTTTCTGTTCAAGAAACAAAAATATTAACGAATAATAAATTAATACTGAAGTTTATTACTTAAAAAGAAGAAAAAGAATGACTGCATTTCTCTTAACAAAAAGACAGCCTACTCTACCTTCCACCCCCTAAAGAGGAAAAACATAGATACCATCATCAAGGATCAACTCTTACAACTGCATGGTAGTTGTGACAATTCAGTTGACTCGCAGTGCTAGTTATGCATTCATTTTTACATAAACTCACTCAAAATTGCAAAAGAACTGCTAGTTACAAACTTCACTGGTTCCAAAGAATCAACAAAACAACAATAACTAGGGTTCATGGTTTTGAATTTACCGTTTAAAAACACGTCATTATTAAGTAAACGCTTCTACACAAAAAGAAGCGTTTAATTTAGGTAAGAAAATGTTTAACCCTACTGCTAAAGGACTACCGAGGGACATCTTTAATCTGAATGAGTTTGGTGTATATTTTTTTAAAGTTGACACCAAATAACACACTAATTTATAAAAATTTAAATGATCATGATGGCAGAAAATGATCACATGGCATTTATAAACTCCGTACTTATATGATCAGTATGGTAGAGATCATTCCTCATCAAAGAATCGCCTATTCTACTTGTTTCTGGGCTAAGACGCTTTTCTATCTAATACACTATTTTAGTGTAGTCCCTTAAAAATCATATTACGTGGATTTTACTGTAATTTGCTACGTTTTTATAATTCAAGGTATGCACTCCAATAATAGTTTTTTTTTGTTTTTATTGCATACAGTTTTATTGTGTCATTCATTAGCAATAAATATAGGGGAAAGGGAGCCAAACTTAAAAGAATATAAAATTTTCAGTTTACATTTTACTTCTCAGCATCCTTTCGGGCAATGACACACAAGGCATCTTGCTCATGGTATTCCCCCATTGGAGGTGACTAGCAGACTAAAATTGTAAAAAATTTGGTCGCTATGGAAAGTTATGGTTCAGTTGCGTCTTGTGTGGTATGTGGAGCCATAAGAAGTTTAGCGGATGGAACACACAACATAATTATAATGTGATTTGTGTTAAGGGAAATAAAAATAAACTCACTGATACATAAATTTTCTAAGTTTGTTTCTAGAAATTAATTTTTAATTATTTTTCAGTGGTACCAGAATTGATTCAAAAAATTTTAATACAGAAAAACCCAGCTTAACCAAAATAACGGGTGTTTCAAAAAGGACGCACTTTACGTTTCCCATGGTCAACTTCTTTCAGTTCATGAACGACACCGATGCGATAAGGATGCAGATTTAATTTTTTTGTAGCCCTTAAAGCGGAAGATAGTGATAATCCAGCCTGTGAAGATAACTTTCTAAGTGATTTGCCGGGTGAGGTAGTCAAACGTTGTTTCACATCGTCCAAAACTTGTTCTGTTAACACAGATGGTCGACCTGTGCTTTTCCGATCCTGTACACTGCCAGTCTCACGAAATTTATTAATCAGAAGCGATATTGTGGTGTTATTAGGTACTTCAGAATTGGGAAATTTTAACTGGAACTCGTCTTTCGCTCGTTCGTAAGATTTATTTGCGCAATAACTTTCAATAATAAAAACACGTTCATCCTTTGAAAAAACCATGTTTGAACTTATACAGACACTACAGACACAAATGAATACTGGGATAGCACTAGTACATGTCAGTAATACACAATGGGTCAACAATGAGTACGGTAGTGCCAACTGTTATTTGGGGGAAAAAAATATTCCCTATGCAGAAAATATTAACCCTTAAACTTTGAAGTGTGTCCTTTTTGGAACACCCGTTACATAAGGCAGACCTGATTTCAGATACAGAAAATTTTACATAACAAGCCAAGACATATTAAAGTTTAAAAAAAGTGGTCATGAATATATACAGTATCAGTATGTATAAATAAAAATACAGCAATTTTAAAAGAACAAAACAAATATTATTTTAATTACAGTATAATAATTACAGTTTTATTTTTAAGAACATTTGAGATTTTTCGAGGAAAACTGTTTTATTGCGGCAATATCACACCATCGTTTTATTACAAAGTATGTCCAATGGTGAAGATTCTTCACACTGTTTCAACAAAACGTAAGGCAACCTAAAACAAAATAAAACATTGCATGCATTCAACCTATGCATCAGTAAATTAATTTCAAGAATACTGAATCCTTGTATTCGTAATTTATCTTAATGATGCTAGGTATTTAAATTTAAATTCAGTACTGTACAATATATATATATATGCAGTAATGAAATACATTATAGATGTTTTTGTTTAGGTCATCAGCCGAAAGGCTGGTTTGAACCTCAAGAGACTTTACTAAAACAAGAGGAGTGAGGTGGTTTACCAATGCCTTCCTCATTGAGTGGAAAAGTATGCTTATCAGCATACCAGACCCTCTGAAAAGCATCTACTTTCCACCCTGTAAATGACACCTTCACTTCATTCACCACAGGGATTGGCTGTATAATAAAATTCATTACTCTCAGAGGAGATAATTCTTGACTAGTGTTTTGTACTTCTCTACCTCTTTGTAATGTAATGTTATTAGTTTACATTACATTAATAAATAAAAATAAAAAAAAATTGGATTCATTTTGGTTAAGCTGGGTTACAGTTGAGCGGGTTTTGGATAAGCGAGGTTTTACTGTAATTTTTGTTTATGGGGTTTCTAAAATTGCAGTTAGTATGCTCTTAGGATTCATCCTCACCTTGTTGCTGCCCTTAAATATTGTAAAATATTGGAAATTTATATTTAGTAATTTTAACAATGTTACATGTAAATTTATTTAAAATAGTATAATAAAATAAATAATGTATATAGCTTAAAAATAATGTCGTAGATAGAAATGTATAGAAATCTAATTCATGTTAAATTATAATAAATGTTGAATTATCTTGCCAAAATACATAAGGGACCTATATTATATCATTATATAATCCATATTATTTTATATTATATAGGCTATTACTTATTATAGGTATGTAAATAATACAAAATATACTGGGTATCCAAAATGTTTTGAAATTTAATAATAAAATTTTTAATATAGGGTGATTCAAAAAGAGCGCCGGTTTTGATATATCAAATTAAGAGATTTATTTTATTGAAAAACTGAAAATAAATATATCGACAAGTTCATCTTACCTTCCGATTTCATGTATGAAAAATGATGTCATGCATGTGTCCTCCTCTACTGCGCTGGCACGCATCAACTCTGTCCATGAAATTGGATATTACTGCACGACAAGTTTCGACTTCCATTTGCCCGATAACCCGTCGAATTTCCTCCTTCAAGTCATTGATGTTTCGGGGTTTATTGGCATACACCAATGATTTCAGATGATCCCAAAGATGAAAGTCACAAGGCGTCAAGTCACACGACCTTGGTGGCCATTGGTGGTCGGAATTATGAGAAATGATGCGATCCTGGAACCGTTCACGGAGCAACAACATTGTTTCTCGTGCAGTAACTGAATTTTATACGGGTGATATTGGAGATCGTACCGAAGAATTCTCCGTACAGAAGAACATCGTAAACCCAATTGTTGAGAACGGCGACGTATTGATTTTGCTGGGCTAACAGCCACACTGTCACGAACCAACGCAACGTTCTGCTCAGTTCGGCCAGAACGACGACGTCCAGAACTTTTAAGGTCGACTGTTGAACCCGTCTCAAAAAACTTTTTCATGAGCCTGCGAACTGTTGATCATTCGGTGCTTCATTACGTCCTAGAGTACCGCGAAGTCGCCTGACAGTAGCCGCATAACTCTCTCCACTCTGGTAAAATGTTTTGACATTTAACACTCGTTGTGCAATAGTAAACTTCTCCATGGTTAGACACAGACTGCGAGAGTACTACACTGCGAACAAGAGAAACTACAACTGAATCGTCAATCGGAATGTTCTCCGAAATAGAAACGAGGTCTAACAATGTTGCCAACCGATAAACAAAAATTTACCAGCCGTTTAAAAACCGGCGCTCTTTTTGAATCACCCGTTATTAACTTGTATCATTTGAGAGTTTTCTATAATTTCTTACAGCTTATATTGTTGGTTTTTTTACTTTCTCTTGCCTATATGAATATATCTTTAAAGTGTTGTGAGAATTTGAATTCCTTTAAAAAGAATTTAAAAAATTGCTTGATCGGTGAAGCTTTTTATAGCATACAAGAATTTCTTTCTTGATAGTAATGATACATAGTGTGTTTCTTATACGTATTTCAGGTGTTATATCTGACGACATGTCCTATACTCCTCCTGGAGTCTCCAGGGCGCAAAAAAAAAAAAAATATATAGGAAGGAAAGTAACTTATTGTTTTCATGTTGATTTTTCGAAATCGAGTTTTCACCGGATCTACATGTTTTCAGACCCTCTGAACCCATAAAATATGTTTTTAGCGATTGATCTGTGTGTGTGTGTATACAGAATATCTCAAGAACGGAACATCGTACAAACTTGAAAACTTACTACTGAAGTACTACTTACTGCACTTACTGAACTCGACATGAACACTACTTACACTGCTTACTACTACTACACTACTGGACCCGACACGAACATTTTAATCAAAATCGGTCAACCGGAAGTAGTAGTTTATTCGTGTAATTTTTCCCTTTTTTGCGATTTTCTCAAAAACTGGTCTACACGATTTTTTTTAAAATCACCTGGTTTACTAAATTTTTATGCTCTTCAAGATAGAGTAGGCGCCATGTTTGCTGAAATTCTTGGTGAGGCTATTTTCACATAAAAATATTGTTTTTTTAAGATTGGGGCTTTCATATGCATTTTACCGCAAAAGTGTACATAATAAAATTTTACAACAAAAGTAAATTTAACTAAATTTATAACAAATTAAATAACCTACAACTTTTATTTCAAGTATTTTTTTTTCTAAAGAGCTTAGTTTAGCCTCAATTAGTTTTTTTTAGAATTTTTAATTTGAATAGTGGTTAATTTTCATTTAGTGTCATCCACTTATGATTGAAATTAGGTTATGTTTTTCATTATTTATATTGGCAAGAGAAAGTCATGTGAGTGTTTCATGCCAGATTTATATTAATAGTTATTTCTATTAAGTGAAACCTTAATGAGAACAGAAAATTTTCAGATCAGGAAAATGGTATAAAGAAAACAATTATACTTGTACCTATTTTGAGTAGGTACTTTTTTTATAAATGTAGAGAAAATGTTTAATGATTAACCCTATGAAAATTAATTGAAAAATCTTTTTACCAGAAAAATTTATCAAACTTGAGGTTAACCTCTTTAGTGTCCTTATGAACCATTTATAAAACATGAACATATCATAAATAAAACCAAAATCCTCGTTTCTAAAAACAGAAATGATCAAATCATACCAAAACCTTTTGGAAAGCCAGTATACCTAATTTTCTGACATATCAAATCAAAATATTGTGTAATGTATAGTCTGAATATAGATAGCGTAAAATTAATGTATGTATATAGTATATATTTGTGTATTAAATTTAAGTAAAACATAAATAATGGATTAATTAATTACATTTTATAAGTAAATTGCCTACCTAATTAGTAATTAAGTAATAAATGTTTGTACCTGGATTATTTTAAAATTAAATTTTGTTACCATGCCTTGCTATCTAGATTAAAAATATATTACATTTAAAATTTAATGTAATTAATTATTTATAATGAATAAATAAATAAAATATATAAATTTTTTGGCTTTAGCTTTATGATAATATTATTTAATTTTTTTACTAGTCATTATAATTATATTACTAAATGTTGTTTTAAGAATAAAATTTTTATAACTGTAAAAAAATACAAACATGATTAATAAATAAAAATATTTTTGACTGTTTTTTATTTAAATGTGTATGTATGAAAAATAAATTAATAAAATATTAATAAAAAATATAAAAATAATATGAAAAATTAATGTGTATAATTTTTTTAAATTCCTTTCTTTTACTTATTAACCGCATATAGAAGACTTCAAAAAGGTCATGTCAGGATACATCTGGTTGGTCCAATAAATGTAGTAGTTAATTTTCTTTTAACCCATAATGTGTGTAACAACCCCATGACTCAATGAGATGTGTGTGACGTATGAATGAGATGTAGTCTTGAACAGACTCAGAGAGTATGGTTAATTACCCCAACCATCAAAGTACATCAGTAACCACTGCCTAGCATTCAAATAAAATAAAAGTGACTAGGATTTGAACCAAGAACCTTTGTATCCAGATGTTAAATTTAATTTTTTTTAACAAAGTGTAATTGTTTTGCAATCAGTTTTTTTTAATGTTTCTATTTCATATAATGAATTTATATAATAATTTCACCAACCTTCTTTTTAAACTGTGTCACCTTTATTTTTATTCTTACTTACACGTGTTTCGGTGGATCCACCATCATAAGAGTAAATAAAAAAATTGAAACTAAAAAAAATGTTATCTCACTCGTATTTAAAATTTACAGAAGATGATAAATCTTCAGTCATTTGTATAAAACTGATTTAAAATTAATTTATTTTAATCTATCCCTTCTTCTTCGAGAAAGGATAGATTAAAATAAATTAATTTTAAATCAGTTTCTTCTTCGAGAAGGGATAGATTAAAATAAATTAATTTTAAATCAGTTTTATACAAATGACTGAAGATGTATCATCTTCTGTAAATTTTAAATACGAGTGAGATAACAATTTTTTTAGTTTAAAATTTTTAATTTACTCTGATGATGGTGGATCCACCGAAACACGTGTAAGAATAAAAATAAAGGTGACGCAGTTTAAAAAGAAGGTTGGTGAAATTATTATATAAATTCATTATATGAAATAGAAATAATTTCAAACTGCAGGATGCATTATAAAGATTTATTTTTTTAATGTAATTCCAAACTTTAAACAGATATGACAAAAATCTGAATTATAATGTTCTTAGAATGAAAGTATAAAAAAAACACTCTTAGTAATGTGTTTAAAAAAAACTGAACTATGCGTTAATATCTTGAAACATGAAGTAGTTGAAGTTGCAGATGATGATAATGACCATGATGGAGATGAAAATGAGATAACTATTTTTAATGAGACAACTATGAGACACTAGCAAAGATTTCGTTCTATGTCCCAAGTTTTGATAATCGCTCCAAATATTTGTTATATCGAAAGACTTGTTCTACTAATTATGCTAACCATTCTCCGTTAAATTCCATGCTAGTGAACTTTAATTCAATAGATGAAATTATTTCTTTAAATCCGTTTCATTAGAGTCGAGCCTTGTTTAAACTGACAAGCTCCAGGACTTTAGGTTTAGGGTTTAATGTAGTTTATTTACCCAGTATTTTTGGTTTTTAGTATTTTTTTGAATTGGTATGGATTTTTATTTATATTTTTGTTTTCTTTATGTACCTATGTTTTATGTATGTTTGTCTTTTGGAAACGTTCTTTGTTTGCAAACTGAAGTTTTCATATTGATGCTCTCTTTACCCAATTAAGTTAGGTACTTCTTTTCTCTCTGTATAAGTTTATGATTAAGGTATAGTACATTAATTTATATTTGTGTAATTATGATTTAGTTTGTAATAAGTTACTGTTTATTTTATATCTAATATTGGTTCTATAATTGGAACCCTTTGGCCTGTTGTAAACAAATTAAGGGGAGACTGTACTTTGTATCCCGCCAATGTTAAATTTGCTATTTTTAGGTACATTTTTCGTAGAATTGGTAAAAGATAGGGAAATGAAACTTAACACACTATAGGTTTCGGGTTTCTTCTCGAGCTACTGACATTTTTTCAATTTAATCTTTGGACCATACCATTTTTAAAAAAAATTACGAATAATATAAAATTTTTACAAATTGTTTTCCACTTTTTTTGCGTATTACTAATTTTTGAGCATCTGAGGAAGTCATAAAAATGTCGGTATATGTGGCTATACAAGATAATTAACTGGTAAAAATTTCAGCCAGGTAGGTTTATCCGTTTCAACGAAAAATGTACGTTAGTGTTAAAAATCTAAATTTACAGGAAAAGGTAAGAAACAAGAAGTCACAAATCAAAAACAATATGTACACAAACAATTAGTAAATTTCCCATCAACAGTTGTTTAGAAAGCTGTACCAACAGCTGAGAATACTAAAAGCTGTGATGCAGATATTTTAAAAACTAAAATTCTCTTTGCACTAAAACGAGCAGTATAAAATTATGAAAAAATGTTTGTTCTTCGTAAAATGATAATTTTTCTGTGTAAACCTGATAAAAACTTAAATTTTTTCATAAAAAAAAAATTTTTTTTGACGTAATTTAATGTCTTTCTGGTAGATCTAGGCCTAAACTATTGAAAAACATGAAAAACGAAAAATTGAAATTTTGAGTTAAAACCATTGTGATCTCCCCATTATGTAATTAAATAAATAAATAACGATGATTAGTAGTTGAAGTAGAAAAATAGATTAAATAAGTTAAAGTTAAGATACTCACAGACTGAAAACGGTTTAAAACGTTTTCAGTCTGTGAGTATCTTCACTGTTGAGGAATTGTCAAAGTTTTTTGATGCTCTTCTAATGTTTTTAAGTGTTTCTCAGGACATTGGTTTAATTTCTTCTTTCATGAAGGACAGGTTTAGATCATTGTGCAATATTTCATTGGTTATGTACTATAGGGCCTTGTTAATATTTTAAAAAAATTAATGAGAAAAAACAAAAAAATATTTTAATTTGTAAAATACACGAAATTGATTTTTAAAAATTTTATTTTCATGTAAACCCTCTAAAATTAAAAGTCTTGTATTTTGTACATAGATTTTATGAGATAATGTAGATTTTTTTAAAAGTGAAATAACTTTTCAAATGTCAGTATCATGAAAAGTACGTTAAATGCAACTTTGTTTTATATTTCTATTGGTTATAATTTAATATTCCGTATTGTTTTGTGTGTAAAATAAACTTACATAAAACGAAAAATAAAAAAAAATAGAAGAAAAAACAGGAAAATAAAATAAGTTAATATTTTATTACGTTATATGTGAATGGCATAAAGTAAGTAGATGTTGGAGAAAAGTTTTTACCTGCGCATAGATACAGTGAAAATCATACAATATTCATGTATGCATACTTAAAAATGCTTTTCCCTCTTGTACTGACTGCATTTAAATCCACTTTTACTCAGTCCTGAGCTGGAATACCTCGTTCAGAATGAAGAGTGACCTGAACCTGACACTGAAACTCATATTACTCCTCCATATTCATTCTGTGAAATTTTGCACTGCTTTACCTTGTATATCATTATAGAATTATTCTGCTACTTTAGTATAGAAAAAATTAATTTTTTTTTGCAAATTATATTTTAGTTTCTAAAAAATATTTTTGTTATACAGGGAAATCTCTCTAAGATGACCACGCATGGTACCGATCAATTATGGAAGTGGTCAATTTAGGGAACATGACTACAAAGTTAACAATTGCCTTACTGAATTAAAGAAGTTCATAAGGTTTTTGGAATCAGGGTCGAACTAGGTCCATCCGAAAGTCACAGAACTTGGATATGGAAGACGCAAATAGGGTAGGAACATAGATAGGCCTTTTGTCCAGGAGAGGTCGGGGTATGGAATATCTTCTCCAGGTAAATACCAGGAGCTCTCCATCGTAACATTTTGAAAAATTATGTGCCATATGGTGAGATTTTTAGGCTTCCATAACTTTAAACTTTGCTCATAACGAGCAGGTGAAGCAGGTGGAGTGTTCCACGCAATCTGTTGGTTCCAGGGCTACAAAAAATAGTTCTGTTTCTTATCATATAGTCAGCCAATCGTATGACTGAACTATTTAAGAACATAAGAGGTAGAGGTGTAAAAGACACTTGTCAGAGTTATCTCCTCTGAGAGTAATGAATTTCACTATACAGCCAGACCTGGTGGTGAATGAAGTGAAGGTATCATTTGCATTTGCTATGGTGGAAAGTGGGTGGTTTTCAGAGGGCTTGGTATGCTGATAAGCATACTCTTTCAACTTAGTGAGGAAGGTAAAGTAAACCACCTTACTCCAAGTTTTTACTTAGTAAAACCTCTAGAGGTTCAAACCAGCCTTTCGGCTGTTGACCTAAACAACAACTTTAAACTTGGGCCATCAACCACCAGGGGAGGGATTTGTTGACAATAAATGAAGAAAGTAAATTGTGAGGCTTGAAGCTAAAATATTTACGAAATACTTCAAAAATATCTACTTATTCCTAAAATTTTAAATTTGGTTCATAATTTTATTCTTACTTAAAAATATAAAGCTAGTAAAAAGAATCCTTGTGTGAGTTACACGACAGTGTAAATGAGAAATCATCATTTATTTCCACATCCAAGAAAACTGGGGTTTTATATTATTTTATTCGATTTAAATTGGGTACTTTCATACAACCATTATCATTGTTTGAACAATTCATCGATTTTACGGGGTTAAATAATACAATTACAGCTGTTCACTTCAAAGCGAAATTTATGTACAACACTCTCGTCACAATGTGTAGGATATATGTCTACTTTTTATATCATTGTTTGGAGAACGTCTTTCTAATTAATAGACATTTTTTAGTGTAAAAGATGTAGGCTGAGGTGGTCATTTTAGAGGAACACTTAAATTAATAAGGTATGACAGTACGTGAGCTGATTGGTAAACCAGCCTATTTACAACCAAATTTCTGTATTAACTTTTTTTTGCATCCAGGAGACTCCAAAAGGAGTATAGGACATGTCATGATAAAACTGATAAACAAAAAGTTTATCACCATGATAAATTCATCACTTACCACCGAAAAATTTGTTTCTGCTACTGCTTACTTCAGTAGGCTTGTCATGAACCCCATTGTATCAAATATCACACAAAATTAAAAATTAAAAAGTCAAACACAATGATAAATTCATCACTTACCAATAATTTTTTCCCGCTACTGCTTAACTCAGTAGGCTTGTCATGAACCCCTTTGTATCAAATAGTTCAACATATTTGTTTAATTAGAAGTTAAATACTTTTCAACCATAAACTACTAAGAAAGGAATTCGTGCACACTGTAAAATGTTTCATCAATCAAATATTATTTTAGTTTTTTTTTAAAATGACAAATTGTCACAACTTTTTAAACGTTGTGGCAATTTATTGATGTATTTTCTACCTGCATAAGTTGGTTTTTGTTCAAACAATTTAGTGTTGTGTAGCAACATAATAATCGATTCTGCTTCTTGTGTAGCGGTTGTGAACATCTAAATTCTGTAAGAAGGTATTTTGCTTTACGTACATTATCACTTCAAAAATGTATAAAGAAGGAACTGTGAGCAATTGCAGCTCTTTAAATAGTGATCTGCATGAGGTAAGGTAGTTGACTCCCATCATACACCTAACAGATTTTTTCTGTATTTTAAAAACTCTTTCCATGTTACATTGTGATGAATTACCCCTTACTAATATGGCATACCTGACAGGAATACTAATGAGCAGTGCTTCTAGAAATCGTCCAAAGAATCAAACCTATACATGACATACATGAACAAAAAGAAACAAACAGATTGCGTGAACGTTAAAAAAATATATCTCCTGATAAAAAATGAAAGACAAGTAATTTTATATGTACTGTTTAAAAACATGTAAATGATAGTAAAAAAATTAATATTGAATTCTCAATAAGTTTATAATAAATTTAAAAAAAAAATTTTTATTATATAAAGTAAGGAAAGATAATGAGGTGAACATGTAGAGCAAGCACTTGTGATAGAAATGGATTCTCAATTTCATGGTAGAATTCATACGAACTAGTGGTATTTCTAACTCTTTCTAACATATTATTTTACTAATTTTTTCTCTCTCTCTTCCCTCATTCGTGAATAGTCTCCACTTAATTATATAGTTGTCATGGAAACAAAGCATTAAAAGGAATTGTTATAAAATGAAACTGGAACAAATGTTTTAATACGAATTTACAAGTGGAATTTAAGTTTCTTGTTTTTCTTACTATTTATTTGTCATTAGATAGAATAAATATATTTTGGAAAAAGAGTTTATGTTTCAGATAAAGAAAATTAAATTTATTACTCTAATTTGTTTGTCAATTTTATTTACAGTTTTAAAAAACTGGGAACTTAAGAAGTAAAATATTAAGACTTAATATTACCATGCAACTACGTATTGTGTTATCTCAAGTTTATAACAAGATATCTCTTTGTTTTCTTCGTTTAATTTTATGTTCAGTATAAATTTTCTTTTTCTAAGTATAAATACTACAAAAGAAGGCTTTGCTTCTTGAAGGAATATAAAATGGCCAGCAATTTATCCATAGTATAGGTCCTTCCCGATATATAGGGTGATTCAAAATTCATGACTTTCGGGAGCTGATTATAGCTCACATTAGGAAAAATGTTCATAGGTATAAATATAGTTCCAAAAAGCTTCATTAGCTAATTACGGTTGGTGAAAGATCTTCTTCTTCTCACATCAAGAATTAGGCTCCCGCCTGTTCTGACTCAAAACAGCAACAAACAATTAATTCCTTGCCATCTTTTGCGTGGCCTCCCAACATATTTCCTTCCCTCCAGTCTGTATTACAAAACATTGAAGGGGATCCTTTCTTCAGGCATTCTCTCTATGTTGGTGAAAGATTTCGCCCACAATTACTCCGGTGAAATGAGTATTCCTACTGAAATTTTAAAAGTTTTTATTACCCGACCAACTTGGTGGCATCTTATGGCATTTTTGTCTTTAATTTTATAAATCTAGAACTATAATACACTAAAGCATAGTCACGAGAATTGATGATAGTTTTTATTAGACGTGGAAGGAGGGGTCACACCGGGCAGCGTATCCCTCAGAATGACTTAATTAAACTATGTTGTTGTTTAAGTCAACAGCCAAAAGGCTGGTTTGAACCTCTAGAGGTTTTACTAAGTAAAAACGAGGAGTGAGGTGGTTCACCATTGCTTTCCTAACCGAGTTGAAAGAGTATGCTTATCAGTATGCCAGACCCTCCAAAAAGCATCCACTTTCCACCCTGAAAATGACACCTTCATTTCATTCACTGCATGGTCTGACTATATAGTGAAATTCATTACTTTCAGAGCAGGTAACTCTGAATAGTGTCTTTTACACCTCTACCTCTTCTGGTCTTAAATAGTTCAGTCATATAATTGGCTGACTATGTGATAAAAAACAGAACTTTTTCGTAGCCCTAAAACCAACAGATCAAGTGCAATTAATTTAACACTCCACCTGCCCGTTATGGGCAAAAATTAAACTATGATAGAGAGAAATGATCTAGATGAAAATGAAGAAATTAAGAAGCTGTGATGATGTCGAAGATGATGAAGATAATGATGGAATGGCAACAGAATGTTACTGAAGAAGATCTCTACACCAAAGACGGCGAAGACACAATTTGAAAATTTTGAATGGCCATATGTCAAGCGTAATTTGTTTAAATGAGTTTTCAATTTCTCAAAGAATTTTTTGTTGTCTCGCAACGTCTTTTATGTAGGGAATGCGAAGATCAGAATGAATGTCATTTCTCATTTACAGTTTGTCAAAGTTATGTATGCGTCGTAGCTTTCGCGCAGGCTAGGAGAATACACATGCTGGGTGGGAATACATTAGGGTGGTTTGCTGTGCTTCTGCGAATGGAGGAGGGACATAGGTACGCACTACAACACGCACTGCTTGTAGCCTTGTGTCGTAGTTTTGTGGAAATTGTAAATTGTATTTCTTAATGCAAATTTTTGGAAAATATCGATGTTAACTTTACTGTTTATTCTTGGACGAATTTTACTTGGCGTACTAAACGTTCCATTATCTCCAATTTATTTATTTTTGGTTAATATTCTCCTTAAAGTGTGAAATTATATACCTCACAATTTAACAGTGTGCTCGTAATAATACATTTACTTTGGCTTCTAAGCGTCACTTCTTTGCCTATTCGTATTGAGGCATTACAAAGCACTATTATTATTTTAAATATGCATAACAGAGTAAAACTGGCTTAGGTAGTATTGAAAAATACTGGTTAAATTAGTACTAAAAATACTGTCTAGGAAAGTATTAAAGCATTGAAAAATCCTATTTAGTAGAAACGCAATACTGAGATCTTACCACTGAAAAGTACAAAGAGCGATCAGAAGAGATGATGAAAATGTTCGTGTCGGGTCCGATAGTGGTGTCTAACTTAAGTTTCAAGTTCGTACTGTAGAAACATAACCTATAGTCTGTCTACGCTAAGAGTACTCCAATGTAGGCAACCAGCAATACAAGTGAGCATGCGCATTAATTAAAAATACCCACAGCATGATCAAAAACAAAATTCCATACAACACTGATTTGCTCTAACCTCAATATAATAAAAACACGTTCAATTCATTTTGTTCGATGCGGTAATCAAATGGTATTATGATTCCTACATCTGCTAGATTCGTTAAGGTGGTTGGATCGAGTACAACCGGGAAACAAAAGGCGCGATGTGACTTCGACGCGCACATTAGGCGTAACGCTTTGCTCGTTAAGGAATAGGGATGTTTGGAGGATAGACAGGAACATATACAGGGAATAACACTGCAATTAATGATGAGTTTAGCAGTACTTACTCGATTTTGAGTGCGCAGATTTCCCAGGATGCTTCAATTCGTGGACGCCGTTGTAGGAAAACACTAAATGTTCGATTAGATCTGTACAGATTTCACACAATAAGCAAAGGCACGTTAAGAGTAAACATAAAGCACTGCTAACACTTGGATAATTGCAGTTAGGGTAGCGGTTTACAAGTTCGAGACACGAGGTAACACAAATTGCACAAGGTCCGGTAATTAACTGAATAATACACAACATGAATAGTTCGTTACATAATTATAAGCGCGTTCACAATGAATAGCTTCGTTGCTTGGGGCCGTAATTGATACAGTATCGGCAACGTGAAGTTGGAATATCCAACGCGTTAAATGCAGGTGACGCCAGCACTCGAGGCTGCGAACGTCCGTTTAACCACGACCGAACGGTTAGCTGGTTTGACTTGAAGTGAAAGAGAATCGGAAAGGAAGGAACAATGGCGAGGTGAGCGCAAGAAATTAGTCGAATTTTGCTATTGGCGGAGCGCGAGCCACGTGATCAAGGATCACACATGCGTAGAACTAATTAGTGATGTAATCGATGCAGAATCAATATTACTGAATTAATCGAGCGGGAAGATTTATTCTGGAAGATTCGACGGCGCGCGGTATTTGAATCTATTGTAATACTGAACACATTTGTTAGAAAATGTTTTATAAATCGAACATTAGTTTACCATTAATAACTAAACTTTTACTATTGTTACACTTACATTGTTATTTTTCGTTACATTATTTACTATTATTACAATATTATTTATGATTAGTAGGTTTTTAATGAAGACTCAGTTTTATTTTTGGTCACAAGTAATATAAGACTAAAGCGCTTGAATTATAACAGTAGAGTAAACTATTCCAGTGATTCGTTGTTTATCATTTCAGATTATTTATTATTTTTTTTTTACTTTTTTTTTAAATTTACGCCCCAATTGAAGCACTCAAGTCACTCATGGACATGCGTTCCTTGAGGAGTTAGTTGTGGCACCACACTGTTGTTTTCTTCGTTCCCACATCAATTTCATATTCCTTGACCTGGTGGCTCTCAATCTCTCTGCTACAGCTGTATTCGGCTGTCTTCTCTCTCTGAAAGGCAGTTGGGTTATCCTCTTTTCCTTTAGGATGGTCTTCTCTTCTCGTCTCTGGATCATTTCTTCATTTATATTCAAGTTCCTCATGTCTGACATGACTTCCTGTATCCATTTGTTTTGGATCTTATTTTTCATTTGGTAGTCAAGGAGCTGTTTAATGAGTCTTGAGTCAGGCAGTCTGCTAAGGTGGCCAAAGAAAGCGACTCTCCTCTTCCTCATTGTGTCCAATATCGGCTCATTTTCCTTATAAACTATATTGTTGGGGATTATTTATTTTATATCATTAAAATAATTAATGTCTGTGACTAATTTAATACAACTGTTTGCAATTGCCCGTGTTTAACTCATTTTTAGTTTCATCAGTTATCTTTTGGAAAATTGTATCGGTTCGGTTCGATTTTCTCCGTAGACTGAAGTAGAAAAGTTTTGTAAGGTGTGTTTTGTTAACATGCGTGATAGTGAATGTGTTTAGTTTTTGAAACATAAAAGAGGTAAACATTAAAAAGTAGAAAAAAATTATTTTGCAAATGTAATGGTTAAAATAATAAATTAAGGAGTCTTTATGAAACTACAATTTACAAGCAATCTGAACGGTATAATTGAAAACGCTTAAAGGATAATTTTAATTTTAGCTGGATGTGGATATTTTTATGATTGAAGGTAATGCAAGATAATTGATTGTCCGGGGAGAAGTAGATACTAGCCAACTAGTGTAAAACTTTCGTTTACAACCTATAGGCGCTTGCCTCGCACGGAGTACTCTTACAGTAGCCATCTATCTATATATAATAAATACTACTAGCTGGCTACGGTCATGTTACAGGTTAGCCACTGCATCAGATTTCAAACAAAAAATATGAATCTGTTAAATTAAATTATTTTACTGGACACGGTCGAGTACAGGTGTACAACTACCTAGTTTTTAACACGAAAATATGAACTAGGTAGATGCTATTTATGTGTGTAAAAACTTTTAAATAGAGTTATTAACATTGCAAATGGTAGAAACTGACAAAATAAACATTTATAATCATTTTATTAATATATCTCAGCTAAATCTCAGTAAAATTACGCTGTATTTAACCCGTGAACGAATATCATTTCAAGTTGGTACTACGTTGTTGAAGTTAGCATCTAAATGAATATTTACTAAAAGAGAAATTAAAAATCGAAATCAAAACAGAATAACAAATTAAGAACATTACTAATATTAAGTTAATACGTAATACATCATTTGATATAGTGATCCGAATTTTAAGAACATTTTTATATTTTTATTGAATAAAATTTAATATCAATATAGTTGGCTGAACCATTGACTCGAGGAGGGTGTAGACGCTCTGACAAATTTTAAGATTTCAATAGGTATTAAAAATTAATTAATATGATAAAAAATATATATGTTCCTGACCATAAAAGTTTAAACTCATCGTTAACTATTAAACCAAATCGGTAATCCGTGAAATTAATTTAATAACTTCAATTTTAATAACCGAATCAAGAACCATCGCGATACGTCGACCTCCATCAAAAGGAAAGACCAAGATTCAAGAAAGAAGAACCGGTGAAATAATTAACAATTTTATAAATACAGCTGAGACAACTTTTAAATTCACTTTTTCAAAATTTTATTTTCCCAATTCTTTAAATAACAATACATTTAGTAAATTCAAAGCCAGTAAGTAAAATTTCATTTGCCGTAAGTCGATTTTAATTTGTTTTTCATTGTAGCTTTTCAATTGTTTTTTGAGGTAGCCATTTTAATATAAGCAATAACAATAAACTATTATTCATTTCTAAAACCCTGAGATAAAATTTAGAATCATAACATTTTGTAAATTTATAAATAATATTTATTTTTATTTTTTTATTATTTTTCATTAAACGTCTTAAACTAACAACAATTGCGATTATTTATTTCATTTATTAATAAACTCCATTCTAAGTGACTTTACAGTACGATGTTCCGTTCTTGAGATATTCTGTTCACACACACAGACATACAGACCAAGTGCTAAAAACGTGTTTTTTTTTTTGGATTCAGTGGTCTGAAAACGTGTAGATCCGGTGAAAACTCAATTTCGAAAAATCGTCATGAATACAATACTTTCCTTTTTATATTTTCATATAGGCACGAGAAAGTAAAAATTAAATGGCAGAAAATCAAATAAAAATTTCAGTTTTTAATTTTTCTTAGCTTTAAGTTACCAACAGTAAACAAAATAAGAATTTTTAATATATTATGAGATATTTGTGATATGCTCAAAATTTTGTAATTTTGTTTTAAAATATTTTTGAATATATATTTGGTAATAGTAGTTAGTTCCAACAATCTGTTATTAACAGACATCATGTATTAATTAGGTCAAATTATAAATCATGTGTAACATAACTAACTATAGGATGAACATGTATAATTTTGTACATTGATGACTGACATAGGCTGAACTGTTCATAAATTGTAAACGGCCGGTTGAAACCGTTGTTTAATACACATTGTATCTTGGGGCATTATTGAACGGATGTAATACCGCAATTAAAATCTATATTCGGTCCAATATATTCATGTTTCATATGGTTTCTATAAATAGGCTTAACTGTATCATTGTTAAATTTAATAATTAACTGTAATCACTTGATGTTCATTAATTCGCAACTAATATTATTCAGAGCCAATTTAATATGTTCTTCATTTTATAAATGTTTAATTTTAACTAGTTTATCACTTATTAACACTGTCATTTAATACGTTAGATTTAAAGGTTTACACATTTCATGCCATTTGTCAGCTGTTCAACACGTTTCGCCGTGAGTTAGCTGTTAAACAGCTGATTTTGGAGACGAAAATTTCTGGTTCAAATCCTAGTAACCCACCGGGTTGGTCTAGAGGTAAAGCCGTCGCCAAAATCAGCTGTTTAACAGCTGATTTTCGGAGACGAAAGTTCCTGGTTCAAATCCTAGTAAAGGTAGTTACTTTTATACGGATTTGAATGCTAGACAGTGGTTACCGGTGGTACTTTGATGGTTGGGGTTCAATTAACCATACTCTCTCAGGAATGGTCGGCCTGAGTCTGTACAAGATTACACCTCATTTACACGTCATACATATCATCCTTATCTCATTGGGTCATGGGGTTGCTTATTGTTCTAAATTGAACAGATTGCAACGTACACAAATTAGGAAAAAAAATCCTAGTAAAGGTAGCTCCTTTTGTACGGATTTGATTACTAGACAGTGGTTACTGGTGTACTTTGATGGTTGGAGTTTAATTAACCATACTCTCTCAGGAATGGTCGGCCTAAGTCTGTACAAGACTACACCTCATTTCACGTCATACGTATCATCCTCATCTTATTGGGTCATGGGGTTGCTTATTGTTCTGAATTGAACAGATTGCAACGTACACGTTATTAGGAATTAAAAAATAAAAATAAATTGTAGATGAGACCCACAGTGACGGTCTAGAGGTCATCGACGTAAATCAGCTATTTAATAAATGATTTTCGGAGACGAAAAGACCTTGTTCAAATCTTAGTAAAGGCAGCGGTGGATATTCAAGTGAAATAGGTGAATAGATTTTTCACCTATTTTCTGGTTAGTATCGAGATTTATTACTCTCATAAAATGAGTATAATTTCTGTTATAATTATTATTTTTTGTTTTACGAGGGGCGTTCAAAAATTAAATAGGGGAGGAACAAATGAATGGGTCAACGGAAAAACTTTGCAAGTAACTAAAACAAATTTTTACAGAAAGTGAAAGATACCATCTGATTCTTAGCTGTATAACGATTGTTCACTGTATGACGATTTTGTTTCAAAAATTTCCGAAATTTTAGTTACAATTCTACCCGTTAGAATAGACTATTATGATTAAATAGAGGATTTATAGAATGTATTCCACTGAAACCTCATTTTTGTAAATTTTGTCAGTTGCAACGTTTTTCTGTTGAGCCATTCAAATGAGCTTTCGTAGAGGAGGTTCATGTACCGTAATTCAGTGTTCACATTGAAGCAAATAATAGAGAAACACTGTGAGTACAATTATGAAACACATATGGCTTTTATCGATTGGGAGAAAGCTTTTGATAACGTTCTTCGAGACCGTCTTTGCAATATAATGCTGTAAAAGGGCTGTCCAAAACACCTTGTTGCTGCTATTGCGAGTACGTACATTAAAACAGATATAGTTATTTTTTTTTGGCAATGTCAAGAAAGCAGAGAAAATGAAAATAAATGAAGGCGTACGGCAATGGTGTCCAATGTCTCCGACACTATTTAATATTTAACTTTGATAATATTTTAACAATTTGGAATAAGATCAATTAGTTGACTCAGGCATTCAGCTTTAGAATAATGTGCTCCTAAATTCATTGCTGAACGCAGATGACACTGTTATTATTTTTAACACAGAAGACAGGGTCCAATATTTATAAGTTGCACAACATTAGCGCAGAGTTTGGCATGAAAAAATCGGCGCAAAAACCAAAGGTTATGGCATTCAAGGGAAGATGGCCGGAAACTTAAGTTTCAAGTTTCAAGTTAGTAAGATGTTCCATTCTTGAGATATTCTGTTCACACACACACATACACACACACACGCGCGCGCGCACACACACACTCACATGCGCACGCGCGCACACACACACACACGCACAAACAAACACACAGAGATCAATCGCTAAAAACACGTTTTTTGGGTTCAGGAGGTCTGAAAACATGTAGATCCTGTGAAAACCCTGAGAAATTTAGTACACCAGGTGATTTTAAAAAAAAATCGTGTAGACCAGTTTTTGACAAAACCGCAAAAAAGTAAAAAATTACACGAATAAACTGCTACTTCCAGTTGACCGATTTTGATGAAAATGTTCGTGTCGGGTCCAGTAGTGGTTTGTAACTTAAGTTTCAAGTTTCAAGTTCGTACAATGTTCCGTTCTTGAGATATTCTGTTCGCACACACACACAGATCAATCGCTAAAACATGTTTTTTGGGTTTAGGGGGTCTGAAAACGTGTAGATCCGGTGGAAACCCGATTTCAAAAAATCGACATGAAAACAATATTTTCCTTCCTATATATTCATTTAGGCAAGAGAAAGAAAAATCTGATTTTACACAGACTGGCAAATTTTGTGTACTTCTCCTGTTAAGTAATACTAATTTTTCAGATTCGTTAATTCACCATATTTGCAACGATATGATAACGAACGTTTTTGTTGGGTTTAATGACAGCCTATTTTGAAGATGAATTAAATCAATTGATCTCTGAAGTACTCTGTGCTTATCTGTGTTATTACATGATAATAATAAATTTCTAAAATAAGTGGGAATATTTTGCCATAAAATAATCCATACTGTCTAACTATCAAATGGCTTAAAGTTACGTGATATGGAGTGATTAGTAAAATCGTATTATTGTGCGTTAGAATACAAGAGTATAGTTAAAATTACTTCTCTATTAGTAATTGTGACGTAAAATATATAATAGATTTGCAATCATACTAATCTATCTCTAGTGTAACAAAGAGAATCATTTTAATTAGGGGAAACAATTAAAGTGAAACAAACAACAACATGTTGCGTGAAACTGATAGAGGGCTTCACTAATTCAGTTGTGACGGCTTGCCTCGTTTTATCAACGCAATACGCTACTAGCCCGTTGTTGTAAAGCGAGAACACAATCATGCAAATGTTTTCATACAATTTCGCCAAATGCTGAATAACATTTTAATAGGATTACCATTTCAGAACCAACAGAAGTGCTTGTCGCTTGATTAAAACCAGTTTCTATTCCATTATATTACTAATCCGTGAAATTCAAGTGTAAATATTTTTTTTAAATCATCAATTAGTTCGTTATAATTACAGAAAAATTAAAACATAAATTATAATATCTGTAATATCACATCTAAATTAATATAATTGAATTACGAGGTGTGACTATTAAATAACAAGACTGACGTTGTAAAAAAATTTATTTTTATTTTATACATAATCACTTATTGTCACCTTCCATATACACTCCTTCTATATCCCTACAATGCTCCATGCGAATTTTCCATTGTTGTAAACAGTGCTGGAAGTCATCTTCTGTCAGCTCCTTCAGAACACGTGCCGCTTTCTCTTTTACAGCTTCCACAGACTCAAATCTTGTCCCTTTCAATGCAGATTTCACCTTAGGGAACAGGTAGAAGATAATAACATGTGATGAAACGTGGTTTTTTACTTATGATTCGGAAACGAAGCACCAATCCATGCACTCGAAGAGCCGAACTTCACCGAGAGCCAAAAATGCTCGAATGAGCAAGTCAAAATTTAAAGCAATTATGATTGTTTTATTTGATATCCATGGGATTGTGTACCTTCACTGGGTTCCTGATAGTCAAACAATTAATCAATATTACTACCTTGAGGTATTTTCTAAACTACGTCAAAGAGTAAGGAAACAACATCCCGAAATGTGGAAGGACAAATCATGGGTTCTCCACCAAGACAATGCGCCAGCTCATTCCGCGTTATCTGTCAAGAGGTTCCTTTAGAAGTACAGCATCTCAGTGTTAGAACATCCATCTTATTCACCAGATCTTGTACCATGTGACTTCTACCTGTTCCCTAGGGCGAAAACTGCATTAAAAGGGACAAGATTTGAATCTGTGGAAGCTGTAAAAGAGAAAGCGGCACGTGTCCTGGAGGAGCTGACAGAAGATGACTTCCAGTACTGTTTCCAACAATGGAAAATTCGCATGAAAAAAATTTAAACAGAAAACAGAAACAGTTACAAAATTACGATTTGCGACGATAATGAATCCTCCATTCAAGATGCACGTACAAAAATTATTACTTGATTTGTTATATTTATTTACTGTTCCATCTGAATAAATTGTAGATTTTTTTTTGTGAGAAACGTAAAAAAGAAATCTGTTTAACTGATCGCCAACAATCGATAGTGATAAAAATCGAACAAAAATATACGGAACGATTTTGAAATAACTGAATGGTAAACATGAATATTCAATAGGGTCATAAAAACGAACAATAAATAGAATGAAAAGTGTCTGTGGTTTTATACATGTACTAATAAAAGTAAGTCAGTAAAACCGGGATACTTTTGGTTCCTGACGAAGTCGGGGGACGGTCACCTAAACCAATTTCCGCCCTTTTAATTCCAGGAAATAAAGGACTCAAATATTCATGATAAAATACGGGCATAAATAAAATAGTTGCCAAGCCGCCATTATACTTTTGCTATGTATTCGTGCGTAGGTACACGAATAAGGAAATTATGAAACAACGCTCTTGGATTTTACAAAATTTATAAAACGCTGTTCACTGAATTTAGTGTATCAGCCAATATAAAGATATTGAAATTTTATTATGCTTCTATAAACCAGTAATCAAAAATATCATATATATTATGATAAAATCAATTTATCGAAGCAATTATTTTTCTAATGTGTTGCAACGTCTATTCCGAATTCTTTTAAAGAATTCCGAAGATCCGGTTATAGAAGGTTATTTCTTGTAAAGGTCCGTTATAAACGATAAAATTTATTTTTAAACTTATAATGGTAAGTATTATTTATAAACTAATTAACTATCATTCCTACAACAATTACCATTCCTTGGGTTCGAATCCCATTCAGGCAAGGCATATTTTCATACGCTGCAAAAATAATTTCATCTTTCACCGACTGCATTAGGAGTAATTGCAGAACATTCGGTCATTAAACCAACCAAAAAAAAAAAAATTCCTACAACAAGACAGGTAGGTGGAGTGTTAAATTATTATTTGCACTCGATCTGCTACTTCCAGGGCTACAAAAAAGAGTTCTGTTTCTTATCACATGGTCAGCCAATTATATGAATGAAGTATTTTAGAACAGAAGAGGACGAGGTGAAAAATACACTAGTTAGAGTTATCTCCTCTGAGAGTAATGAATTTTATTATACAGACAGACTATGTAGTGAATAAAATGAAGGTGTTATTTGTGGGGTGGAAAGCAGATGCTTTTCAAAGGACTTGGTGTTTTGATAAGCATACTTTTCCACTCAATCAGGAAGGTAATCGTCAATCACCTCACTCCTCGTTTTACTTATGTAAACCCTCCAGAGTAACAAACCAGCCTTTCAGTTAATCTAAACACAACAAAAACAATGTTTTTTGCACAAAAATTTCTATTTTATATTTTTATTATTCCTATTTTTTAATTTAATATCAATTTATATTCAAACTTATTATTAAAATATATTTTTAAAAAATGTGTGTCAAATCTGTTAAAATTGTTCGTCCGTACAATAATATTTTTATGTTACTAAAGTGCTCATTGTTGAATGGACAGTTATAAAGTTGGATTGCGAATATTCTGTACACTTAGAATCAATTTGTGGTCAATTAGTTTAAGTAGCATAGTGTTAGATTGTTCTGGTTAATGTTTTCCCACAGTTTTCCTTGGCCTCTCCAAGTAAATCCCCGGTAAGTCTCCTCTTTGCTTTCTGTGGAATAATATTACTTACAATTCCCTATTTCAAATATTTTGACTTGTCATAGCCTGTAATACATACAGGGCGTTCTGGAAAAGGGTACCAAGAATTCAGGGCGTGATTCTCCTCAACAAAAGAAGAAAAAAGTTCAAATTAACATAGGTTCGAAAATCATTAGTTACCGAGTTAAACAGAGTGAAAGATTTCGTCAGAATTTCAGTTACCCCGTTGAAACGAAGCCCTACAGATATTTGTTGGGTGTTAAATTAGGCATAAATTTTACCGTATCGTATGTAAAATGAACGACAAAATTATACAAAACAGGTTCTAGACCTGTAGCTGCAGTAATTTTTAAGATATCTGATGAAATACGCAAAACTTGGTCCCGAAAAACAAGTTTCTTTTAGGTTTGAGCAGATGTACTTTGTTAAATTGATAATAAACACAAGAAATTCTTATTCAAAACTTGTAGAGAATTTAATTCTGAAGAGAATGATGTAAAATAAGTCAATAATAGACAAACGAAATTTTTTAAAAAATTATTTTTTAATTAAATAAAAAAAACGCATGAAAAATAGACATGATTTGTCTTTCTCCTTCTCCTTCTGTGACCCTCCTCCATCTGGGTTTATAAGTCTTCCTCCTTATCCTTTCTGTCTTCCTTGTTTATCTCGGGTTATTAGTTTTCCTTCTTCACCGCGGTTTATTAGTTCTCCTCCTTTGCCTTTCTGTCTTCCTCCTTCGCCGCGGTTTATTTGTCTTCCCCTTCTCCTTTCTGTCTTCTTTTTTCACAGCGGTTTATTTGTTTTCCCCTTCTCCTTTCTGTCTTCCTCCTTCACCGCGGTTTATTGGTCTTCCTTTCTCCTTTCTGTCTTCCGCCTTCACCGCGGTTTATTTGTCTCCACTTATCCTTTCTGTTTTTCTCCTTCACCGCGGTTTATTTGTCTTTATTCTTCACCCTACAGAAGCATGGTTGTGCTATGTATCGGTAATCATTGAAACTAATTTTTCAATATGTGTGCATGCTTACGCTATCTAACGGATTTATTTAAAACTAACTTTTCCAAAAGAAGTATGCCTGCGCTATCTATCAGATTTCATTGGAACTAACTTTACATAAGGAGTGTACGCTTGCGCCATCTATCGTATTTCACTGGAACTAACTTTGCAATAGGTGTGCATGCTTACGCTATCTAGCGGATTTATTTAAAACTAACCTTTACAATAGAAGCATGCTTGGGCTATCTATTGGATTTCATTAGAACTAACAGCAGTAACTACACTAGTTCCAATCAATTCCGATAGATAGCGTGAGCATGCACAGAACTACAAAGTTAGTTCCAATGAAATCCGATAGATAGCGTAAGCGTCCACACCTATTGCAAAGTTAGTTCCAATGAAATCCGATAGATGGCGCAAGCGTACACTCCTTATATAAAGTTAGTTCCAATGAAATCTGATAGATAGCGCAGGCATACTTCTTTTGAAGAGGGTTGTTTTAAATAAATCCGGTAGATGGCGTAAGCATGCACACTTATTGAAAAATTAGTTTCAATGATATCCGATACATAGCACAAGTATGCTTCTAGCGTATGATTCAAAGCATGATTCATAGCGCATGCATGTAGGGTGAAGGACGCAGACAAATAAACCACGGTGAAGGCGAAGACAGAAAGGAGAAGGGAGAGAAATAAACTGCGGTGAAAGAGGAAGACAGAAGGTAGAAAGGGGGAAAAAATAAACTGTGGTGAAGAAAGAAGACAGATAGGAGAAGGGAAAGACAAATAACCGCGGTGAAGGAGGAAGACAGAAAGGAGAAGGAGGAAGATAAACAAACTGCGGTGAAGGAGGAAGACAGAAAGAGAGGAAGGAAGATAAATAAGCCACGGTGAAGGCGTATAACAGAAAGCAGAAGGAGGAAGGCAAATACACCGCGGTGAAGGAGGAAGACAGAAAGGAGAAGGAGAAAGACAAATAAACCGCGGTGAAGGAGGAAGGCAAACAAACCGTGGTGAAGGAGGAAGACAGAAATGAGAAGGGGAGAATAATAAACCGCGGTGAAGGAGGAAGACAGAAAGGAGAAAGGGAGAGACATAAACCGCGGTGAAAGCGAAAGACAGAAAGGAGAAAGGGAAGACCAATAAACCGCGGTGAAGGAGGATGACAGAAAGGAGAAGGAGGAAGACAAATAAACCGCGGTGAAAGCGGAAGACAGAAAGGAGAACGGGGAGAAAGATAAACCGCTGTGAAGGAGGAAGACAGAAAGGAGAAGGAGGAAGACAAATAACCCGCGATGAAGGAGGAAGACAGAAAGGAGAAGGAGGAAGACAAATAACCCGCGATGAAGGAGGAAGACAGAAAGGAGAAGGAGGAAGATTAATAAACCGTGATGAATGAGGGAGACAAAAAAAAGAAGAAGGAACTGGCCTACCCGTCCTTCTTCTACCGGCTGGCGTTCTCTCCCATACCCTCTTTGGCTACCTACCATCCTCCATCCTCTGCAAATGGCCAAACCATTTTAACTGCTTTCGGTATATGGTATCCATGATATTTCCTTGAACGCCGATTCTTCTCCTAATTTCAGAATTTGGAATTCGATCGATCAGTGACATACTACAACTTTGCCTCTAGAAATCAATCTTCATCGCTTTTGGGTGATTCTTCTGTCTCTTTGTCAATACCCACACTTCCGCAGTATAGGTACACACACTCTCCAGGATAGCATGATAAATATTTATCATTGTCTCCTTCCATATTTTATCATTCCAAAGGACAGAATTTAATTGCCCTATAACCCTTCTTCCTTGCAAAATCTTGCTGTTTACTTCCACTGCACTTGATCCGCTCCTATCAAAGATGACTCCTAGGTATTTAAAACTTACACAGCTTTTCAATACACCCGTAAGCATCTGAATATCATTTCCTGGCTCACCAACACTAAGGTGCTCAGTCTTGTTTACATTTATACTGAGGCCCCATCTTTCATACTCCTCTTGCATCTTCCTTATGACTTATCAAAAATAATGCAATAAACAGTGCTGCTAATGAGTAAATAATCCACTTTTTGGTACGGCAATCTTTTTCCCTACAATAAAGTTCCCATCTTTTAAATTATTATAATATTTTTTTGTTTGCTTTTACGGTCTCATTGAACCACTTGAATCAAATTTAGAAATCCTTCTTGGTTCGGTTTTAGGATGCTTACGTTTTTTACAATAATTCTTCATATTTTAGGATCTTAACTGTCTGATTTTATCTGTACAAATCATTGGCGACGGAGCTCGAGTTTTTTCGATAAATCTTGTGTCTTCATCTCTAAGCAACTTAATCTGTTCAGATTTTTCTAAAAGATCTTGTTCTGCAATGTTAAGTTCTTGCATATCTTGCTTTATTAAGGATAACCAACTTGGAGTTTTCCACGAGTTAGTTATAAAAATTATTTGTTTAGTAACACAATTGTCCGGTGTTCTAAGTAAATGGCGGAAGAAAGAAATTCGTTTCTTCCCCATGATGTCAGTAATTTTGTAGTTAAATTATATTTTTATATTACGTATGAATATTGTGCCGCTCAGTGAACAGTAAATCAAAGAAAAAAATCAATTTCTTGCGTAGGATAAGGAAATTCGTTTAAAAATTTCATAACATTTTTATATAAATTTTTCCCTTAAGTAATTTTCATTATACGACAAAAAATGAGATTATGGATGATGCAAAACAGTTTCTTTTTGTATTACAGGCAGTTAAATAAATCTGTTAATAAAATTATGTACATTAACACTTATTTTTTATTATGTTTAAAAATACGAAGGTTTTATGAATTTTACAAAAATAAAAGAACGAGAAAATTCAGCAGTAAAATGAGATAAATTCTATTAGAGTGCAAGAAAAAAAAGAGGACGGTGGAGGAAATAAAAATAGCATGACCTGACGCTATAGAGAAAAACAGGCGGGCTGTTGATAGAAAGAATTTTATAAAAGATTCTGTTTAGTAGTTAGGCCGGCAAAAGCAACAGTGTTTATGAACTGTCGTTTTATTAAAGTTTAAATTAATGTCTGGTAAATAATTCAAATGCAGCACAACATCATAAAATATTGTCTAAGTAGAAAATATTCAAAATTTATTGTCTAGGCTATCTACATTTTCTTTTATTGCACTATGAATTAATTATGCTATAAAAATGTAATTACTCCATTCTTTTACAGTCTCTATAAATTCATATTACATTAGGAATTCAGAATTTAAAATAATGCTACGACAAATTAAGTCAAAACTAAAAACAAAATTTATTAAAAATTGTATCAATTAAATATTAATTTTAGTAAAGTGATCCTCGTTTTTCTCATCCTGTTCCTTTTCGTCTTCTTCCTCCTCCTCCTATTACTTTTTCTGATCTTTTTCTTCTTGCTCTCTTCCCTCTCCATATCCTTGTCCTTTATCTTTCTCCTCCATCATACTCATTTCCTCCCTCTGCTTCTTCTTCTCCTTACCTTCACTTTCTCCTCACCTCTGTTCTCACCGCCGGCCGCATTGGCGAATTGGTAACGTGCTCGCCTCTCATCATGCGGTCTTGGGTTCGAATCCCATTCAGGCACGGCATATTTTCATACGTTACAAAAAAATAATTTCATCCTTCACCGTCTGCATTAGCAGTAATTGCATAACAGTCGGACGTTAAACCCCCCCCCCAAAAAAAAAACACCTCCGTTCTAGCCAGTCTTTCTCTTCTAACTCCTCCTCTGCCTCTTCTCCACGTCTTCTTTCTCTCTCTCTATTCCTGGATCTTCTCCCTTTTTCCATTTCTATTTCTCAATCCCCAACCCCTCTTTTCTAATTCTCCATATTATCATTCTCCCTCCTCTCAATTCCTTTACATACATAATTTCCTCCTCGCCTCTTTCTCCATTTCTAGCCTCCCTTTTTTTCTTTCCCTCCTTTCCTAATTCTTCCTCTACTTTCTATTCTTTCACCTTTGCTTCTTCTTCTAGACTTTTTTCTCCTTTTACTGCTCCTCCTCATTCTTCGTCTTTCGTTATTCTTTGTCCTCATTTTCATCATCCAACTCTTTTCTCTCTACTTCTAAGTCTCTTTTTCCGTCTTATACTCCATCTACGTTATTCTTTTTCACCTCCCAAGTCCCAGTTTATTACCTAATTTTTATATTCTCTTTTCCTTCATAGTTTTTCTCATATATGTCCGGCCTCCTCTGTATTCTATTCGTCATTTTCACCGATTCCTCTTGTACTATTCCCATTTTTCTCTTCATTTTACAGCCGTGTAGATGGACTTCTGAAGAAGAAACAATCCGGTCTTGAGGTTGAACCATGTGAGAAATGAAGCAAACTGGGAAAAGATAAAAAGTAAACCAGCGAATTAGATAATATTGAAAATAAACTACTTTTGTGGTATGGATATTTGCGACAGTTTTTTTCTCAAATAGGGCTAAATTGAGCTCACGTGAGGTGATTTTAGACGTTTCTGGAAGCTATTTTTGCAGCCCACATTCTCAGCATTTGCTCAATGTAGGTTTTATCCTTTATTCTGTTCACCCGGTGTTTTGTTTTTGCTCTTAATGGAATCTATTGAAGTCCGTAATCATTTTTCTGAATTTGGTTTGGTTCATTAAGTTTTCTCGGTTTATTCTGGTTATCTCAATATCCTTTCTGACTTAAAAAGGAAAATATCCTTTTGAACGGATAAAACCATTTGTCCGACACCTTAGGTTTACTGTTCAGTGTCTTATAACTTTGTTTTGTAAGCCGGTTGTCATCCATTACCTGTAAGATCTTAAAGACCATACCTGGCAGAAGCTTTTGCCGGTTTTGATTGCTCCAAACTCTTTTCGGTGCAGGAGAATGTGCCCCTACCACCCAGTATACAGTGGTGAGTGTTTTTATAGATGGCTTAAAAAGCCGAGCGCAGCCGAACCTAAACGACCTTAAAACAAGGGGCGATTTTACAATAATCTGAATAAATAACTAGTATTAAAGAAGTTCGTTAAGCGGCACTTGTTCGTTAAATTATTTTGGTTAGTTATTTATTTTAACTTATTAGGTTTCCTGCTATGGCAAAATTTACTAATCGTTATGATAATTTTTTCTTTTCTTTAAATTTCAAAGGGTGTCTGGATGCCCTGGACTCTCCTACGTCACTGGCCGTGCAGGTAGACTTCGGAGAAGTAACTGTCCGATTTTGAGGTTGAACCATATGAGAAATGAAGCAATCTAGGAAAAGATAAAAAAGAAAACAGTGTATTAGATAAAATTGAAAATAAAACACTTTTGTGGTATGGATGCTTGTGTCAGATGAATGAGGCCCAACAAAATACTAGACTCGAAGGGAGAGAAGGAAACAAATACATCCAGAAAAACAATGGATGAGCGAAGTAATGGTATGACTAGAAGAGACGTGCAAGAGTAGTCTATGTGTGGATGGATAAAGAGATTCGACGTTTAGGATTCGAAAGACGACAATATTACTCTTGTACAAGTTCGTAGAAAAAATGTTTCTCCTTATGCTAATTTTCCTTTCCAACTTTTCTTTATGTTTTCCTTTAAGTTTTTCGACCGGCCCGTTAGTGTAGTGGTAAGCGCAGCTGCCTACTATGTAATATGTTTCGGGTTCAATTTCTGGTCATATCTGGCATTTTATCACTAGTTTTCTTCTCCCACCCTTCACCATTTGCATTAACTTTAAATAACACAACATTAGGACGTAAAACCAAAATAAAAATTTATGTTTTTTCTTTCCTGCTCATTTCCATCGTTTTAAATTTACACGGTGGCGTTAGAAGAAAGAAAAAGATAGTACATGTATTAGCATATGGAAAACATTACCCTTCTTTACAAATGCATTCCGGTGAAATAAAATACAAAATTTACATCCTTAACTGAAACCTTTATCACCAGAAATTCACAAATAAATAAATAAACCTAAAATACGATTTTTATTATTCTTGTTAAAAATAAAATAAAAGGTATCAAAACTAACACCGATCGTGAAAACGAATTAAAACAGCAGCTTACGGCAGCTGTAACGAAAGGGTGGCTTGTAAATTATTACTGTTCTGTAGAAAGGCCTGTTTAAGGCAACCCGATTGCGATAACCAAAATAAACGATCGTTTCTGAATTACAGTAAATTACATTCCTCTCGGCATCCGCGAGTTCTCGCATTTATTACCGATTCTGAATCATCGTGTACGCTAGCGATTTCCATTTTATTGACTTCGTTACTTATTTTCAAAGTTTCAAGAGATATGATTCCATATAAAATTTATCAGCTATCATCGTCTACTATGCAATTTAAATACGTATACATTTTTAAATATATTTTTGTATACTATTTCATTCTCCCCAAATTTTTATTGACAATATTTTTATCTATCCCTTTTTTTATTCCTAATTTGTGTACGTTGCAATCTGTTCAATTCAGAACAATAAGCAACCCCATGACCCAATGAGATAAGGATGATGTGTATGACGTGTAAATGAGGTGTAGTCTTGTACAGACCCAGGCCGACCATTCCTGAGAGAGTATGGTTAATTGAACCCCAACCACAAAAGTACACCGATAACCACTGTCTAGTATTCAAATCCGTATAAAAGTAACTAACTTTACTAGGATTTGAACCAGGAACCTTTGTCTCTGAAAATCAGCTGTTTACCTCTAGACTTTACCTCTAGACCAACCCGGTGGGATTAAAAAAAAAAATCTATTGCTTTTAATGATGAAATTAATCGGTTTTTTTTAATTAGCATAAATTTTTAATGAGTGGTATAAGAAATTATTAATTGTTTTAAAAATCTGATAATTAGTAATAAAAATTCGTTTCATGAGTCGATGTGTCTCATGGCTGGTGGCAATTTTCAAAAACATTTATCTTTGACTTATGGCAAAATCCATTAGTGATATCTGTACCTACTCTTTAAGACAATTCGAATGGTATAATTTTTATTTTCAAATTCTGAGTTTGATTTCTTTACTTCCGGTTTTGGTACACTTTCGGTTGAAACCGAAACTTTAAACTTAATGATTTTTGTGTCTATTCTTAACAAGGAATCGAATGACACTATTTTGTTTCCAAATTCCGAGTTTGATTTCTTGACTTCCGGTTTGAGACACTTTCGATCAAAACCCTATATGAATATATATAGGAAGGAAAGTATTGTTTTCATGTCGATTTTTCAAAATCGAGTTTTCACCGGATCTACACGTTTTCAGACTTCCTGAATCAAAAAAACATGTTTTTAGCGATTGGTGTGTGTGTGTGTTTGCGTCAAGTGTGTCTGTGTGTAAACAGAATATCTAAAGACCGGAACATCGTACAAACTTGAAACTTAAAACTTAAGTTACATTCCACTACTGGACCCGACACGAACATTTTCATCAAAATGAGTCCACCGGAAGTAGTAGTTTATTCGTGTAATTTTTCACTGGTCCTACGATTTTTTAAAAATCACCTGGTTTACTAAATGTTTTATGCTCTACAAGTTAGGGTAGGCGCCATGTTTGCTGAAATTCTTGGTGAGGCTGTTTTCACGTAATTTTTTTTTTAAGATTGCGGCTTTAATATGCTTTTCAGCGCAAAAATGTATATAAAAAAGTTGTAGAGAATTTAAAAACCTACAACTATTATTTCAAAAACATTTTTGTATAACGCTTAATTTAGCGGTAATTAGCGATTTTCTGTTTTTTTTCTCACGAAAACGTGTGAAAAATCGATTTTTTTAAGATTTCGGCCTTAGTATGCATTTTACGACAAAATTGAAATATAATTAAATGATCTATAAATTTTATTTTAAGCATTTTTGTCTACAGAGCCCAGTTTAGCGTGAAACAGTGATTTTCCGTATTTTTAAGCCAAACTGAGGTTGAATTTCATTTTACGTCTTTCACTCATCTTTAAAATTAGGTTATGTTTATTGAGGTTAGTTTTTTTTTATTTCTAATGTTTTATCACTAATGTTAGATTACATTGTTCATTATTTGCATTGGCAAGAGAAAGTTGTGTGAGTGTTTCACACCAGATTTTTTAATATATTAGATCTATTCATTTAACACAATTTAATTTAGAAAACTTATTTTATTCATTTACAAAGAAATGGGATAAAACAAGTGTCGGTTTCACCCTTCAAGCTAATTACATCTGCTGAAAGGAACGTTTCTTAAAAGAGCCAACCGACTTAAAAAGAAGAGAAATTTAATTAGTATTAAAAATAATTAAAAATGGATATTAAAAATAATTTTAATTAATATTGAATTTCCATATAATTTAATATAAAAACTTTCTAAAATTATATGTTTATAAAGAAAATGTATTATTATATTCTCTACTTAGAAACATTTATAATCAAAATATTCTTAATCCGAACACTTATTAATCCGTTCGACTTGTAAATAAAGATTATTCAGAAAATGAACAGGAAAACTCCATAGGCTATCTACGATATATATAACTATCTAGAATAGTTACACCTAATTATTGTAATTATGTTAAACATTACACTGGGTGTTTTAAAACGCCATAGCGCTACATTTTCGTATTTTATACGAGGTGTGGCTATTAAATAACGAGACTGTCTGTGTAAAAAAAATTTTTTTTTTATACATTATCACTTATTGTAACCTGCAATATACATTCCTTCTCTATCTTTACAACGCTCCATGCGAATTTTCCATTGTTGGAAACAGTGCTGGAAGTCATCTTCTGTCAGCACCTTCAGGACACGTGCCGCTCAAAAATTTTTAAAATGAAGCTCTCAAAAATGTTTGTACTGACACTTTGTACGCGACGGAAAATGACCCAAATTTTTTGAAAACGATAAAAACATGTGATGAAACATGGTTTTTTACTTTTGATCCGAAAACTAAGCGCCAATCCATGCACTGGAAGAGCCGAACTTCACCGAGAGCCTAAAAAGCTCGAATGAGCAAGTCAAAATTTAAAGCAATGATGATTGTTTTTTTGAATCCATGGGATTGTGTACCTTCACTGGGTTCCTGAAGGTCAAACAATTAATCAATATTACTACCTTGAGGTATTTTCTAAACTACGTCAAAGAGTAAGGAAAAAACGCCCCAAAATGTGGAAGGTCAAATCATGTGGAAGGACAAATCACCAAGACAGTGCGCCAGCTCATTCCGCGTTATCTGTCAACAGGTTCCTAGCAAAGTACAGCATCTCAGTGTTAGAACATCCACCTTATTCACCAGAACTTGCACCATGTGACTTCTACCTGTTCTATAAGGTGAAATCTGCATTAAAAGGGACAAGATTTAAATCTGCAAAAGCTGTAAAAGTGAAAGCGGTACGTGTCCTGAAGGAGCTGACAAAAGATGACTTCCAGCACTGTTTTCAACAATGGAAAATTTGCATGGTGCGTTGTAGGGATAGAGTAGGAGTGTACATTGAAGGTGACAATAAGTAATTATGTATAAAATTAAAATAAAATTTTTTACGTCAGTCTCGTTATTTAATAGCCACACCTCGTATACCAAAACTAACAAAATATTTCATACGAAGAAATATCGATTAACCCTTCGTTCTCTTTCTATCCACTATTTTGTATTTTTCCGGAAATCATTATATCACGTGAAACGATTAAAATTTTTATTGAAATTTGGTACAAATATTTGCACCAATATTATCTAAGAAATTAAAAAATGTGATCCATGCATTTCATAACACTGGAGACGTCGATTAGCTTCACTAAACATATTTGAAACAATTATTGTGTGGTGAAATATACTGTATGATCCTTATTTTCTAGAAAAAATCCCTATTTGCATCATGAAAGAGGGTTGTAGTGTTGGCAGAGAGAAACTCAACATGAATTTTCGAATCAGCTTCCTTCAGTTGCATCTGCTGGAATATCACCATAACTTCAACTATTATTATTAGTCTAATTTAAAGCCCTTTTTCTCAGAGTATAAAATAAAATGTTTACTGTTATAGATACTGAAGTCACGAGATTGCCTTTTGCGTATGGATGGGGTGTGAGGAAAAGAAGTGAAAATTTGAAGTGCTGCCAACCTCAACAGTGAGACACAATTCGTACTTTTCACTACCGAGCAGTTTTTACATACATTTTGTAAGCTGTGGTTTATTGCGAGAAAAATTTTTCTTCATAAACCTTATAAGAAATAAATGTAACCTGTAATATTACCTATAGCTTAATTTTATGACTAGAAATGTTTAATTTAATGTAATTACCAGCTACCGTATTCCATTGGAACATATTTTTTTTACGAATAAATCGCCTTCTTTACTATCGCTGTCATCGGCGTCTTCACTATCAGTCTCACTAGTTACCCTAATTTACCTAACCGTTTCCTTTTTTTACCAGGTGTCAACAAAACTGCTGATGAAGATATAACTTCTTCATTGTCTTTAACTTCCTTCTTTATATTTCGAATTGTGGAAAGAAAAACATCACAGTAATTAGCCGCTCGCTCACGGCTTATATTAAAAGGCACGGATAGGCATTTTTGTTTAGTTTCAACTTCACAACATTTTATTACATTGAATATTATATTTCGTTCAGCATTGTGAATGCTTTTTCGAGAAACCGACTTTTCTGTTTACGGTAACAAACAGTTATATTCGTACAGTTAACCTACAAAAAGTTCCGCGATATACTGTACAATATGCTCTGGGTATAGTATAAGTTGTTATGTTTGTCGTACTGAAATGAAAGCAGTCGCGCATGCGCATTGTTGCTTTTCTCCCTTTACCCCTCGTTGCAAACAAGGGCAAACTTGACTTAAGAGACTATAATACAGAATATGTAAGCTACTGTAGACAACAGTATTTTATTACAAAAATAATCTGTTTTACAAAATGTGATAATTACTGTGTATAGTACGAGATACGGATTTTAATTTATTTAACCACGTAAACCTGAACCTAGATAAGAAAATTACGTGTAATTCAGGGTCAATCACCCTTGATTTTCTGGATACATGACTAATAACAAAATAACCCTCCAGGGTTCTTTGAAGAAACCTTATACCGGGTGATTCACGAAGATATGCAGAAACTTTGGGAGCCTATTGAACATGCAAAAATAATGGAAAAAGTTTATATAAACATGGGTCCGGAATTGCTTCGTTACAGAGTTACGGCTAGCGAAAGATTTCGCCCGGATTTCAGCTCACCATGTGAAATGAGGTCTTCCTGGAATTCTGGTAAGGTAGATTAAGGGACGAATTCAATCATTCATTATGGTTTTTGATCTGATAAATTGAATAAAACAGATCCCAGAACTGTAAGTTAAATAATTTTTGAGAAAACCAGTGTCAAATGCAAAAAATTGAGTGAAAAAAACACATTTTTTCATCTTAGTTTTTCCGGTTTATTTTACTTTGTACTCTTATGAACAAAAATTCATTTAATCAAACATCTATTCGCTTTCTGTGTACTTAATTTACACCGGTTTGTTCAAATAAAATTTTCTACATGTTTTATTCAAAAATTTTAACTGTTTCTTGGTGAAATAACAAAGTTATTCTTGCCCAAAGATGAAAAAATTTGTTTTCACTCCATTTTTTGCGTTTGACACTGGTTTTCTTAAAAACTGTTTAACTTACAGTTCTGGAACCTGTTTTATTCAATTTATCAGATCAAAAACCATAAGAAATAATTGAATTCGCTCCTTAATCTACCTTACCAGAATTCCAGGAAGACCTCATTTCACCTGGTGAGCTGAAATCCGGGCGAAACTTTTGCTAGCCGTAACTCGGAAACGAAGCATTTCCGGACCCATGTTTATATAAACTTTTTTCATTATTTTTACATGTACAATGAGCTCCCAAAGTTTCTGCATATCTTCGTGAATCACCCTGTATTTAATTTTTAGCTCGATTGGTTCAGTAGTTCTCTCCCACAAACAAACACACCTTCACACAAAATACATATGGATACTTTAACTTAACATCTTTTTTGGTAAATAAAACCCTTAAATTTCAAATTTTAATTGTAAAAGTTGAATTTTATTTTGCGATTGTAAAGGGAAAGAGAAGAGGCGGTAGAGAGGTCAGCTGCCACGATAAGGATTGGTAGGTTTGTTTGTGCCGGTAGGAACCAAGCCTTAACCGGACAGTTAGTTTATCAGCGGTGAAGACTGTTGCAGTATTTTACGTTACAATCTGGACGAAGATGCGGCGGGCGGCCGGAAGCTCCCTCCAGGGTGTAAATTAGGAACCACAACCCCACATGCACACCCTCTATCTGTACACTGCTATCTGGGTTACATCATTCTTCCAACCAAACGACGCCTTAAGCTAAAAGCAACAAACTATTCCCTCTTTAGTCTCTTTAGTTTTAGATCTGCAGTTGCATGCGGTGTTAAGTGTGGTTTATACAAAACTTTATAAACAATTCCTTCTAATTTATATTAAAGTCAAGAACAATGTGTGTTGGAACGTTAAATGTATATCCAACACAATATAAAATAGTTTACTCAAATTTAAATTTTACATAAAACGATATTTTTTTGAACAGTATAATTCTTTTGCAATCTTTTTTTTACAAATTTAATTATAAACTTTAAGCAAAGATTATAAAAATCTAAGTAATAACGTTCTTAGAATCAAAATATACGAAACTACACTCGGTAGTGTGTTTCAAAAAAAACTAAACTATGAACAAAAAATTAAACTAATATCGACTGAATCATGTATAATAGCTTGAAATAGAAGTAATTGAAGCTGAAGATGATGATGACCATAATGGAGACGATAATGATGCTGATTAAAAAATGACGATGACTAGTAGTAGAATCAGAATTGAGAAAATTGTGAAGGGCAAGTCCAATATTTTAAAACTTGTCTGTGAGTACATTCGGTGTTGTCGAGGTTTATACGTTGTTGTTGGAGTACATTCGGAATTGGGAAAGAATTTTGATGCTCTTCTAAAGTTTTTAAATGTTTTTCTATGATGAAGAGCAGTTTTAGATCTTTGTGCAATAATTCATTGGTTATGTACTATTAAAGCGATATTTAAACAACAAAATTTATGCAACATATCTGAAATTTTCTGTATTACTGACGCGAGACCAGACAGGGATAGCGCTTAAAATGGCTTAAAATTTTTAAGTAGCTTGTTGAAAATTAGTTTTCCTTGAACACACATAAGACTCATTTTTCGCTCTAGTACACATAGTTGTACTACCGTCATAGGTTGGCTATTCGAAAGTTTGTAATAGCAGATCTTGTAAAATAAAATATCAACAAAAATTACAACAATCAAAACAGCTGTTTTGAATAAAATAATATTTAAGTAAAGTCTAGAGGTAAAGTCGTCGCCAAAATCAGCTGTTTAACAGCTGATTTTCGGCGATGAAGGTTTCTGGTTCAAATCCTAGTAAAGATAGTTACTTTTATACGGATTTGAATGCTAGACAGTGGTTACCGGTGGTACTTTGATGGTTAGGGTTCAATTAACCATACTCTCTCGGGAATGATCGACCTGAGTCTGTACAAGACTACACCTCATTTACATGTCATACACATCATTCTTATCTCATTGGGTCATGGGGTTGCTTATTGTTCTGAATTGAACAGATTGCAACGTATACAAACTAGGGATTACAAAAAAAAAAGTAAAGTCATATGTTTGGGCTGTTTCCTTTTTTCTTTTAACCCTTTATAGGTCTTTGGTAAGTATACTTACCACTGGCAGTAAGGTCGATTTTATTTAAGAACAAACTATGCAGTTGAACCCTATTGGCATTTTATAGTTTTATAGATGTTCTCTTGTAAGTAGGCTGTCCACATTTTGAAATTAGTGCACAGCGACCATTTGCTTCATGAGTTGCACGAATGTGGTAAAGATTCGTACCAGCGTATGCAACCATGTTGTTTTGTTTTTACTTTTGTAAAGTGCATAGAACCTTCGAGTTATCTATGGAAAAGCAAGAATTCGTGCTAATACAAAGTTGAGATAAGTTATTATACACATAATTCTGTTATAGTATAGTGATACAAGTTGTTTTAATAAGCATTCTTACCACTAAATATTTTGTGATTCCCATTTCAATATACGTTCCTTGGTAAGTATACTTACCAGCGCTTAACATTGAAAAAAAGAAGTATCTTACTCTTCTGGCACTAGAAATACATTATTCAAATCCCTATAAAATAAAATTTAACATTTTACAACATACCTATATATTTCCCCCCGTAGTACTGCCCTATAAAGGGCCTATAAAGGGCTTAATGTGTGTACGTTGCAATCTGTTCAATTTAGAACAATAAGCAACCCCACGACCCAATAGGTATGTCCACACTCGTGCGCTTTCTTATTTAACTTTTGATTCGACGTGCGATGTCGCATGCGCTTAGAGGCATACCACCTTCCCGCACTCGTTTGACGAAATTTATCTCAAAAAAAAAACAAAAACAGAACGAATATTTTTGAATAATACTCTAAATTAAAGCCTGTTCTTTCCTGCATAGATTGGTTTGATTTAGATTGTTTTATTTAGAAATTAATCGGAGATAACTCCAGCAATTTACGCAAAAAAGTAGACTACTCAGTTTTTGGCCTTCAAAGTAGGGCCCAAAACAATTTATACTGATGCAATTCATTTGCATTCATTACAGAGTCTTAGATTAAATTTTTATCTCAGACAAAATTTGCAACGTTTAATCACTCATAAGGAAAAACCATTTTTATAAAAACAATTTATGGTATTGAAAAATAAATACAAATCAGAGTATTAAACAAAAAAATAAAATAAGAAGAACGATTTTATGACTGTTGTAACTTACATTTTTATAAGTAAGTTTATACATTTTACCGATTCATAAAAATTGGTTATTTAGGTTCTTTAATCCATAACGAATCTCTTTATTTTAGGAGAACATTTTTAAAGAAATTTTACATTAAAGAAATGTTTAAAAAATATTTTTCTTTGAATATAAATGTAACGTCACGATGTACAGGAAATAATGCTCTATTTCATTTTTCTTGAAAAATAGGAAGGATTTTAAAAATTTATTTTAAAGCAATAACCGCCCCGGAAATTGAAATATTTTCTCTGTAGCTGTCTTTATTATGTAGATAAATATTAGGTACTGTAGCTCAGTTTAAGATTTAAGAAAGTAATAATAATAACGTAGGCATATTGATTAATTGTTGTTTAGGTCAACAGCCGAAAGGCTGGTTTCAACTTCTAGAGGTTTTACTAAGTAAAACGATAAGTGAGTTGGTTTACCATTGCCTTCCTCACTGAGTGGAAAAGTACGCTTATCAGCATGCCGGGCCCTCTGAAAAGCACATATTTTTCACTCTGTAAATGACAACTTCATTTCATTCACCACAGGGTCTGGCTGTACAATGAAATTCATTACTTTCAGAGAAGATAACTCTGATTAGTGTCTTTTAAACCTCTACCTCTTCTACGGGTAGGAATGAGGTGGTTTACTATTGCCTTTCTCACTGAGTTGAAAGAGTTAGCTTATCAGCATGCCAGGCCCTCCGAAAAGCATATAATTTCCACCAAGCAAATGACACCTTCACTTCATTCATCACAGGGTTTGGCTTTATAGTGAAATTTATTACTCTGAGAGGACATAACTCTGGCTACTGTCTTTTACATCTCTACCTTTTCTTTTCTTAAATAGTTGTCATATAAATTGGCTGATTATGTGATAAGAAACGGAACTATTTTTTGTAGCTCTTGAACCAACAGATCGAGTGCAATTAATTTAACACTCCATATGCATGTTATGAACAAATTAATTAATTATGATTACTTATCTGGGATGACGACGTAAAAATTATATAATATTAAAATTATATTTTATCGTAAGGCATTTTTAAGGAGTAATTTCCTGTAATATTAATTAACGAACAAAGTTCTTATTTGAGGAGTGCACTTTTAAAAAAGTTTTTGTGCTACAAATCAAGGAACTTTTTTATGTTTGTCTGAAATGCAGTTATTCTTTTTATTGAAATTCCTGAATAAATATTATCTAAAAGTTTTAACCACATCCCTTAAAATCTAGGCGGGGGTTGAAAATAATTGAATGTATTTTGGCAAATTTACAGATAGGCTCACATAACAACCGGGATGTGCAACCTCATAGCTGGAGGATGATGTCACCTCTGTAATTTCTCGATTAATCCGCGTAAGACCCCTGGTCCTGATAGTGTCTCTGGATACGGCATCCTGAATTCCCCGCCAGATCTAAAGCTTCATCTTTTGACAATTTTCAATGCAGTGTTGGCGCTGCAACATTTCCCCTCTTCGTGGAAGGTTTCCAAAGTCATTACTATTCTGAAACCCCACAAACGTCCGACTGATCCTGAAAGTTATAGACCAATTTCCCTTTTGCCGATCCTGTCAAAATTATTCGAAAGGCTTCTTCTCCCGCGCCTGCGACCTGTTGTTGAATCTGTTCTTCCCCCCGAGCAATTTGGTTTTCGTCAAGGACACTCCACAACTACCCAACTCCTCCGCATCGTCACGACACTTGTGGATGCCAGAAATTCTTACTGTGACACGACGGCTGTACTGCTTGATTTTCGGGCTGCATTTGACCGCGTCTGGCATGTGGGCCTCCTTTACAAACTGGCACAATTCTTTCCCCCCTCAACTGTCCGATTACTCCATTCCTATCTTACTGGAAGACAATTCCAAGTCTCTGTCACTATTCCTCAGTTCCACATGGCCATGTCCCCACTCACCCCTTCGTCCGCGGGTGTACCTCAGGGCTCGGTCCTTGGGCCCATCCTCTATCTTATGTACACCTTCGATTTTCCTGTCCGTGATTCAATCCAATTCGGACTGTTAGTCCGAATAGCCGATGATGCTATTCTGTACCGTCACGGCAGATGCCTCCGCCTCAATTGCCGCGCGCTTCAAACTCAGCTTCTAGACATCACTAGCTGGTGTCGTGTCTGGAGACTATCACTTAACCCCACAAAATGCGAAGCAATCCACTTTACACTAAAACGCAATGTTCCTCCGCCTCTACGATTGGAAGGGGAACTCCTCCCATGGCAGAACAGCGTGAAATATCTAGGGGTTGACCTAGATAAACGATTGACACTTCGACAGCACATTGACAGCAAGCTTAGCAAGGGTAGGGCCTTGTTCGCTTTACTCATCCCTTTGTTCCTCTCTCCTGCATACTCCTCAAAACTGAAACTTCTGATGTACTCCTCTATCCTACGTCCTTTCCTTTTGTACGGGTCACCGGTATGGTGGCCCTTTCTCTCCAAGTCCAACAAAAGACGTACTTCAGCATACCAGAACAAAGTCCTCCGGTGCATCACACAGTTCCACTATCTTATATCCAATCGCATCATACACGAACACCTTCTCTTCCCTTCTATGGAGGACTTTATTTACAATACCTCGAAACGGCTACACGACGCTGGGAAAACTGACGGATCCCAGATCATTCAGGACTTGTACCGACGCCCACACCCACCTGAAGTGTCTATCCCATTACCATTCCACGACTTTATCTAAATTTTAGTATGACCCACTTAACAAAATTTAGAGTTGCCACATTTTTATTCTGCCCTGTATTCCTCTTATTTGCCCATGCCCCTCCTACTTGTATGACTCACTCCCCCCAGTTGGTAGTTGTCCCCATGTTCCTATGCATAATCACTCCACTACGGTGAAAAGAGCCGCCATTTTAAATTAATACACACTTAGAAGATAAAAAGGCCGGTGATTATGCCAAACTCTACCCTTTCCGTCTCCCCTGAAATCATAAACTAACCCCTACCTTAAATTATACCTTTAGTCCACGTTCAGTAAAATGCATGCCTTCCCCTCACCAAGATAATAGGCCTCCCACAAAACTGAAAAAAGGCCACTGAAAAAAAAATTAAAAGAGCCGCTCTTAAACCCACTTGTCCCTTAATTTAAATTTTCCACAAATAACTTCTCAAAATAAATTACCTCCTTTCAAGTCCCAGTTCCAATGTCCCACGAACCAGAATCCTATTTCCTATTTAAACTATAAAATTCCCCCTAAATTTCTTGAGGTTGCAATTATTCTGTTATATTGTTCCCCGAGCGACCAGGTGTTCCTTAACACGATGTCGCCATCATAGGGCTTCTTAGCCCTCTCAACCAGGATTCAGGATTCAGGATTCCTCATAGCTTTAGTATACTGCCATGAATAAAAACATTTATCGAAACTCGATGTACCCTTCCGTACACGGTCTCTCCGTCCTCCTCCTCTCTCTCTCTCTCTCTCTCTCTCTCTCTCTCTCTCTATCTATCTATCTATCTATCTATCTATCTATATATCTATTTCAAAGAATTGAAAATAGCAATACGCATACCAGAGAACACACGCACGTGCGCAAATATGTTGCACTCATGGTTTTCTTTTGTTATTGTTATACTTTTTAGCGGATGTGTTAGTAGCTGGACAGAGACAATGTTTTCAGAAACGCACGAAACTGCAGTCATAACATACCTCTACTCCTTTCTTTCCCCTAGTTTGTAACGGTTATTCAGCCCGGTTGTTACATGGGTGTAGCTATAACCAGAAATTGACCTAAATTATACTTCTAAATTACTTACAGAGCTGTAAGAGGTATTCAAAAGGTTTTTCTCCTCTCAGGCTTGTATCCCAGAACCTGATTTGGAATTTTTCAAGATTTTTTGAACATGATCCATCTATTTATCACGATAAAACTGATTCGTTTACTTCTTTTTTATTGTCTGCAACTACTTCCTTCCATAGCAATTTTGAATCCTTTCCTCTTGTATAATCCTTGACCCTTTGTAGAAAACGCACCTCCGTAGCTTTTAATTTCTATTTCCTTCTCTCTTTAAAAGCCCAAGTTTCGGTGCAATACAAAAGAGTCAGAACTACGATCCGTTGTCGAATTGCACCAATGTGTATTTGTGGGTCCTGTTCTTCACTGTTTAGTGTCATTGCAATCGTTTTGCATACACTCTTAAAACGATATGTTGTTTAGTTAACATCAAGTTCTCAGTCAAAACAAATTTGGTAGCCCAAGTAATTAATATGCTCGATAACGTAGTTGCTAATCATTGAATCGTACAAGATCCCTTCCTACTACAAGATCAACCCTTTAGTTTTCATGCTATATATGAACAGGTTGTACGACTATATACATTTTGGAAAAGAATAATAGCTTTAAGATTTTTTCTGACCTGGCAATTAATATTTTATTGAATTTAAATATAGAAATCTGATGTGAAACACTTTAACGACCTTCGCGCTTGCCAATATAAATGCTGAAAAACCTGTGTAAAATGAAAAACATAATCTAATTTCAATTATAAATGAATGATGTAAAATGAAAATCAATCTTTTTAGAATTAAACATATGGAAAATCACTAACTGACGCCAAACTATGTTTCGTAGAAAACAATGTTTGAAATACAAAGATACAGATTTCATTTCCTCTCATAATTTTAATTATATTACACGTTTGTCGTAAAATGCATACTAAGTCACAATCTTTAAAAATTCAATTTTTGCAGATTTTAATGAGCAAAATACAGAAAATCACTATTTGACACCAAACTAAGCATTATAGAAAAAGTTAAAAATAAAGGTTGTAGGTTTCTTAATGTTCTACAAAATTGATTCTATACGCTTTTTTCCTAAAATACATGAAACCGGAATCGTAAAAAAACATTTTTTACCACGAAAGCACAGCCTCTCCAAACATTTCAGAAGTCATGGCGCTTACCCTATCTTGAAGAGCATAAAAAATGCAGTAAATGGGGCGATTTAAAAAAAACGTCAGAGCCGTTTTTGATAAAATTGCAAAAAAATTAAAATCGCACGAATAGACTACTTTTTCCGGTTGACCAATTTTAATGAAAATGCTTTTGTCGGGTTCTCTTTCGGTGTCTAACTTAAGTGTGAAGTTTCAATTTCATGCGATATTCCGTTTTTGAGATATTTTTTACGCATATACCAAATCCGAGTCCTGAAAGAAGTGAGCTTGCGCTCGGGGTGACGACGTCGTAGCTAGGCTACCTTGTCGTTCGGAGAATTGGATGAAAGGAACTTTTTTGGGATTTTTATTTATAGAGGTGTGGCTATCAAATAACAAGACTGACGTTGTAATAAATTTAATTTAATTTTTATACATAATCACTTAGCGTCACTTTCAATACACACTCCTCTTGCCTACAACGCTCCTTGTAAATTTTCCATCGTTGGAACCAGTGCTGGAAGTCATTTTCTGTCAGCTCCTTCAAGACACGTGCCACTTTCTCTTTTACAGCTTTCACAGACTCAAATATTGTCCCTTTTAATGCAGATTTCACCTAAAGGAAGAGGTGAAAGTCACATGGTGCATAATCTGGTGAACAAGGTGGATGTTCTAACACTGAAATGCTGTACTTGGCTAGGAACTTCTTGACAGATAACGCGGAATGAGCTGGCACATTGTCTTGGTGAAGAAACCATGATTTGTCCATCCACATTTCGGGGCGTTTTTTCCTTACTCTTTGACGTAGTTTAGAAAATACCTCAAGGTAGTAATATTGATTAATTGTTTGACCTTCAGGAACCCAGTGAAGGTACACAATCCCAAGGATACAAAAAAAAAACAATCATCATTGCTTGAAGTTTTGACTTGCTCATTCGAGCTTTTTTGGCTTTCGGTGAAGTTCGGCTCTTCCAGTGCATGAATTGGCGCTTCGTTTCCGGATCATAAGTAAAAAAACTACGTTTCATCACATGTTTTTATCGTTTCCAAAAAATTTGGGTAATTTTCAATTACGTACAATGTGTCAGTACCAACATTTTTGCGAGCTTCATTTCAAACATTTTTGAGCGGCACGTGTGCTGAAGGACACGTGATTCTGACAGAAGATGACTTCCAGTACTGTTTCCATCAATGGAAAATTCGCATGGAGCGTTGTAGGGATAGAAAATGAGTGTATGTTTAAGGTGATTACGTATAAAATTAAATTAAAACTTTTAAAACGTCACTCTCGTTATTTACTAGCCACAACTCGTATATTCATTTAGAGAAAGTAAAAAAAATGTAAAAATTTTCTAAGAAGATTAAGGTTTGAATATATTAAATAAAATTTTATAATATACTGTTCATAACTTATCATTTTTAATACAATAAGCCCTGTTATTTTAAATTGAGGTAGGAAAATGTATTTACCAGATAAAATTAATTGATAATAAAGAAAGAAATACAGTTTATTTTTTACAACAAAGGTAATAAATAGTATGAATTATTTACATTTCATTCATCGCTAAAGAATAAGAATAATGTTAAATAATATTCATGAAAATTAACGACCGTAAAATTAAAAAGTTTACGGTATAAAAAAACTAAAACATAAAATATTTTACCGTTTGGGTAAGTGGTATGAAGATGATCTGTAAGTAAATGCTGTAGAAACTGTTGATGACCCATTCTGTAACGACTCGTATAATATGAAACTAAAAGAAAAAACACGAGGAAATTCGTTTACGGAGTTTAAGATAATAACGAGTGAAATTAATTATAGTTTACTAGAAAAGACAAGGGGTAGTTGGTACAATAATTCATTTATTATTTTGTATATTTTTTAAGTTGATCCGGAGGGAAACGGGATGGGATGTTTAATGAGGGATGCAAGAGGGTAAATTACCCTATGGCTCAGTTGAATCTGAAGAGGTAACAGTAGTAATAGACGAAGAAGGATAAAATGAAAATAAAAAGAAAAATACAGGAAAATTAAAAAAGTTGATGTTATGATACCAATGTTCCTTCTTCTTACTCCGTCTTATATTGCTTTTGGAATGGTTCGGTAAGGGCATCGTCCTAAGAATTGAAAGGGGAAATGCCAAGACTGGGATCAAAATGAAAATATTTTTATCTCCAATTCTAGGGGGATTTTCAACGTTTTTCCTTCTCGGTAATGTCTAACAGAGAAATAAGTCTATTTCGAATTTGTGTCAGACTGCTTGAAAAAGTGAGATAGAGATTTCAAGTTATGTCAGATAGAAAAAGAAAGAAGTATAGGCTAAGGAATTATAGTCAATAACTGACTGATAAAAAAAGTTTTACTTTTTCGATTAGATCATGCTTTTTGATATATATAAATAAGTTACTTTTTTATCTCTCGATCCCTCTTCTACAGTATAATATTTGCAAATTTTCTTATAAAGAATACTTTCTTTCTTATACTTAATATAATGTAATATCTTTTGAAGGAAAATAAAAACAAAAGAGTTGAAATAAAATAATGGAAATACAATTGGTATAATCCAATACACTGCAAATGTATTGGGCTAAGTATTCATGAAAAGTAATTGTATTTCCAGACCATCTCATGAATTGAACTATAAAAGTAATTTCATTTTTTCATATTCTATTTCATAGATGAAATATCCCAAATTAGGTTATCAGTTTTTTTAATAAGATAATAAAAACAGGTTAGAAAAAACGTTAAGTAAGTTACACTAACCTTTATTGTAGTCTTCAAAAATAACTACAATTTTATTGATTAACTATGGTAATCTTTTTATTTGATCAACAATATTGAACGAATTAATATTCAATTGAATAATTCATTCGGTAAAAGAAAAACTATTACATAAAAATCTGGTGTGAAACACTCACACAACTTTCTTTTGCCAATGCAAATAATTAAACAATATAACCTAACATTAGTAATAAAAAATTATAAACAAACAAAAATATAACCCCAATAAACATAATCTAATTTTAATCATGAGTGAAAGACGCAAAATGTAAATAAACCTTAGTTTGGCTTAAAAATACGGAAAATCACTCTTTCACGCTAAACTAGGCTCTTTACAGAAAAATTCTTTAAATAAAATTTGTAGATCTTTTAATTTCCTTTAAATTTGATAATACACTTTTGTCGTAAAATGCATACTAAGGCCGAAATTTAAAAAAAATTGATTTTTCATACGTATTCGTGAGAAAAAAAAAACAGAAAATCGCTAATTACTGCTAAATTAAGCGTTATACAAAAAACTGTTTGAAACAAAAATGTAGGATTTTAAATTCTCTACAATTTTTATTTAAACATTTTTGCGGTAAAATGCATAATAAAGCCGCAATCTTAAAAAACAATTTTTTTACATGAAAATAGCCTCTTCAAGAATTTCAGCAGACATGGCGCCTACCCTACCTTGTAAAGTATAAAAAATTTAGTAAACCAGGCGATTTAAAAAAATCATAGGAGCCGTTTTTGAGAAAATCGCAAAAAAGTGAAAATTACACGAGTAAACTACTACTTCCGGTTGACCGATTTTTATGAAAATGTTTGTGTCGGGTCCTGTAGTGGTTTGTTACTTAAGTTTCAAGTTTCAAGTTCGTACAATGTTCCGTTCTTGAGATATTCTGTTTACACACACATACACACGCGCGCGCGCGCGCACGCACACACAGACAATCGTTAAAATGTTTTTTGGGTTCAGGGGTCTAAAAACGTGTAGATCCGGTGAAACTCGACATGAATACAATACTTTCCTTCCTATATATTCATATAGGCAAGAGAAAGTAATAAATAATTAAAAACCAACCAGATAACGGTTATTTTAAAACTTGGAAAAACTACGAAAGTTTTTGCCCGTAAATTTATAGAAAAGGGCCTGTACATTTCATACAATATCCGCTATTGTCAAAACACAATCGTCCTTATTACATTATTGTTGAGACCATTTTGTCAGAACATTACAAAACGTCTGTCACATATGGGGTACGCAAAATAAACCTTTCTTCCTTGCGGACAGAATATCTTCTTCTTTTTTAGTTTCCTATCCGTTCCGGATGTTGGCCACCATATAAACAATCTGAACCTTATCCACTGCTGCTCGAAACAGCTAAAAACCAGCTAAAACAGTTAAAAACAGCTCGAAGCAAAATACATTTTTACAGAATTTAGATGTTCACAACCACTACACAAGAAACATAGATTATTATTTTGCTAATCACAAACTAAATTGTCACTAAATTGTTTGAACAAAAACCAACTTATTAAGGTAGAAAATACATCAATAAATTGTCAAAAGGTTTAAAAAGTTGTGACAATTTAAGTCATTTTAAAAAAAAGCTAAAACAATACTTGATCGATGCAACATTTTTACAGTGTGCACGAATTCCTTTCTAAATAGTTTTGGACGAAAGTATTTAACTTCTAATTAAACAAATATTGTGTACTATTTGATACAAAGGGGTTCATGACAAGCCTATATAGCAGTAGCAGAAACAACTTTTTGGTGGTAAGTGATGAATTTATCATTGTGATTAACTTTTTGTTTATCAGTTTTATCTTGACATGTCCTACACTTCCTTTTGGATTCTCCTGGATGCAAAAAAATAAAAATAAATGAAAAAAGGTGTGTTGTCGTTTTCGAGTACCACATTCTCAAATTTTTCAACCAGGAAATACCTCCCCACGCTACGTTGTACACAGCTAATCTTTCTGGCAATATAGTTGACATCAACTCATATCTTTTCTTGTTGAACATTATATATCCTAAATAATCAAGCTTCCTAAATTTTATCCAGTTCATGACTTCTTGTAATTTCTGCATGCGTCTCAAACCTCCTCATTAGAGACGCGACCCACCCAGAAGACTCTCAGCATCTATCTATAGAACCACATCTCAAACGCTTCAAGTCTTTTACACATTAAATCATTAAGTATCTAAGACTCCACGCCATAACATAACCGAGAAAACATAGCATCGCAATATAGTCGAATTTTTGTTTTAATATTCAGATTGTGTCTTTTGAATACTTTACATTCTATTAAATCTCCAATGAACTGTTTCAATGGGTATTCTAATCTCTAGAGAATGATCCCATCTATCATTCAATGTCATTCCCAAATGCAACCAACTCCCGATTATTCGCAAGCGGTTTATCTGCGTTGCGGCTTAAGGGGGTAGTCAACCCACAAAATCAAAATCAAAATTTCAGGCTATAATTTATCATTATTTATTTTAAATGAAAGAGTAATTTACTAGTAATAATCTACCATTTGAACCAAGCCATAAAATTAATTACAGCCTCTAATATAAGGGTAAGTTTGGAAAATTGGGCTTTTACGGGGAATCAAATATCTCAAGAAACAAGAAAGATATCAACATGATTCTTATGCTACAAAATACAGAAAATTGCTGTTTATTATCTGTTGTATGCGCTTGTATGTATTTTTTCTTACAAGGAATTTATTGAAGAAAAACCATATTTTCAGAATATTTATTTTATGTATTCACAAATTATTTTTTAACTAAATCCTTACTAGGGTTTCTGTAATAATCATTCTACAGATAATAGAGAAAGAAATTATGAACATTTGAAAAAAAAACATCATTCAATTATCTCCAATACTAACCGAAATATTTAATTCCCAAGAATGTAATCATTAAGAACAGAAGAGGTTGAAGTGCATAAGACAGTAAACAGAATTATCTCCTCTGAGAGTTATGAATTCAATTATACAGCTAGACCTTGTGATGAATGATGTTAAGGTGTTATTTTGAGGGTGGAAAGTAGGTGCTTTTTGTATGGCCTGACATGCTGATAAGACAGTATACTTTTGCACTCGGTGAGGAATTCAATAGGAAACCAACTCACTCCTCGTTTTTACTTAGAAAAACCTCTAAAGGTTCAATCCAGCCTTACGGCTGTTGACCTAAACAACAATTACAAAGTAATGTACCAGTAAAAATATTGCAAAAATACAATGACGAAAGAAATTAATACAAGCACAAATCACAATCATCATAAAACAGAAATTATAATTATCAAATAAGTAAAATAACGATCGACCAATAAATGGAAATATAGTAGCACATTTTGTATTAATATGAAGAGCGTAACACTCATTTGTTTGTTCGGAGCCATGCAATAAACGCGAATGGACAAATCAAACCCTTAATTAAAATTTGTTTTTCATTCGTAATCAAAATAACGGTCATTAAATCACTGAATAGAGTAAACGAGAGAGCAGGAAGTGATGTAAACACACAACACACTGTCAAGGCAATATAACTGATCATACAAGGCGACCAAAAAATATTCCCACAGATTAAGGAAATTGATAAAACTAAAATTTCAAAAATTCACCCGTAAGGAATTAAAAACGATGTTCAACCCTTAAATCAATATTTCAAGTTTACTCAGTTACGATAAGCTATATGGCTGAAACTCGGTTGAGATGTTACCTTTAGTGCACCTAAAAAATTACCCTTTAACGATTTCAAAAATGTATTCGTAATGGATTGAAAACGGTTTTTAACCCTTAAACCAATACAAATACATATTTTGTTTATTAAATTTCGGATGAGATAGATGGGTGAAAATCGGTAGAGTTATTAGGAAATTTTATTTTTGGTTATTTGTAACCCTAAATTAAGATTTATTAAAATAAAACAAAATTATGACCGGGTTAAGCCAGGATGGGCAGCTAGTAATGTGGCTATTATTTAATGAGACTGACGTTGTAAAAACGAATTTTTTTATATTTGATACATAATCACTTATTGTTACCTGCAATATAGACTCCTTCTCTATCCCTACAACGCTCCATGCAAATTTTCCATTGTTGGAAACAGTGCTGGAAGTCATCTTCTGTCAGCTCCATTAGGACTCCCTGAACCCCAAAAACATGTTTTAAGCGATTGTTGTGTGTGTGTGTGTGTGTGTGTGTGTGTGTGTGTGTGTGTGTGTGTGTGTGTGTGTGAACAAAATATCTCAAAAACGGAAAATTGTACGATTTTGAAACTTAAAACTTAAGTTAGGTACCACTAGATGACCCGACATAAACATTTTCATCAAAATCGGCCAACCAGAAGTAGTAGTTTATTCGTGTCATTTTTCACTTTCTTGCAATTTTCTCAAAAACGGCTCCTACGATTTTTTTTAAATCGTCTCATTTAGTACATTTTTAATGCTCTACATGGTAGGCGCCATGTCTGCTGATATATTCTTGGAAAAGCTGTTCTCTCGTAGAAAAATATATTTTTTTTTAGATTGGGGACTTAATATGCATTTTATGGCAAAAATGTATTATCAAAGTTGTAGACAATTTAAAAATCTACAACTTTTATTTCAAACATTTTTGTATAACGTTTAGTTCAGCGGTAATTAGTGATTTTCTGGTTTTTACATGAAAATCTATTAAACAATGATTTTTTTTAAAATTTCGGTCTTAGTATGCAAAAGTACTATATAAAAATATAATAAAAATTTTAGGAAATTAAAAGATCTACAACTTTTATTGTAAGAATTTTTTTCTACGTAGCCGAGTTTAGCGTGAAAGAGTGATTATCCATATTATTAAGCCAAACTAAGGTTTGTTTTCATTTTGCATCATTCACTCATGAATAAAATGAGGTTATGTTTTTTGAGGATATTTTTGTTTTCTTATGTTTTACGTCTGACTGGTTTGAAATTTCTGCTAATGCAGACAGCGAAGAATCATGATATATGAAAATCAGTGATGAAAAAATGCCAGACCTGACCGAGGATCGAACCCAGGACCCTGATGTAGAAGCCAGGGTTAGGATTTTTTGTTTATTTCTAATGTTTTATTACTAATATTAGGTTATATTGTTCATTATTTGCATTGGTAAGAGAAAATTGTGTAAGTGTTTCACACCAGAATTTCCACATTATTGCAATAACTTTAAGTGAAAATTTTATGAGCACCCTATGTTTATTTAGTGAAGGAAATATTAGTGAAGCGGTTTTACAGAATAAGATAATGATAAACATTTTATGGATAATTTTGCAAACAGAGACACAACTCCATTCATTAATTCCTTCATTCATATTACATCCATTAATACAGTTTGTAAATAGAAGGTCTGAGGTTTCCAAGCGCCACGCCGACCATATCAGCCGTCGACCATTTGGTTGACATTCTGGTCTTTTCATTAGTTTACTCTATTTGGCATAACCAAATCAAATTTCTCCTAAATCGTTGTGAAATGTAAAACCACCGACTATAACTCATTCGTCAAATTCATTACTGTTTCATTTCACTTCTAATTAATACCAATTAATTAATTATGAATTAAATTTTAATAATTATGATTGTTTAAATGTAATCTAATTAATTATTCATACAGTCGTTATGAAATCATTATGAATAATCATGTAATATTTACAACTATTGGCATTAATAATATACAAGGAGTCAAATCTTTTGTCGTGTGGGAGGACATTAGGCCTATATCTACTCCATCATTTGTCATTCCCATTATCATTCGTTGTTGTAAATAATCTGCCCGTAACAGACAGATAAGATAATGGCTTTCTGTGGAAGATATGTAATAAAGATCTAAGATTGTAGTAGATAACAAAAACCTACAACAAGTTCGAAGTTTTTGATATCTTGGATATGAATTAAGTACATACACTGAGAATGATATAGACAGGAAGGTAGTAACAGAAGGAAGGTAGTAATAGAAATATATGCGGAACAATCAGAAGGACGCTGAGAAATAAGACGAGAAGAGATACACAAATACGATTGTATCAGGTGATGGCGGTTCCTACCCTGTTGTATGGCTCAAAGGCTTGGGTATTGACGCAACGGAAAAAGCAAATGTTGGAATCGGCAGAAATGAGTTTTTTGCGAGCAGTAAAAGGATGCTCAAGGTTGGACCACATAAGAAGTGAGGACATAAGAGAGGAACTACAGGTTGTTAGCGTACATGAGAGAATCATAAAGTACAAGGAAAGATGGAAGGAACATCTAAACAGAATGACGGATGGAAGAATACCGAAGCAGATGTGGGAATATAAACCACGAGGCAGAACAGCTCTGGGTAGACCGAGGAAAAAATGGACTTGAAGAGAGTGATATCGGAACAGGCTAAGGCCTAAACCGTGAAGAGAAAAAGAAGAAGAGGAACAGACAGATGGCGTGTTAAATTACCTGCACTCAATCTGTTAGTTCCAGGGCTTCAAAAAATAGTTCTGTTTCTTATCATATGGTCAGCCAATTATGACTGAATCATATGTCGTTGGTTTAACTAGTTTCAACAAACCGAGTGTCTTTGTAAAGGCAATCTTTGCACGGACAGACCACGTGTATTGGAAGAAAACGTTAGGCAAGGTAGATGACATGTATTTTTAATGTAAATTGGGAGACATGTTTGGGGCCGTGAGGCGAAGGTAATATGACAAAATTTGGTAGGATTGACTTTGATTTTTTACTTGGGTAACAATAATCAGAGAGTTAAGTGATATATAAGTTACGTAATGGATTAAAATTAAAATTATAATTAATAATCATTACGAAATGAAAAGAGAAATACCTTGTTTTTTTCATTATGCAAATAATGAAATACCGTATTTCATTTAAGTCTGGATTCCAATGGACATTCTCCGTCATTCTAGTCTCTTAATTATTTTTCAATTTTTTATTATTAGAGGATTTACTAATAAATTTTATCTAATTTAAAAAATATTAACAAAATAAAGGTAAAACTTATAAGTGAAGTAAATTGCTTAGATCATATATATTCTTGGTATTAAATTTATGAGAGGAATTTAATGTTACTTACTTCCTTTACAAGCAACTTGTAAGTTATTAGATCGAAAAAAGAAAGAAACTATAATAGAATCATATTTTCCGAGTGATTTATTTTTTTGCAGGAGGAATTTATATGCGAGATGAAATAAGATTGTTATGTCTATAGAATATGTAATAAATATAACATGTTTTCTGAATATCTCGTAAAAGTTTTTTTCGAAGGAAGGGGAAACAGTTATATTTAAAGTTTAATGATAGGGAATAGATAAAACGTGTGTAGTAAAAAACAATATAATTTACTTGGAGGGATAGATGCAGCGAAAATAGCTTGACTAGCCAAAGCAAGGTTGTGCAACACATTTATAAATGTGTTGTTCGAGTCAAAATTCAAAAAGGAAAAAAGTAAAAGTTGAAGCCTCGGTCATAAACGTCTAAGAGCAACTAGAGGGTTAAAGGAAGGGGAGGTAAAGCTACAGGGGGAGCGTTCAATTTCACGAACCATTAGGTGACTTCTGTTGGCGCAACTTTCATATTTTGCAAAAAGCGGTGGATAAGCGGTTTCGATCCTATGAAAAGCAATAGTTCCCTCTTTTACCCCTTCATCTACAAATTTTCCCTCCTGCGTTCCCCCTTTCCCCGATCTCTTTTCGACCCGTCTACCGGTAAATGGAATTTCCTTGTCTTTAACAAAGTCCCACGTACCATATGTACCCTTCCTTCCTGTAAAATACATCGAATGTGATTTATCACCTATCGCATCTCCAACAGCCCGCCACTGGTTTCAATTTATCGTTATCGTGCCAGTCATCGGTGCACTTTTAACCGACATGATACGACTTCTTTGAACGGACGACAAAATAACTATCTCACTAAAAAATCGGTGATCACTATCCGTCGCTATCACTTTCCGTCTTTACATGGTTTCCAATAACCGCATTGAAAAATTTATATATCATGTTAAACAATTTTTCACAATTTTCCTTAAACCCCTAAAATTTTTTTATTAACATCTTATATTGATTTTCTTTTCTTGGCAGTACCTACGACAACAAATTCATTTGTAAATACTAGTAGCCTAAGTCGTCAAGAAAAGGTAGAGATACGAAGTGTGGCTATTAAATAACGAAACTGACGTTGTAAAAAATTTAATTTTAATTTTATACATAATCACTTATTGTCACCTTCAATATACACTCCTTCTCTATCCCTACAACGCTCCATACGAATTTTTCATTGTTGGAAACAGTGCTGGAAGTCATCTTCTGTCAACTCCTTTAGGACACGTGCCGCTTTCTCTTTTACAGCTTCCACAGACTCAAATCTTGTCCCTTTTAATGCCGATTTTTACCTTAATGAAGAGGTAGAAGATAATAACATGTGATGAAACGTGGTTTTTTACTTATGATCCGGAAACAAAGCGCAAATCATGCACTGGAAGGTCCGAACTTCACCGAGAGCCAAAAAAGCTCGAATGAGCAAGTCAAAATATAAAGCAATTATGAATGTCTTTTTTGATACACATGGGATTGTGTACCTTCACTGGGCTCTTGAGGTCAAACAATTAATCAATGTTATTATTACCTTGAGGTATTTTCTAAACTACGTCAAAGAGTAAGAAAAAACGCCCCGAAATGTGGAAGGACAAATCATGGGTTTTCCACCAAGTCAATGCGCCAGCTCATTCAGCGTTATCTGTCAAGAGGTTCCTAGCCAAGTACAGCATCTTAGTGTTAGAACATCCATCTTATTCACCAGCTCTTGCACCATGTGACTTCTGCCTGTTTCCTAAGGTGAAATCTGCATTAAAAGAGACAAGATTTGAGTCTGTGGAAGCTGTAAAAGAGAAAGCGGCACGTGTCCTAAAGGAGCTGACAGAAGATGACTTCCAGCACTTTTTCCAACAATGGAAAATTTGTATGGAACGTTGTCGGGATAGAGAAGGAGTGTATGTTGAAGGTGACAATAAGTGATTATGTATAAAATAAAAATAAAATTTATTTTACAATGTCAGTCTCGTTATTTAGTTGCCACACCTCGTAAATTCAAAAAACTTGTCATATACAATGTAGTCGTATAATATGTATTGCAATTATATTATTTATGTTTTGTTTTAATCTCTACTGTTTGAGCTTGCTTAAAACATGCGGGTGGAGTGTTAAATTGTTTTTGCTCTCAATCTGCTAGTTCAAAGATTACAATTAATTGTTCTTTTACTTATCACAATGTCAGCCTATTATATGGCTTTATAAGTCAATTATAATAAGACTACGGTTTGATCCTCTAGACCTTTACTAAGCCTTTACTAAGTAAAGTGATGACTGAGGTGGTTAAACATTGTCTTCTTCACCGAGTAGAAAAATAGTCTATGGTTATGAGCATGCCAGGCCTTCTGAAATTACTACTTTCCACCCCGCAAATGACACCTTCACTCATTCACCACAGGGTATGGTTGTATAATCAAATTGATTACTCTGAGATGAGATAACTCTGACTATACCCCAACGAACTAAAAACAGCAGATGAGATCTAGACAATAACAGCCAAGGTCGGGTGTGAGGTTGCCCCTTCGCTAAGTCACACTCTGTTCCACCGAACTTCAGCTGACGTTTTTGTTAGGGTATCATCCACAGCGGGATCACAACGTGACAACGCAGGATACGATTAACGAAAGTCAAATTGGTGTCTGTGATATATATATATTTATATATATAAAATCTGTACTAGGATCTAGGTCACTATGCTCCGCCATCATCTGGAGTCTCTAGTTCGTTAAGGTTTAGTCACTAAACCTTAACGAACCTCTTCTGTTCTTCCTCTTCTGTTCTTAAATGCTTCAGTTGTAGCTGGGTTTGTGATAACAGAATGTTAATATTAGCACAACGTTTTAACATTTTAAAATTAATTTGTGCAGTTTGGCAAGTTTTTAAGCGTTGCCAAACTAGTTTGCTTCAATAAGAGCAAGTGGGGGATTGTTAGTAAAACATAAACAGTAACTAATGCATTTTAGAGATTGTATGTTTTTAATTATGCATATCTGTCTCACAATAGCTGTTCTAGTATTTTTTTAGACATCCCTCGTTATAATCAGGAAAATTATTAGACTGTACAAAATATATATCTTTTTTATAATACTATGGTAAACTACTCTGAGACTAATGAGTAAATTTTCTAACCTAAATTACTAAAAATAATTGTTAGAGCCTTGATGGCAGGAGTTTTGAAAATAACCCAAAATAAATTGGATAAAACGAGTTAAGCGGTAAGCCGACTTGTAACTGTAGGACATCAATCCACTATCAACGACTAATGGCAGATTAATGTAAACTGAAGCATAAACGACTTATTCCGGAGGACCTAGTTTCATTTAATGGCGCCAGAAACCAACGGCGGAACGACTGAATAAGCAAGATACAACGATGGAAAGTACACTGAGGGAGACAAAGGAAAACGATAAGTAACTGCTGGAACAGCAGGACATCACTGGTCAACTCAAACACAAAATTAGAAAGCGTACAACAAAATAGACTAATTCGCTTACCTGTTGAATGGCCTGAAGTGTAGAAACGGCGTCCACGCGACACGTGTCCGGGGTTCGATTCACACTGTAACTTTAATGTTTGATACGAAAACAAGAACAATTGTAAATGATTATAAATTACACACATAAGCAAAATCACACTTGAAAATGATGTATGGTACATCAGAAACGAACGAAATATAACGACAATTGCAGAAGCGACGCCATAGGATGGCCGGCGCAGAGAAGGCACGAACAGTCTACATGCCGCAGAATCCAACCAGTGAGTGAGTTGACCGGGAAGAATGGAATGTGAGTAGAGGGAGAATAATTACGTCATGAACTGAGATCACCATCGGAAATCAAGACAAGTATACAGACAGAGGCGGGAAAAAGGTTATTAATACAAAATCAGTGTATTTAACGACGATAATAATTAGCGGGGAAATATGAATTACTTAACGGGGGTGCGATTGGCCTTAACATACCGCCCGCCTAAATCGATGAAAGCGATTTACAGAAACAAAACTAGCAGAGAAGATCGAAGAACGAAGCCGCCCGCCCTGAAACAACCAGGGAGCGGAAAACGCAGGAAGAAGACGAAGAATGAAGCCGCCCGCCCTGAAGCAACAGGGAGCGGAAAACGTAGCAAAAACGACGAGAACGAAGCAAAGAAGACGACGAAGAAGAATCGAATGAAGCGAAGAACGGAGCATCTTGAGGTGGCGTGACAAACGCACGGGTTTGCCCGGCCAACGACGAACGGAACATCTTCCACGGCTCGCGCGGAAGCCAACGAGAAAGCGGAGTATCTTGATGTGATTGTCAACGAGGGTTGACAACCAGAAGCGACGCAGAAGAAGAAACGAAGAAAGAAGACGGCGAACGAAGAAAACAAGCGAAGAACAAAAAAATGAACGAAGAACAGAACGAATGGAGATGAGTTGAGCGTGGAACGAAGTGAAAACGGCGGAGAAGTTAGTTGCCCAAAGGCAGAGCTAACTGATAAGCGGGTTGCGAAACGAATTGACGAGCAGGCGAACAATGTTGGCGAGAATCGAGAATTGCGGTACGGCGAACTTCACTAACCAGTTGTGAGTGAATCCGTGATTGAGGTTGAGACGACGAACGAGAGTTGCGAAGATCACACCAAGCATTGAACGAGCGAAGAGAGTTGAAATTACAATTATTCACCGGTTGTGAATATTGTATACGATGTTTGGGGCCCCGCCCGCCAAGAGGGGCTAAAGGCGTGCGAAGAGAGTTAGCAGAACATGAAACGACTGAGGAGGGCCGGTTGCCCTTTAGCGAAGCGACTTGCAGCGGTTGATCGAGAGTGTTTGCGAGAGACGACGAGAAGCGATGATTTGAGATGAGTTGGTTAGCCGTAGAATCGACTGAGGCGAAAGTAGTAGGTTTTATTGGCGAATTAGCGATGATGCAGCGAGATGCGAAGCGGTTTGGCGAAGAATTGACTGAAGACGACTCGGTGGAGGCCTTCAGTACAGACTTGAATCGAGGCGTTGACTTGAAGCGAGGCGCAGAGTTGAAGCGACGAATTGGCGTAGTACCAGCAGCAAGATCGGTCGAGATACTGGCGGAGTCAGTAGACGAAGCGAGACGAGGATCAACAGCGATGATCTCGGACGAAGCGGTGAAACGATTTGAAGGCGAAGAGACAGAAGTATGGTGAAGACGATTAGTTGAAGCAGAAGGGCGATTAGTTGAAACAGCGGCGTGATTCGAATTATTGTTGAGTACAGGCGAAGCGAGTAGGCAGCTAGGCGGCTGGACGATAGAAGCGATAGATTCACTGATTACAGGGTTTGAGGTGACATCGAGGTTGATTGATGACTTAGCAGGAACGATAGTTTGTTGGTCAGCGACGATAATTTGAAGCGAAGATGAATTTTTATTTGACGAGTGATTTTGAACAGCAGGCGATGTGAGATTAACATCAGTAGCAGGCGACGAGACTTGAGCGTTGTTAGCGAAAACAGATGTTAAGAGCGAATCGTTACTTGAAGCAGAACTAAGTGGTTGTAGTTCGGGCAATTTTCCGAATACTACATAACCAAATACGGTTGATAAAGCGGATGGAGTACCTTTAATTAAAGGCGTTTTACTAAAATCGAGAATTTCTGAAAAACAATCAGCGCCAAGCAGTAAATCTACTGGATTGGAGCTGCGGAAGCGAAAATCAGCTAGCAGATGTTGTGAAAACTGTTCACCGACTGACTTATGAATTCGAGAAGCAGGTAGGCGGTCTGATATTTTGTTAATAACAGTAGCCTGAAGCGGAAGGCGAAAGTTAGAATTTTGCGGCGACACAATTGTAAAATTTGTAATACCTTTAACTGAGGTGACTTCGGCTGAAATGCCTTGCAGGCGTTTAGAAGTAGGAACGATGTCGAGTTGCAGTGAACGAGCGGCGTTGTATGTTAAGATGCTGGACTGAGATCCATTGTCGATCACAGCGCGAAGCGGAACGATTTTGCCGGATGAATCGACAGCATGAACGATAGCAGTACCTAGCAGCGCAGTTTGGCCGTTAAGTCGACATGAAAGTGAATAATCGGCAGGTTGGTTAACAATAATGGACGAGGACGGCGAACTTGAAGTAACTACCGGCTTATCAGCACAGCAGGTAGTACAAGAATTAATTGGCGGAGTTGCGATAGTATTAGCTTGAATCGGCGGCGAAGAATTTACAAGTAGGCATCCAGTAGCCGGTGAATCGGTGTCCGGATGCACGGCAGGATGATACGGATTAGCAGTTGGCGAATTATGCGAATTAACAACAGAAGCGGTGGACGAATTAGATTTTTGAGGGCTGCGATCAATATGCAGCAACGTATTGTGCGATTTTGACTGGCAGATACGACAATGTTTATTTGAGCTACAATTGCGGCGATCGTGTCGCCCGAAGCAGGCAAAACAAAGTTTAAGGCGAGAAATAATTTTGTAGCGATTATCTACATTTTGTGCAAGAAATTCACTACAGTTGTGAATTGAATGAAAGTGAGATTCGCACGACAGACATTTGAGTGAATTTGATTTGACGAAAAACGAAGGTACATTATCAGAATTAGGAGACGGCAAAATAGGACTACGATGACTGTGTACAGAATTGAAATTATCGGTTACCGGGTTAGCTGAGTCCGGTTGATCGAGGTTTGAATCGCTGGAGTGCGAAGAACTAGCGTTATCTGTAGGTTGAGAAGAATTCAATAATTCTAAAGAATGCATTTTAGCGGTAACGAATGACATTAAGGCCTCGTATGTAGGCACGGCTGAATTAGGATTTGAATCCTCGAACGCTTGCTTTGTTACAGGATCCAAATTAGAATAGGCTATCTCAAAAAGTAAATATTCAAGTAAATTTATATTTAGCAGACGTAAGGCTCCGATTGATGATTCGTGGATATTAAGAAAACCTTTTAACGATTGATAGGACGGAGTGTCAGATTTAACGAAATTGAATATCTGATTTAAGTGAACATTTGCTATGCGCCTTGAGTTGGAGTAGCGCTCAACAATTAAATTGTACGCTAACGTATAATTTTCAAGCGAGAGAGGCAGGTGTTCTATTAGACGCAGTGGTTCACCGACTAATGAGCACCTCAAATAATGAAGTTTTTGAACAAATGATAACTCAGAATTATTGTGAATTAAATCATTGAACAAGCTGATGAAATTCTGGAATTTTGCAACATCTCCGTCGAATGAAGGTAGGCGAATTCGAGGTAATTGTATTAATTGCGAATTAGAAGACTTGACTTGATTTGGTAAAACGATTGTATTGTCCAGAGATTCAATTAATTTCTGGGCGCGATCAATTAACTGGAAATAATGAGTTTCGAAAGCAGTGCGTTCTGATTCGAAATCTGCTTCGGGTTGAAGTAATTCGATATTCGTTTGTATTTGTTCAAAGTCACACCAGAGGTCTAAGAATTTGTCAAGTCGTAATTTGACTTGGTTAACTTCAACGTCAGATTGAAGAAAATTATTAAAACGAGAAAGATGATTATTAACAACGTTGCGTTTTTTGATTAAAGATTGTAAATCGTCCATGTTGAAAATAATGAACGAAGACAACGAGCGAAAAACAAATAATAGAATGTAAACAAAACACAGCTGTTTATTGAATCTAGGTTAGTTGCAACTATGATGTATACGTTGCAGACGACGCAAGTGAAGTGATTCTCTCAGCGCTAGCAGTAACGACGGACAGCACGAGAGAGAGCGAATGAGAGAGAGGGCACGCATGCGCTGTAAGCTGCGTGAACCAGTTAACAAGAACGAAGGAAAAAATGGCGACTCTAGCCAAATTCTGGCCGTGTCGAAAGATATAGCACTGAACCGATCTACTGTGACGTCAGCATAGCGTTGGTTGCAACTTGTATTGAATGAACGCGTCACAACACTGATAATGCGTTGCATTTGTTATGCAACTTACCCCGTATTTTTTAACTGAATAAATGAAATTGTTTTTAATATTAATATTTTTATTAATGTTTTTATTAATATATTGAACGCATGTAAGACACGAAACACAATAAACGACACGATGAATGCAATGTAACACCATGTAACAACGAATTAAACAAAATACTGAAATTGTTGACGATTGAAAAAATTAAGACAATAGACTGTATTTCCAAATATGCACTGATAAATATCCTGCCCGGGACGGACCAAATGTTAGAGCCTTGATGGCAGGAGTTTTGAAAATAACCCAAAATAAATTGGATAAAACGAGTTAAGCGGTAAGCCGACTTGTAACTGTAGGACATCAATCCACTATCAACGACTAATGGCAGATTAATGTAAACTGAAGCATAAACGACTTATTCCGGAGGACCTAGTTTCATTTAATGGCGCCAGAAACCAACGGCGGAACGACTGAATAAGCAAGATACAACGATGGAAAGTACACTGAGGGAGACAAAGGAAAACGATAAGTAACTGCTGGAACAGCAGGACATCACTGGTCAACTCAAACACAAAATTAGAAAGCGTACAACAAAATAGACTAATTCGCTTACCTGTTGAATGGCCTGAAGTGTAGAAACGGCGTCCACGCGACACGTGTCCGGGGTTCGATTCACACTGTAACTTTAATGTTTGATACGAAAACAAGAACAATTGTAAATGATTATAAATTACACACATAAGCAAAATCACACTTGAAAATGATGTATGGTACATCAGAAACGAACGAAATATAACGACAATTGCAGAAGCGACGCCATAGGATGGCCGGCGCAGAGAAGGCACGAACAGTCTACATGCCGCAGAATCCAACCAGTGAGTGAGTTGACCGGGAAGAATGGAATGTGAGTAGAGGGAGAATAATTACGTCATGAACTGAGATCACCATCGGAAATCAAGACAAGTATACAGACAGAGGCGGGAAAAAGGTTATTAATACAAAATCAGTGTATTTAACGACGATAATAATTAGCGGGGAAATATGAATTACTTAACGGGGGTGCGATTGGCCTTAACAATAATATTCTTAAAAATTAAAAGTTTATAATAACATCTATTGTTTTATTCCCAATATGTACACTTTTAAATTTTGCACTACACTATTTTTAATTATAACTCGACATTAACTTAAATTTGGTTTCCTCTTGAGTGTATAAAATATGTAAAATATTTCCCCTCCCCTGTAGTCGATATTATGATAAAATACTAAGTATTTTAAATAAAATAAATCAACAAAAAATGGAAAGAAAACAATTTAAACGTATCGATTCCTTCTCTAATTTCTTTGTTAGACTTCTTAAATTATTTACGGAATAGTTATTCCACCATTTTCTTAGGTTTTGAAACGTTTGAAAATTAAGTTTACTTATGATAAGGTAAACTGCGGCACGCATCGTTATTTCTAGAATTCAAAGAATGACTTTTGGCTTGCTCGCCAACTTTTTCCAAGAGAGTGCTTATGCTCATCATAATTTTCAACTTGTTTTAAGTCACCTTCTGTTTCTTAACTACCATAATGTATTTCCGGTTTTTTAAACCATTTAATTCACATTTCTTTCAATGTTCCATTCATTTGATTGATGGATCATTTTTACTTTCTCTTACCTATTTGAATATATAGGAAGGAAAGTATTGTTTTCATGTCGATTTTTCGAAATCGAGTTTTCACCGGATCTACACGTTTTCAGACCTCTTGAACCCAAAAAAACATGTTTTTAGCGATTGGTCTGTGTGTCTGTGTGTCTGTGGGTGTGTGTGTGTGAACAGAATATCTCTAGAACGGAACATCTTACAAACTTCAAACTTAAAACTTAAGTTACATACCACTACCGAACCCGATGCAAACATTTTCATCAAAATCGGTCAACCGGAAGTAGTAGTTTATTCGTATAATTTTTCACTTTTTTGCGATTTTCTCAAAAACTGGTCCTACGATTTTTTGTTAAATAGCCTGGTTTACTCATTTTTTAATGCTCTACAAGATAGGGTAGGCGCCATGTTTGCTGAAATTCTCGGTGAGGCTGTTTTTACGTAAAGAAATAGTTTTTTTAAGATTACGGCTTCATTATAAATTTTACCGCAAAAACTTAAATAGTGAAAGTTGTAGAGAATTTAAAATTCTACAACGTTTATTTCAAACATTTTTTTGTATGACGCTTAGTTTAGCGGTAAATAGCGATTTTCTGTTTTTTCTCACGAAAACGTGTGAAAAATCGATTTTTTAAAGATTTCGGCCTTAGGATGCATTTTATGACAAAAGTGTATATAATTAAATTTATAGAAAATTAAAAGATCTACAACTTTTATTTAAAACATTTTTCTCTACAGAGAGTAATTTAGTGTGAAAGAGTGATTTTCCGTATTTTTGAGCCGAACTGAGGTTGATTTTCATATTGCGTCTTTCATATAATGATTAAAATTAGGTTTGTTTATTGAGGTTAGTTTTTTGTTTATTTCTAATGTTAGGTATATTGTTAATTATTTACATTGGCAAGAGAAAGTTGCGTGAGTGTTTCACACAAGATTTTTGTATTAAGCCTTGAATTGTTCTTATTTTTTATCTATACGACTATTAGGTAATGTAGTTGCAGAGTAATGCATAAATTAGTTAAAAATATGTCGGAAAACTTAAGACAGTACGAAATTACGAACTTACAGACCTAAATATTTATTAAAAATCTGGTGTGAAACACTCACACAACTTTCTCTTGCCAATATAAATAATTAACAATAAACCTAATATTAGTAATAAAACATTAGAAATAAACAAAAAACTAACCTCAATAAACATAACCTAATTTTAATCATGAGTGAAAGACGCAAAAAGAAAATCAACCTCAGTTTGGCTTAAAAATACAGAAAATCGCTCTTTCACGCTAAACTATGCTCTGTAGAGAAAAATGTTCTAAATAAAACTTGCAGATCTTTTAATTTTCTATAAATTCGATTATATACACTTTTATTATAAAATGCATACTAAGGCCGAAATCTTAAAAATATCGATTTTTCTCACGTTTTCGTGAGAAGAAAACAAAAATTGCTAATTACTGCTAAACTAAGCGTTATACAAAAAAATGTTTGAAATAAAAGTTGTAGGTTTTTAAACTCTCTACAACTTTTATTATATAAATTTTTTCGGTAAATTGCATATTAAAGCCGTAATCTTAAAAAAACTTTGTTTTTACGTAAAAACAGCCTACCTAGAATTTCAGCAAACATAACACCTACCCTATCTTGTAGAGAATAAAAAATTGAGTAAACCAGGCGATTTAAAAAAAAATCATAGAACCAGTTTTTGAGAAAATCGCAAAAAAGTGAAAAATTATACGAATAAACTACTACTTCCGGTTGACCGATTTTGATGAAAATGTTCGTGTCGGGTCCGGTAGTGGTATGTAACTTAAGTTTCAAGTTTCAAGTTCGTAGGATGTTCCGTTCTTGAGATATTTTGTATACACACACACACACACCGACACACACACAGACCAATCGCTAAAAACATGTTTTTTTGGGTTCAGGGGGTCTGAAAACGAATAGATCCGGTGAAAACTCGATTTCTTAAAATTGACATGAAAACAGTACTTTCCTTCCTATATATTCATATAGGCAAGAGAAAGTAAAAATATCTCTAAAAATCACAGAATATGTAAATTTACACCAAAACATTCCTTTCATGAGACGACGTGTCTCATGACTTGTGTAATTTTTAAAAAGGCTTACCTTTTACTTATAGCAAAAACTGTTAAGGATATGGTAAAAAAATGAATAAAATAACAACGCATTGAATTTACAGGTGGGTTAACCGCAAAACCACTTTTATTAAAGTGCTTTTCGGAGGGCCTTGCATGTTGATAAGCATACTCTTTCAACTCAGTGAGGAAGGCAATAGTAAACCACCAAACTCCTCGTGTTTACTTAGTAAAACCTCTAGAGGTTCAAACCGGCCTTTCGGCTGTTGACATAAACAACAACAATTAAGAATTGACCCGATCTATTTTTTTTTCGTTTAACGTCTGACTGTTCTGCATTTACTGCTAATGCAGACGGTGAAGGATGAAATGATTTTTGTACCGTATGAAAATATGCCGTGCTTGAATGGGATTCGAACCCAAGGCCGCACATGATAAGAGGCGAGCACGTTACCAACTACGCCAATGCGGCTGGCTGACCCGATCTAAGTTCTGTACAGTTTAACAGACTAGGAGACTTAATCTCTATCGTTTATCATATGACTTTTTTGGTTTCAGGGGGTTATGAAATGTGAGATCAGTTGAAATTTGGGTATGGAAAATTTGAACTGTGGTAATACTTTCTCTCTCTATATTAATTTGACTGGAGAAGAACGTACAGTGGAGGGGCAGGAGGAGGTTTTGATTGGTTGCTGCGGTGTTCGAGGGGCGGGGAAGAGAAAAGAGAGGGAATGTGAAAAAGGCTGTCCTAGTATTGTTGTCACTGCAACTGACTTCTATGATAGAAGTCCTTATGTTCGACTCCAGATCAGATCTGCAGCATTTTATCATCAATAATTTTCAATTATCATATTTCACCGTTTTTATCAACCTTAATTTGCATAACAGTCGGGTGGTAAAATAAAAAAGGTAAAAAAAAAACAGGATTATTCATACGTATAAAAGATGATTTCACATGGGCTGTATAAAATACAAAAAATACTTCAAGTTTTTAACTTTATAAAATAAAATTAAAAACGGAATAAAAATTTAAAATGTTTGTTCTTTAGATTAAATATTTAATTTATGAGGAATTTGTGTTTTATAAGAAAATAAAGCGGTGCTCGTTGGAATATGGGCGAAACTTCATACTTTTTTTATTACAGCTTTAATATTGAATACCGTGAAAACACTTTGTTCAATATTTCCTTAAACAACAACAGAAAAAAGGGCAAACTTTCCTTGTATCCTTAAGGGATAGGTCGGTCGGATGAAAATAGGGAGATGTTTAAGGAAGGGGTAGTGCTGGGGGGGGATGAAGATATTATATTATAAAATACTGCCAAGAGAATAACCTGCATTTCATCACGTTCTGCTGTGTCAGTAATCCTTAAACGTATATAATACAAAGAAAACAAATTGCCGGATAAAAACGTAACCAAACATATTAATATAAACAAGTCACAATTCCCTACCGCATAATATATATTATAAAAATTGTTTTTCGCAAAATAAATACCGAATATATATTGTTGTATTGTAAATACATATTCTTTAATATTACTTTGAGTGAACGAATTTAATATGTATTATCTCCATGAGAATACGTTTAACAAAATTCTTTTCTGTATAATTTATCTCTTTTAAAACTTAATACTACTTTAAACGGGATCTTTTTAATAATGTTCCCCTTATTATTATTAAAATATTCTTCCTGATAAGATAAGATACTTAAGAATGTTCGTTCAAATGTTTTAAATATTAATGTTTTGAATTATTTTGGAAAATGCTTTATTATATTAACACAGATTTGTTTTAGAGATTTTCTTCTGTATAAAATGTTTAATAATAAAATTATCTGATGTCATTTTGACATTCCAGAATTTTGTTTAGTATCTCAAGTACCGCCTATAAACCGGATGGTGGATATGTCACTTTCCTTACCAGAGGGGTCTAAAACATCCAGTGGATTTAGACTCATAGTGGCAGTCAGTGGCGTAAATAAAAGTTTTTTTGGGGGTATCGGTTTTGACGTATTGTACCTACTATACCTGTATTTCCTCAAAGTGTTTATAATGTTAAAACCCTTCTTTTTTCAAGGAAAATTTCAACTTATATAATTTCCATCCAGTATTTTTTCCCTCGTCTTCTTCTTATTGTTCTTCCAACCAAGGATTAGGCCGCAGGCTGTTCCGAACTCACAAACTATATCATCTATCTTTATCTTTCCTAGGTCTACCGACATCCCTTTTACCTTCTGGAGGATACCAATGCTTAGGTATCCTGTGATCTGACATCCTTGCCATGTGCTGTCTCCAACTTTGGCGATAATCCTTTATCTTTTCGTTCAAGTTGTAGATACCCAATTCTGTCCTGATTTCCTCATTCCTTGTTCTGTACAAGCCTGTACACCCCTTATTTCTTTGAAGAAATTTCATCTCTGCCGTCTGGATTCTCCGCTCTTGGCTTTTTGTTGTTGTCTACACCTCACTTCCTTACAGAATAACTGGAGCTGCCATAACTTTGCAGACCTTAAGTTTTGTAACCTTTTTCAGTCGTTTTACCCTCGTATAGAGCCCACATAAGGTGAATTTAGATGTTTCTGGAAGCTCTTTTTGCAGCTTAGATTCTCAGCATTTGCTCACTGCAGGTTTTTCTTTTTTATTCTGTCCACCCGGTGTTCCGTTTTTACTCTTAATGGAAGCCCTTAAAGTCCGTAATTAGTTGTCAGAATTTGGTTTGTTTCATTAAGTTTTCTCGGTTTATTCCTGTTTTTTTTTCAGTATCCTTTCTGACTTCTTTAAACCATTTATCCGACACCTTAGGTCTACTGTTTAGTGTCTTAAAAATTTATTTTGTGAACCGGTTATCAATTATTCACTGTTAGACTTTACTGACCATCCCTGACAGAAGGTTTTTCCGGTTTTGATTGCTGCAAACTCTTTTCAGTGCAGGAGGACGAGCCCCTTCCACCCAGTATATAGTGGAGAGTGGTTTTATACGTGGCCTAAAGAGACGAGCGCAGCCGAACCCAAACGACCTTAAAATAAGGAGCGATTTTACAATAATCTGAATAAATAACTAATATTAAAGAAGTTCGTTAAGCGTCGCTAGTTTAAATTATTTCAGTTTGTTATTTAATTTAACTTGGTAAGTTTCCTCCTATTGGTAAAATATTTACTAATCTTTATAATAATTTTTTTTTTTTACATTTCGGGGGTTGTCTGGACACCCTAGACCACCCCTTATTTACGCCACTGGTGTAAGTATAGTAAAACTCCGACTATCCGGATCACCAATTATCCGAATTCCCTTCAGAAAAAAAATGAACCTAAAATAAATTTTTTAAACCAACAATTTGATTATGTTCAACGTTTATGAAGTGACAATATGGAAGACATCTCTTCAGGAGGTTTTTGATAGAAGATGAAAATGAAGAAAGCGTTGTGGCTCATCATCAAAAATTGAATTTAAAAGACTGCGCTTATATGGTGGCGGAAGCATGGAATTGGATGAAGACGATTACATTAAAAAAACGCGGAACCAATTGAAAGGCATATAAACCAAAGAGATGGTACAGAAAGAGTAAGAAGTGAAATAAAACGTGTCGAGGAAAAGAGAAAAGCGGAAGAGCATAAAATGTCACTTGAGGACATTTACAAAAGATCGTTTTAAGAGTTCCTGGATGTTCTGACTGGAGTGCAAAGGACTTCGGCGAGTGGCTTGCTCGTGATTCTTCGGACCCTGGACTCCAAATTCTCAATGACGATCAACTCATTCAAAGAGTGAAAGAAGAAACTGATGACAGGAAGATGACATTGCTGGTGAACCAGATGTGGGACCATTGACTGGAAAAGCGTTTGCGTGTCTTGACACTGCGGTAACATGGATGGTGTGACAGCCTGAGTGTGATAATACTCACCGTCAAGCGAATGTGTGGCTTGGCTGCAAGAAAATGGTTTAAGGCAACAAAAAAACTGACTCTGACAGATATGTTCAGAAACTGACACGTTATATAAGCAGGCTACAGTACTGCGTAATAAAATGTAAACAACATTGTCTTTTAGTAATTAAAGTCATGCTTTACTGTAAACATACCATTTCGGTTTTTTAAAGATATTACCTTTTTACATTATTATACAACTATCTGGATATAATAATTATACGGATCGGGTCCGGCCCCAATTAATCCGTAAAATTGGAGTTCTACTGTATTATTCCTGCGAAACGGAGAAGGCTGGTTCAATTGCCGTATAACAGGGCACTATCTGTACTGGCAGAATAGCAAAAAAAAAATATAATGAACATTAGTACTTAGTCTCGAGCTTGTTCCGCGAGGTGCATGCTCGGTCGGTGTGGGGGTTTCTTGGCGAGGTAGCTACATTCTACCGTCGTCATTTAGTTTAGTAAGGGCTAAAAGCTGTCAGCTCGACTCGCTGACACCGAGGAAAATTTTTAATGTTGGACAAACTCTTGCTGGTTATTAAGGTGACTTTAGGTCCTAACTCTTCTTTTATTCTTAAATTCTTAGATTTTGACTGTTAGAATCAATTAAATTCTAACTTCTGACGGGGGCCTTGAGACCCAAGAGGCACTTTGACAAAAGGACGAGGAGTACACATTCCCCTGGTCGTCCGACCTGGCTCAAACTCGCCCACGAATTAGTTTTATTTTTTAACTTAGATTATATTAGTATAAGGTGACAGTCACCATCGCAAATGAACGAATTAAGAGTTTTACGGAACGGTCTCCGGGTCTACGCCTTCTGGCGACCAATCGGTGGGGTGGTGGAAGAAATGCCAGCAAACCAATAACCAATTAGTGCCTACTCATTGCTATTACAGCAACCTAACGTACTATAAATACAGTATGGAAATGAGTTTGTTACTCCGGTTCGCAGAAGAAAAGTTGTGAAAGAAAAACCTTTTTACAAATTTGTAACACAGAAAAAAATATATAAAAAACCATAATAAAACTGCTATAGGAATGACACAACGCGTTTTGTTCTGAATGAAGGACCTAGATAAAAAATGTAAATTAAGACAGAACAAATTTGATAAAGATAAGATTAAAATTGAGTTATAAATTGAGAAAATTTAATATTCACGATGTGATTATAGATGTGAAAAACATTGTGATAAAGAAATAACTAGAAAATATCGTTATTCCGAAAATTATTCACGAAGTTTATTAACAAATCCATTGGTAATCAGATTATTGCAACGATGCAAGCAGATTTGTTACAGAATTAGTGGAGTTGGTGTTTGTGGGTGTTTTTGAATCAATGGGGGGGGGGGTTGGACGAGGGAGGTTTCGGTGGTGGTGTTGGAGATGAGGATAGCTGCAGGCTTGCAAATTAGGGGCCTTTGTATTATTTAGTTACGATGAAATTGAATAAAGGGGATGAGGAACGTATATTATCTGAATAAGGAGAGGGGAGGGCTGGACCTCATCAGTCTGGCCGGGTAGTGTAGTCATTCGGTTGAAGGGGGTAGATGTGCAAAGTTTGGCCGACTGGGCAATTATACTGATTTCATTAGCTTAAGATTCCTTGTCAGTTTCTCCTCCGAAATTCTCCTCCTTCACCTTGGTTTCGTTCTCGTATATCCGTCTGGCCATCCTCTACATTTATTAGCTACAACTGAACAACACTCTGTTGAGTTGTGTAACTCGATTTTAGTAATTTCTGTCTGATTTTACAAACGATTACATTTTAAAACTAATTAATTTACTGTTTTAATTGCCTTTATTACTGAAATTTTCATTGAAACTTGTGTCTCTGTTAATAATATATTAGCAATTACTCCTGCGCTTCGCACGAGCATACTGCTAACCTAAGAAGGATTGCAAACATCACAAAGATTAGATACACGATTGTAGTTATTAAAACAGATGTTATAAATAAGGCCTGCACAATGTTACTTAAGGAGTTAGTCAACCCAGAAAATGAAAATCAAAACTTCTAGTTATAATTTATCATTATTTATTTTAAATGAAAGAGTAATTTACTAGTAATGATCTACCATTTGAACCAAGCCAAAAAATTAATTACAGCCCCTAATATAAGGGTGAGGTTGGAAAAGCGGGCTTTTACAGGGAATTAAATATCTCAGGAACCAAGAAAGATATCAACATGATTCTTATGCTACAAGATACGAAAAATTGCTGTCTATTATCTGCTGTATGCGCTTGTATGTATTCTTTCTTGCAAGAAATTTATTGAAAAAAAACCATATTTTCAAAAACATTTATTTTATGTATTCACAAATTATTTTTTAACTAAATTCCTATTACGGTTTTTGTAATAATCATTCCACAGATAATAGAGCAAGAAATTATGAACATTTGAAAAAAAACATCATCCAAATACCTCCAATACAAACCAAAATATTTAATTCCCAAAAATGTATAATAATGCAAAAATTACATTTTTGGAAAACTTAAAGTTGAAGGAATGATTTCACTCGCCTTGCTAGTGAGCTTTATTTTAAACATGTTTTTATAACTGTTTTTCAACATACAAAGTAAACAAATGTTGTGATTCATAAAATTTTAAACTTCAAATAAATGCAAAAAACAATCAAAAATTTTAAAAAATCATCTTCTTGAGTTGACTACCCCCTTAAAGGTTTATTCCTGGCAAGCTGTAGTGTTAAGTGAGTTGTACACGATGTGGCACAGGAGCTATGGAATGCGCGAACACTGTTTCTAGGAGAAGGCAGACAAATGGAGGAGATCAAAGGCACCTGCCTGTTTCTGTTAAACTCAATTCACTAGTAGACTATCATATTTATTTTTATACTACAATGTGAAAATTAATTCGATCAAAGAAAAAAATCAGTTTTCTTTATCAAAAACCTATGCTTTTAATTATTCTATTGACATGCACTGATAAATACCAGAATTTAGTACGAAGTATGTACTTCGTTAGCAGAAATGAATTCTTGAAGATGTTTTGGCATTGACTGTAATAGATTAGTGCACATTTTTTGACTTCAACTGAATTTTATATTTATTGTAAAGTTATTCAGTTAAATGTTTATTTAATTTAATATTCGAAATTTAACTTATTATTCATGTATTTTATTGTTTATTTATCTTTTATTCATCTACTGATAATTACTAAAATTTTTATTATCAAAGAAAATTAAGTTTCTTTGAAATATTTTAATAAAAGTTTATTGTAAAATCAAATATACAATAAAATGATTACGATTGCGAAGCGAAGTGAGATGCATTCTAGTAGATTGTATTTATCTAAAATTTTAAATGCTTATCATAAATCGAAATTTTATTCTTTCCCTTATATTGTACAATCATGTTTCTTAAAAATTATAATATTAAAAACCTCAAACTTCAAATTTTAAAACTTGAAACATCAACCCCAAACTTTCAGGAACGTTTTAAAACCTCAAATATTCAAATTTAAAATTTAAACTTTAAAACTTCATACTTTCAAACATTAACGTCTATGTTCAAAAATTTAAAGAAAAAAAATTTATTATTTTAATCCAACTAACCCCTTTGGGGGCCGAAATTTACCCTATGGCAAAGTGCGGGCGCGCAGAACACGCACTTTTATGTTTCTTAACCACTTATAATTTATGATTCACCTAACTCCTTTGGCAGCCAAAATTCACCTTGTGGCAAAATGCGGGCGCGCAGCGCACGCACTCCATGGTTCTAATCCACCTACCCGTCTGAGGCGAGACACGGAAGCGACGCGAAAATAATAAACAGACTAACTTTAAACTTATAACAATTAATTAAATTTCACACAATTAATAATATACTGAGCCTACTAACAAATGCAATTACATAAATTAAATCCCCTCTAGAGGCTTTACTAAGTAAAAGAATAGTGAAGAATATTTAAGTGATTTACCATTGCTTTCCTTGTTGAGTGGAAAAGTATGCTTATCAGCATGTAAGGCCCTCTGAAAAGCATCTACTTTCCACTCTGCAAATGATACCTTCACGTCATTCACCACAGGGTCTGGCTGAATAATGATGAAATTCATAACTCTCAGAAGAAATAACTCCGACTAGTGTCTTTTAAACTTCTACTAATACACTTCATTAATTACACTTCTATTAATCAAACTTCTACACTTCTATTAATTAAATTTCACTCAATTAATGATATACTGAGCCTACTAACAAATGCAATTACATAAATTAAATCCCCTCCAGAAGCTTTACTGAGTAAAAGAATAGTGAAGCATATTGAAGTGATTTACCATTGCTTTCCTTGCTGAGTGGAAAAGTAAGCTTGTCAGCATGTAAGGCCCTCTGAAAAGCATCTACTTTCCACTCTGCAAATGATACCTTCACGTCATTCACCACAGGGTCTGGCTGAATAATGATGAAATGCATTACTCTCAGAGGAAATAACTCTGACTAGTATCTTTTTTTAAGAACCTCTACTGTTCTTAAATGTCTTATCATATAATTGGCTGACCATGTGATAAGAAACAGAACTTTTTTTTGTAGCCTTATAATAAGTAGGGCGAAAACAAATAATTTAAAACTACACCTGCCTGTTTAGAGCGTGTTTCTGAAATAGCTGATATTACAATATTATTTTATAAAATTAATTAATTATCATATGAATTGTTTTCATAATTAATTATTACAATAAGCTATATTTGTTATTATATGAACATTAATTGTTTTATTGAAAATTTAATTAATTTCTTTTTAATATTAACTATAATAATAATGATGATAATAAAATTGTTTGAGTAATTTTAATTATTTAATAAAGATAAAAAAAATATAAGGGAATATGACTTGAAAGTTCATGAATGAAAAGAGGTATATAATTTCCTAGGTTGGTTATGAAGAAAATTTAATTTAACTGGATATAATGAAACCCTCTTTGAAAACGAATGACTTTGACTCATCTCTCTGTTTACAGTCACCGGCTATCAATAGTCGGAAGATCAAACACACTCCACGGTTCTTTATCAATCTGTCGCTTTATGTTTACTCGCTCTTCTTCATCCCCTTTTATCGGTCTCTCTTGCACTCCCTCACTCTTGTTTCGTTTCTCTGAGCTAGACAACGACTGTTGGTCTTTGGTTGATAATACTTAACTATTGAAAAGTCAGGTGGCACTATGTTGTAATTGGAAAGAGGTTTTCATGGAGGTTTCATGGAATTAGGTTTCATTAACCTTAATTGTTAAGGACGTTACTAATAAAGGGAGAAATCTATACGGTTTCTCTTATACCAGAAAGTATTAAATTTGAATTTAATTGTAGTGATGGGGTAGCTGGAGGAGATTGATACCTGATACAAGTTGGGTATTATAAAAAAGTATTGTGTACAAATACTAACTCCGCTTGTTCGTTATGGGCATAGTCGAGTGTTATGTAATCTAATTACATAAGGTGCAGAATTTCCACTTCTGCTGTAACGGATAATCAAAATCTTATAAACATACAGATACCTTAATTGCAGCAAATTCAATTTCCCAAAATTGGAAAAGATGGTGCTATAAATAAGAGGCTGATTTGAGGTAAGTTTAATAAAATTTTTTTTTGAGTGACAGTTAAAGGCTGATTAGAGGTAAGTTTAAAAAGGGCTTTTAAATGATAGCTAAAAGCTGATTTCAGGTAAGTTTAATAAAGTGCTTTTGAGTGACAGTTAAAGGATGATTCGAGGTAAGTTTAAAAAAGTGCTTTTGAGTAATAGTTAAAGGCTGATTTGAGGTAAGTTTAATAAAGTGCTTTTGAGTGACAGTTAAAGGTGATTTGAAGTATATAAGTTTAATAAAGTACTTTTGAGTGACAGTTAAAGGCTGAATAGAAGAATAATACGCACCAGTCTAAGCACAATAAACCGTAAGACGTGACTCCACAAGTGCCAAATACAGTGCTCGCAAAACACTCACAAATCATGAAGTTGTTATAGTTAGGAATTATATGCGTGAATCAGTTTAGAAACTTGTAAAGTAAAAAGGATAGACAAAAATAATCAAGAAACTCTAATGTAAAGAGTTATTTGCTTTAAATTTGGCAATTTGATTTCCGCTGTATAAAATTTGATTTCCCTGTCCCATAAAAAGTCGGGGATACTGGGAATGGTTGTCGCATTATCAATATTTGTATCACCGGACATTGCTAAAAACCATTTCTAAACTATTCGGAAAATAAATATTAATATTTAATAGAAATCAAGGTAATATTTCTGTAGTGGTAGGTAAAAAGGTCTTAACTTGAAAATAGTAATTTTTCAGGAAAATCAAATGAAACTTTGAGACAGTACAATTTATATATTTTTTATTATTTAAGGATAGTTTTTGCAATTGTCTCTTCCAAAAATTGTTTTTATAATTTGTTATACATTTCTTTTGTTTCCTACTTTATAAAAAAAAAATAAAAATTCCGTTTACAAAAATTCCGTTTACGTCTACGCTGTGGACCTTTTATGGAAGGGGGCAATTCACGACTTAAGACCTTCACCGTTTACAGTGTAACTTAATACCTTATGACCTGGTAAATTCTTACTACAGTTACTTAAGTCACGAGTTTGCCTTTGGTTTCTTGTCATTTCGACCACTTCAATTTCCAGTTGATCTCAGCAATTGATATTGGTGAAATAATAAACTACTATTGGTATAAACGTTGTTAACTCAACTTAAGACCTTTTGTGCAACTAAACAAGACTGAGAAACTAAGTCTAAACTAAATAAACTACTGTTGGTATAAAAGGTTTAACTCAACTTAAGACTTTTTGTACAACTACAAAAGACTGAGAAACTAAATCTAAAGGTATCATTTACAATTAAGACTTTTATACGGTTACGCAAAGAGAAAATTTTTATAAAGCCAGTCAACATAATTCACTTTTGGAGTTAGCTACACTTAAGCCCTTTGCACCAATTGAAAGAGATAATTTTTTTAAACTGGGTAGTACATTTAACTCAAAACCGACAATATTTTGACTTAAGACTTTTATACGTACTATCACTACAGATTTAAGATGAAATCGAACTAGAACTTTGACACTCCAAGTTAACTACTCACGCTGAAGGAATATAGTAAATAACATTGATGCTGCTGAGATTCGGCTTGCAATTGAAGTGCAGACTGTACCGGACGGCTCCACGGTTGTTCAAGGTCAGACTAGACTACTGCGCATCCACCATTGAGAGGCCACTTAGTAGTTTGAGTTGGGTTATAATTATTATACAAGCAAGCTTTCCTTTATTTCTATTTTATATAATGAATTTATATAATAAATTTCACTAACATTCTTTTTAAACTGCTTGTTTTATACAAATATTTTACAAAAGTTTTATACAAATGACTGAAGATGTATCATCTTCCATAGATTTTCAATAAATAAAAAAGTTTTTAGTTTCAATTATGTTATTTACTCTGATGATGGTGGATCCACCGAAGTAAAGATAAAAGTTGACGCAGTTTAAAAAGAAGGTTAGTCAAATATATTATATAAATTCATTATATAAAATATAATTAATTTTAAACTACAGGATGCATTATAAAGATTTATTTCCTTTATTTGGTTTTTAATCTCTAATGTGGGTACTTTGCAATTTCTTCAATTATGAACAATAAGCAACCCCATGACCCAATGAAGATGATTTATGTATGATGTGAAAAAAGAGATGTGTAGCCTTGTAATTACTCAGGCCGACCATTCCTAAGATGTATGGTTAATTGAACCCCAATCATCAAAGTACAGCTGTAACCACTGTCTAGTATTCTAACCCGTATAAAAGTAACCCTGAAAATCAGCTGATAAACAGCTGACTCTACCGCTAGAGCAACCCAGTGGGTTATATAAAAGTAAACCTTTACTAGAATTTGAACCAGAAATCTTTGTCTCCGAAAATCTTTGTGACGATTTTACCTCTAGACCAACCTGGTGGATTAATTAAGCATAACACGAACAAAACAGGAAAATGTAGAGGAATTTGGTGGAAGCTTACGTTCAATATTAGACAAATGGAATATAAAATAAAGTAGAGAGTAACCGCAATAAGGTAATTGGGTAGTGATTTTCAGAGTTCTCTGACATGAACCTGACTGAAACCAAACATCACAACTAAAATTAAATAATTTTTTTAGTCCAGTAACAATAAGTAGATAATGATGTAAACGCTTATTTATGAAGTCACGAATAAAAATAATGAAAAAACTAATTTAAAAAAAGAGGTTGGTTGGGTTCCCTAATAAACAGTAGAGAGGAAGACACGTGCTGCTAAAATTGTTTTCGTTGTGGCAAAGATAAGTTTACATTGTGCTACAAAAGACGTATACGGAATTTAATTAGAGATTAGTGAAACGTCTGCGATGTTAAGTATTGCGGATATCAACGTTTATGTTAGTCTTAAAGCAACAATTTAATTTAAATATTTTTGCCTCAGAACTTTTTATTTCAGTTTTTCTACACTTGGATGCATTGTTTGAACGGATATTGTACATTTATACATTGTAATATCTTGTAAATAACTTCGTTAGATAGTTGTAGAAGAATTTCTAGAAACATATTTTAAAATTGAAATGGTAGAAAAAATTATAAAGAAAAAAAATAGTTTCAGTATTATATGATAAATATTTAAGTTTTTTGATGAATATATATTTACTGTGGAGGTTTTTTTTTATATTAAAAATTATACAACTTGTATAAAAGCTCAACTATGTGACAATTTTCAGGTTAAAATATTTCTGGTGTTTTTCTATGATTTATAAGAAATTTTAATCAGCTGATGTAAATGAAGTTAGATTGGTTTTTACTTTCTCTTGCCTATATGAATATGTACGAGGGTCGTTTGAAAAAATCGTGCAAAAATAAAAAAATTACTTAATTGTTTGGGGTAAACCTTTTTTATTTTTCGACATAGTCTTCTTTTAAGTTTATACACTTCGTGTTTGTTGATCCCTTCCGAATAATAGGATTTGTCCAAGTCTGAAAAATAGCCATTCGTTCCCGCAATCACCTTCTCGTTTGAATAAAATCTTTTTCCCGCTAGCCATTTCTTCAAATTGGGAAACAAATAGTAAGTAGTCCGACGGAGCCAAGTCTGGAGAATAGGGGGGATGTGAAACGAGTTGGAACCTTATTTTCATTAATTTTGCGACCACAACTGCTGAGGCGTGAGCTGGTGCGTTGTCGTGAGGGAAAAGGACTTTATTGTGGGGCAATCGTGGGCGTTTTTTTGCAGCTCGGTTTTCAAACGGTCCAATAACGATGAATAATATGCACCTGTAATAGTTTTACCCTTTTCCAGATAATCGATGAAGATTATTCCTTGTGAATCCCAAAAGACAGTCGCCATAATCTTTCCGGCCGAAGGAACTGTCTTCGCCTTTTTTGGCGCAGATTCCCCCTTCATAACCCATTGTTTAGATTGTTCTTTGGTCTCAGGAGTGTAGTGATGTATCCATGTTTCATCCACAGTGACGAAACGACGCTTGAAGTCCTGCGTTATCTTCTGGAACAGCTGCAAACCGTCCTTGCAACACTTCACACGAAATTCTTTTTCATCCAGTTTTTGAAAATCACTCGACTTCCTCGATTAAAACGAATGTCAAACACAAAGAAATAGACCGATCTGGCTGAAACTACACATATGTCTTTCCTCAGATGCTACTAACTAAACATATGCTCGATACGCGCCAGTAGTGCCATATTTTGCACGAACTTTTCAAACGACCCTCGTAGGAAGGAAGTATTATTTTCATATAAATTTCTCAAAATTGAGTTTTCACCGGATATACACGTTTTCTGAATCCAAAAAAAACATATTTTTAGCGATTGTATGTGTGCACACGCGCGTGTTTGTATGTAAGTGAACAAAATATCTCAAGAACAGAACATTGTACGAAGTTGAAACTTGAAACTTAAGTTAAACAATACTAGAGGATCCGACAAGTACATTTTCATCAAAATCGGTGAACCAGAAGTAGTAGTTTATTCGTGTAATTTTTCACTTTTTTGCAATTTTCTCTAAAACGGGTACCACGATATTTTTTAAAAAGTCGCCTCATTTACTACAATTATTATGATTTACAAGATAAAGTAGACGCCATGTTTGCTGAAATTCTTGGGGAGGGTGTGCTGTCGTAAAAAATATGTTCTTTTAAGATTGCGGTCTTAATATGCATTTCAAGGCAAAAGAGTATACAATTAAAGTTGTAAAATTAAAAACCCTACAACTTTTATTCCACATTTCTTTGAATAATGCTTAGTTCAGCGGTAATTAAAAATTTTCTGTTTTTTTCATGAAAATCTATAAAACATGGATTTTTTAAGATTTCAGCCTTAGTATGCATTTTACGACAAAAGTGTATGTAATAAAATTTATAGAAAATTAAAAGATCTACTACTTTTATTCCAAGAATTTTTCTCTACAGAGCCTAGTTTAGCTTGAAAGAGTGATTTTCCATATTATTAAGACAAACTAAGGTTGGTTTTCATTCTGCATTATTCACTTATGGTTAAAATAATGTTATGTTTTTTTAGGTTAGTTTCTTTGTTTATTTCTAATGTTTTATTACTATTGTTTAATGTTTGTATTTACTTGGTATTGTATAGAAGTTGTTATAGTATTGTTTATTTGCTTATTTTGGTACTACAAGAAGAAGAAGGGAAGGGAAAGGAGAAGAAGGAAAGGATGGAGACGAGGAAGAAGGAGAAGATGATGAAGAAGGGAGAGGGGAAGGAAAAGAAGAAGATGGAGAAAAAGGGACGGAGAAGGACATGATGGAAAAGTGGAAGGAAAAGTAAAGCTAGAAGAAATGGAAAGGGAAGATGAAGAAGAAAAGAAGGGGTGAAGATGAAAAAGAAGAATATGGAGAAAAGCGGAAGGAGAATAATAAGGTAAGTGTTTTGTCTGTTAATGAGCATAATAGTCTATATTTTATTTTCTGGTTGTTGTACTCCATTTTTTTATAAATGGAAATGTATGAACAACCAATGAAAAATGGTAAGAGGATAAGAGAAAACAAATTAGTTAAAATTGTGAATTGTTCCTGTTAAAATTTCTATCGAATTGTCAAATTATTAATTAATTCACATACATTTACAAGTAACATTAATAAATTCTAGAAAAATATAAATATTCTTAGTTAAAATTAGGAAAAATCCGAATAAAACATTACACTGCGATTTAAAAAGCAACTATATTTATATAGTAGATGAATTCATAAGTTCCAAAATAAAAGAAGTAGATTAAGTGGCTGCAGTAAATCGATTTTTGACATGTTTTTCAGCAGACGAGAAAAACACTGTTTGTTGAAACATGAGTAATCTAAATATGTAAATTGACATGAATAAAAAAACAAAAAAGTTCTATTCTCTATTCATCGGGGAATCGGTTGAAAATCCTTTTTCTTGCTGCTTGTTTTTGTAAATTACAAATTTTTTTTCTTTATATATTTTTACTATAATCGACATTTAAAAATATGGAGTAATTATTTTTCTTAAATTAAAATGAAGTTTTTATTTAAATTTTATGGTAATTAATCATTTAAATCTTATGATAAATGATTTTTATAAAACAATTAATCTGTATGAAAATGATATAATATTTATCGACTAAATATTCATTCACTGATATTGAATTTTCTTAATAAAACTGTTGGCGTGATTTCCTCACGATCAGCATGCGACGAGATTCTGATGCGAGTGATTGGCAAACTATGCGACATGATTGGAAGTGCGGTCGAGCTTTCAGTCGTATCGAAAGACATCAATATTGAGTATTTTAACTTACATTTTACCGATTTACTTTGAAAAAAGTAAGTAAATAGCGAACATCAAAAAGACTCGCGTCACTTGAAGACATAAGACGAAACAATTGGAAAATTGATTGCTTCAAGTATCTTGAAGAGATAATAATATAACTGAAGACCAGGAAAACAATCGGACAACAGTACTGTCTGTCTCTAACTTGATGGCCACCCTCAGAGAGGAAAAAAATCGGCCCGCTATTAGCCTTTTCAATAACACTTCATTATGTACCAAGTCCAGTGCACTAGTTAGTAGAAGTATATAGTGAAATGTTATTGAGAAGGCTAGTAGGCAGGCCGATTCTGTTCCTCTCTGCGGCAGGCCATCAAGTTGTAGACAGGCAGTAGACGAGGAAAGATGGCTGGTACTTTCCGTAGAACTCGTTATCTATACAAGAAAAAATTATTCTCAAAATAATCCAAGATCATTACTATAATATTGTGATAAACGTGTGTGTTTGTACACAAGTGTTTGCCATGGAAAGACCCGAGTGTCCTAAGAGAAATAGAAAAATTGAGAAAAATCCTCTTTAAATTTAAATCTTGTATTTTTATGGTAAAGATTTTTATGGTTTTGATTTTTCCTGTTTTATTTCTGAGATCTTCATTTGTTATTTATAATTCCTGAATTTATCTTGTTTTATTTCTTTTATCCAATTTGATAGAGTTGCTAGTGTGCTTTGCTTTTCAATTATTATATTTGTCTTAATATTTGGGTTTTCTTAGTAAATGGCCATAGTGTGAAACTCTTTTTTCTCATCACATTTTTTATTGGGTTATCTTTATAAACTTGGTTATTAGGTAATAGTACAATTATACCTTTTTTCTGATACTTTATACCTATCCCTATCCTTAAAATTCTTCTTTCTATTTTTACGAACCTTTATGTTATTCTGTTTTAATTTTCAGAGAGTTTTTGAGAGAGTAAATACTGTTTTACTACAGTTTGATAGTGTCTAAATTTTGTGTTTATTGACATTATTGGATTTTTTATCGTAAATATTTCTAGTAGATTGTTGTAAATTTATCATTTTTCCTGCTTGTTATTCCCATGTTGATTTCTCTCCGCCATTGTATCTGATTTTTTCGCCTAAATATTTTAAAGTTTCCACTACTTCTACCAGATGTTCATTCATTTTAACTTTTTTATGAATAGTTGGTCTGTTATAACAAACAATATACGAGGTGTGGCTATTAAATAACCAGACTGATTAAATGAAATGAAATCTACATTAAAAGGAACAAGATTTGAGTCTGTGGAAGCTGTAAAAGAGAAAGCGGCACGTGTCCTTAAGAAGCTGACAAAAGATGACTTCCAGCACTGTTTCCAACAATAAAAATTTGCATGGAGCGTTGTATAGATAGAGAAGGAATGTATATTGAAAGTGACAATAAGTGATTATGTGTTGTTGTTGTTGTTGTTTAAGTCATCAGCCTGTAGGCTGGTTTGAATCTGTAGAGGTTTTACTAAGTAAAACGAGGAGTGAGGTGGTTTACCGTTGCCTTCCTCACTGAATGGAAAAGTACATTTAACAGCATGCCGGGCCCTCTGTAAAGCACACATTTTCCACTCTGCAAATGACACCTTCACTTCATTCACCACAGGGTCTGGCTGTATAATGAAATTCATTACTTTCAGAGGAGATAACTCTGATAAGTGTCTTTTACACCTCTACCTCTTCTGTTCTTAAATGGTTCAGTCATTTAATTGGCTGACTATGTGATAAGAAACAGAACTATTTATTTTAGCCCTGCAACGAACAGATTGAGTGTAAATAATTTAACCTCCACCTGTCTGTTATGGGCAGAAGTGATTATGTATAAAATTAAAATAAATTTTTTTACATCAGTCTTGTTATTTAATAGCTACACCTCATAATTATATTATAAATACAATATAAATAATATAAATTGGACCAATAAATAAATAATAATTAAAAATAAACAAATAAATTAACTTTATTTTCTGACCTCCTCCGTGGCCCAGTTGTTAATTCTATGCCCCAAACCGTAAGTCCATATCAGTTTTAATCTGGAATTACGGTATTCAGCTCTGGGGGTGTAAAAATTTAGGTTTAGTGAAATCAAAAATTAGGAAACCTATTTACTATTTTACTAACAAATTGAAGAGAAAAATCTGTTTTTTTGGTTGGGAAACGTCATTCTTTTTTGCAAACTCATTTTGAAGTAAAAACACAATCAATTAAACAAGAAGAACTTGTTTAAAACATTTCATTGCAGAAGAAGTTGATGTAAAAGTACGTGAAAGTAGTTTTAAAATAACTACAGTTACAGTATTTTGTTGGTTTTTTTTTAAGTATCAGGCCTGAAGTGTAAAAAAAGAGTGAGATAGTAAATAAATAAGTGATGTGCGAAAAGAGTGACTGTTGTAGTGAAAGAGATAAATGTAACTCCATTAAAAGTTAAAAGTTGGCATGTTTTCTGTTGTTTGTTGAAGCTCGAGTGACCAAGTTGTCCACAACTTGTGCAACTTTTCCACTCTCTATATCTATCTGTGTTTCTCTATCTCTAAAAACGCCCACCGGCGGTATTTGACGTTCTGTTCTGAGACGACAACGCCTCAACATACTCAACAATGCTTACTGTTTCTAAACTCGACTGTAGTCAAGTCAATATTGACGTTCAAACCATCACCACAACTCTTATCGCCCCTGCCCCTTTCATCCTCCCCCGTATCCAAATACTCTTTGCGTTCTATCGTCAGACATCCTTACTTCAACAGTTAAAAATGTTCTCAAACTATCCGACTGTCAGTCCTTTTCCATGTAATATTACTTAACCACTTTATGTTTATTTGTTTTTTGCTCATTTTCAAAAACTATTAACTTATTTTATGATTTTTCTCCGAAATAAAATGATCAGACCACCTTAACCGCATCTCTCTCAACCGTTATTTGCATTAAACGGCATCTTTCGATATGGACAATTTATTTTAATTTCATGATCCACCGGATTGGTCTAGAGGTAAAGTCGCACAGTGAGTCAGCTGTTTAACAGCTGATTTTTTTAGAGATGTTGGTTCCTAGTTCAAATCCTAGTAAAAGTCGGTTCATATCATCATGTACCAATCGTTTTTGTAACGGACCGTTTCCGTTACAAACCAGTTAGCCAAAACAGGTAGAGAGAAAATATCAAAAATGGTCAGCAATATTCAAATGTAGATGTAATTAAAGAGACAGGAAGAACATAAAATTACATTTATTTACTTTTTTATTATTTTTGTCATTATTTTTAATTTTTAAATTTAATAATAAATTTTAGGTTGTATTTAATTATCTTTATTTTATTAAAAATAGTGTAAGTTTAATAATTATTAAAATGTAATGTATTATAATATTGATACAATCGTAATCTTAGTAAATAGAAAAGTACTGGTTAAGTAAAGTAAGTAACTTAGTAGCTTAGTAAGTAAATATAGTAAGTATTGAATGTTATTGGTAATAGTTATTACTTTAGTTTTTTGATATTTATTTAAAAGTTTCCAACCCATCCTAGTAAATGGTTTTGTCCATAGTTGGATGGGATAATTTCCACCACATCTAGGGTAATAGGATTGTAGTTTAAGAAATTTTTTATTATGGTAATTTCTTTTTTATGTAATATCATGGGAATAAATTAAATTATTATTACTATTATTATTATATATTCTGTTAAATTGAAAAAGTGTGTATCATTGTTGTTGTTGTTTAGGTCAACAGCCGAAAGGCTGGTTTGAACCTGTAGAGGTTTTACTAAGTAAAACGAGGAGTGAGGTGGTTTACCATTGCCTTCCTCACTGAGTGGAAAAGTACGCTTATCAGCATGCCGGGCCCTCTAAAAAGCACATATTTTCCACTCTGTAAATGACAACTACACTTCATTCACCACAGGGTCTGGCTGTACAATGAAATTCATTACTTTCAGAGAAGTTAACTCTGATTAGTGTCACAATACACCTCTACCTCTTCTGTTCTTAAATGATTCAGTCATTTAATTGACTGACCATGCGATAAGAATCAGAACTATTTATTTTAGCCCTGCAACGAACAGATTGAGTGTAAGTAATTTGACACTACACTTGTCTGTTATGGGCAGTGTGTATCATTAATAAATAAATAAATAAATAAATATTTTGAATTTTAAACTGACCACGTGATAAGTAACAAAATTTGTTTTTGTAGCCCTGGAATTAGCAGATCGAGTGCTAATAGACATAAGAGTGTAACAGGCAGGTGGAGTGTTTACTTTACCTACCTGTTATAGGCATTTCTTAATTCTATAAAGATGTAAACGAGCTACGGTTCTATTAACCGACTTTTCGGTTATCCGATTATGACTTGGACTTATCAGTTAAGAAAGAGATTGCAGATTACCATGAAAATTAACCCTTACCGCATGATTAACAATAGGAGAAGAAAAATTAGGTGATAACTAATTAAATTAAATTATTTTCCAAAAATCGAACAAAAGGCTATAATGAATAATATTAGTTCACTTGTTGTGAGAAATACATTTTTCATGAAAGTTGTTGTTATTTTATATGATTGGTAACAATAGGACTAGCTACTGTTCATAGAATTATTTATAAGATTTCTGTAACAGTGAAATATTTTGTCACGGTTTTCTCACTTTTATTTTTATTTCGTTTTGTTTTCGTTTCTTTTCACATTTCCCTCTCCTATTTTCTGAATTTCTATCGCATTTTTATTCGTTTCTTAACAATTCTTCAAGCACTCGGATTGAATCGACAAGTTGAGAATAATATGAAGATATTGTTACAGAATTGAAAATTTTTCTCACAAAATGCTGCTTATTTTTCGTGAATGATTTACAGATTAGTCTTTTGTATGAAAAACATTTTTGTATTTCACTTTACACTACTATCAATATAATACAATTTCTTTATTCTATTTTTTGTTTTCATTGCATAATTAGTAACTCCTTGCTTTAACTTTCCACACACCTTACACGTTGAAAGCCAAATCACGACTTTACAAAAAAATAAAATTAGTAGAGCCTACTAGAAAACATACATTTTGTTTATATCAATTTGAATCATTGGTGGAAGAGAAGAAATACGGCCAGAGTAACTGAATACTTTGTTAATTATAAGAAAAAGTATGGAAAACCTATTTTTTCTTTAAAAGATCTGGTGAAACACTCACTTTTTTGGTTTCAGGAGGCTTAAAAACGGATTTTTTCAGTGAAAATTTGATTTAAAAAAAATTAACATAAAAACAATATATTCTTTTCCTAGTATATATTTATATCGGGAGAGAGAAAGTCAAAATATATTAGGCTATATAATTTTTCTCCGGCTCTTTTTCATAAATTTACTAATGTAAAACCCAGAATTATAGTTTTTTTCACTCATGTATTAGTAATTTTCTAACATCCCGATCACTTAGAGAGACTAGAATTTTAATTAAAATTGTAGCTAAAATTCTTGGGGCTTTGCTCTAGTGGTGAAATTATTTTTTAATTGTGACCTTAATATGCATTCTCTGCAAAAGCGTTTGCAATATAGCCCTATGTGGTTAAAAATTAAAAAAAACCCTACAACTTTTAGTTCAAAATTGTTTTTTACAACGCTTAGTTTAGCGTCAATTAATGGCTTCCAGTGTTTTGCTCATTAAAACGGTACAAAAATATGATTTTTTAAAGATTGCGGTCTTAGTGTTAATTTTATTAATAATCAAAGTTATAGAAAATGTAATAATCTACCATTTTTAAAGAGTTTTTCTACAGAGCATAGATTAGTGTCAGTCATTGATTTTCTGCAGTTTTAATTCCTACAGAAGTTGATTTTCATTTAGTGACTGTTCCTCATAATTAAAATTAGTTATTAGCGTAGTTTTTGCGTACTAGCCTACAAAGCGGAGGTCCCGGGTTAAACTCCCGGCTAGGGTCTGAAAATTTTAACAGATTAAAACCCACTCAGCAGGTGGCAGAGGAAATGGAGCGAAGCTTGGGTCGGGGAGTGGACAAGGAGGTTCATTCCAAATGTCGAGGTGTAGATAAGGAGGACATTTGGTGATACCACCCACGAGCTGACGCAGTTGCTAACAGGGCATGATTGCTTTGGGGCATATTTAACTTCGTTCAAACTTCATGAAGTACAGAAATTTCGACTGCGCGAATGAAGAGGAGGAGTCCATTTCGCATATTTTTGATAAATGTTCCTATTTTAGTCTCGACAGAATGGAGATATCTGAGAAGATAGGCGTTGCACAGTGAGTCCCAGAGAGAGTAGGGGCAGCGATGCTGCGGGATGAGGAGAGCTGGAAGTTGGTTGCTCAGTTTACGGAGAGGGTGGTCGGGAGACTGCGGAGGGAGAGACATATGAAGATCAGTGGGATCGCCCTCTCCCTCAGTGAATCAATCCTGTCCCGATCTTAGTAGGTAAGGTAAGCACACTAATTTCCTGAGCTGGTGATGAAAGAGATGAATGAAAGTGAGAGAAAGTGTTGGTCAGTGACAGCGAGAGGGGAATTAGGCTACGGTTCCCTTCCATGTCCCGCTGACAGTATGTACATTTTTTTACCCGACATTTCCCTTGTAGTAAACAAATTCGAGGGAGGTAGAGGGTTGTTTGCTGATGTCGGATCAAGTGGCCAGGCGGCGGGTTTTTGGTTGGTAAGGCGGTTGCGGTCTCCTTGGGGCTGAACGAGGACGCCTCAATTGAGTCCAACACTACTTCCTCCATCATGAGGGAGTGAACATGAGTTTTTCTCGTCACCTCGGATGAAAAAAAAGTTAAACCTACTGTTACAAAAACCACAGTAGTCACTAATAACCAAGCTGTTAAAGCGACTTTAAATAAACTAAAAATTAGTTATGTATCATTAGTAAACGACAGGTTATATTGTTTATCATTTACATTGGCTGGAGAAAGTCATGTAAATATTTACAGCACATTTAAAAAAATACTATTTTATTTTATATGTTCAATATTTTTGAAAGATAAATAACCCATTCTGTCAATTATAACAATATAGTATACGAGGTGTGGCTATTAAATAACGAGACTGACGTTGCAAAAAATTTAATTTTAATTTTATACACAATCACTTATTGTCACCTTCAATATACACTCCTTATCTATCACTATAACGCTCCATGCGAATTTTCCATTGTTGGAAACAGTGCTGGAAGTCATCTTTTGTCAGTTCCTTCAGGACACGTGCCGCTTTCTCTTTTACTGCTTCCACAGACTCAAATCTTGTCCCTTTTAATGCAGATTTTACCTGTGCGAACAGGTAGAAGTCACATGGTGCAATATCTAGTGAATAAGGTGGATGTTCTAAAACTTAGATGCTGCACTTGGTTAGGACCTCCTTGACAGATAACGCGGAATGAGCTGGTGCATTGTCTTGGTGGAGAACCCATGATTTGTCCTTCCACATGTCGGGGCGGTTTTTCTTTACTCTTTGACGTAGCTTAGAAAGTACGTCAAGGTATTAATATTAATTAATTGTTTGATCTTCAGGAACGCAGTGAAGGTACACAATTACATGGATATTAAAAAAACCATTCATTGCTTTAACTTTTGACTTACTCATTCGAGATTTTTTGGCTCTCGGTGAAGTTCGGCTCTTCCAGTACATGGATTAGTGCTTCGTTTCCGGATCATAAGTAAAAAAACCACGTTTCATCACATGTTATTATCTTCTACCTGTTCTCTAAGGTGAAATCTGCATTAAAAGGGACAAGATTTTAGTCTGTGGAAGCTGTAAAAGAGAAAGCGGCACGTGTCCTGAAGGAGCTGACGGAATATGACTTCCAGCACTGTTTCCAACAATGGAAAATTCGCATGGAGCGTTGTAGGGATAGAGAAGGAGTGTATATTGAAGGTTACAATAAAAGATTATATATAAAATAAATTAAAATTTTTTACAACGTCAGTCTCGTTATTTAATAACCACAATTATCATTAGTAAACAACAGGTTATATTGTTCATTATTTATATTGGTGCGAGAAAATCGTGTGAATATTTACAGCACATTTAAAAAAATACTATTTTGATTTATATGTGCAATATCTTTTAAAGATAAATAACCCATTCTATCTATTATAACAATATAGTATAGTATATACTATTAAATCGTAATAGGTCACGTGATTGTGCCAACCGTACTTACAACTGAACTCTGTATACAGCGCAATAACGATTGAGAGAAATGTGAACCGTTATTCGTCATAGTTAGTGGATCTATATCCACCAACCAACGGTACATTCGGTTACATACAACATAACCTATAATACCAAACTGTACATTGTTATATGGATTGATATTTATGTGACAGACTCTATCCATGTTGATTTACAAGTATTGCTAATTTTCTAACACGTATCTCTCATGTACAAATGGCTCCGATGTATTTATTATACTGCATTCGTTGTTTTTTTGCACATTTTTTCCACCATTAACCATTACAAAAGAAATTTTACTCTATATTTTAGATTAAGTTTATTCTCATTTATATTGTCTGTATTTTTTTTTAAATTTTTGTTTTATTTTTAATTGACTATGAAAGGTAGTTAAAATATTGTTGTAATCACGGTAAATAGATGTTCTCTTCTAATTACCTTGGTTGTAATCATTTATATCACATAATAAAATATTTCTGTTTCTTATCACATGTTGTTTAGGTCAACAGCCGAAAGGCTGGTTTGAACCTGTAGAGGTTTTACTAAGTAAAACGAGGAATGAATTAATTTTAAATGTTCCAATAAATTTGAATCAACTTTGCCCGTAGATATAAAAACAGTCAATCTAAGAAATGAATTAATTTTAAATGTTCCAATAAATTTGAATCAACTTTGATTGTGCCATTGCCATTTACCATTGCCTTCCTCACTGAGTGGAAAAGTACGCTTAACAGCATGCCGGGCCCTCTGAAAAGCACATATTTTCCACTCTGCAAATGACACCTTCACTTTATTCACCACAGGGTCTGGCTGTATAGAGAAATTCATTACTTTCAGAGAAGATAACTCTGACTAGTGTCTTTTACACCTCTACCTCTTCTGTTCTTAAACGATTCAGTCACTTAATTGGCTGACCATGTGATAAGAAACCGAACTATATATTTTAGCCCTGCAACAAACAGATTGAGTGTAAATAATTTGACACTCCACCTGTCTGTTATGGGCAGTCTTATTACATAGTGAGTCAATTAAAATTCCGTTTAATTCTAGTTAGAGTCCTGTTTAGCCAATAAATCTCCCGTATTTTTAAGCAGAACGTTGATTTTAATTTTGCATTATTTACTCATGATTAAAATTTAGTAAGTTTTTTTTAAATTTATTTATTTAAAGTCGCATCAACTACAACGGTCATCAGCGACGACGTTGGGGTGTAACTATGTACATTGGAAGATGAAATTATTTTTTGTAACGTATGAAAATATGCCGTGCCTGAGTGGGATTCGAACCCAGAACCGCATGATGAGAGGCAAACATGTTACCAACTGCGCCAATGCGGCCGGCAATTGGTAATTTTATTCTTTTCATTTTAAATTCTTTACTTTGATGAAAATTAGTTTATTTTTTCATGGACTCACCGGGTTGGTCTAGGGGTAAAGTCGTCGCCGCTTGTCAGCTGTTTAACAGCTGATTTTTGGAGACGAAGGTTGCTGGTTCAAATCCTAGTAAAGGTTGTAATTTTTATACGGATATCAATACTAGACAGTCGTTACCGGTGTACTTTGATGGTTGGGGTTTAATTAACCATACACTTTCAGGAATGGTTGGCCTGAGTCTGTACAAGACTACACCTCATTTACACGTCATACACAACATTATCCTCATCTTATTGGGTCATGGCGTTGCTTATTGTTCTAAATTGAACAAATTGTAACGCACACACATAAGAATAAAAAAAAAGTTTTTCATTATTTACATCGGCAAGAGAAAGTAGTGTGAGTGATTCACACCAGATTTTTTTATTGGATTATTTATTTACAATCAACCTTTACAATGTGGCTTTAAGAAAATCAATTTGAAATACAGAAGTAACACGGTTGAAGTAGGCATCGTTTGCTGTCATTTCATCTAAGGAAACTTATAAAGTTATTTATTAACAAGTAAAATAAAATGAAATTAATAATAAATTATTAACATCGTGAATCAAGAAAGATATAGATTTGATTTAAAAATTTAATGTTAGATGCCACTAAAAATGACTGGAATTTTATTTCTTCAATTCTCGATTATTTAGTATTAAAAACGTTGGCCTAAATCGTAGATTCTCAAACATTTTTGTCCCACAGTCACATTAAGAATCAAAAATTTTCTAGCGGCCCCAAAATTTGTTTGAAGGCCCAAGTATGTTTATAATTCGTGCTCAAATTTTTAAATATGTCCTTTTTATTTTTTCTCATCATTTCTTAATTTTTTGTAATAACTTTATTTGCAATCAGTTTTAAAAATAAAGAAACCTATAAAAAATCTTATAAATTAGCCTCCACAACTTATAAATAAAACCCTCCACGACGATTTCAAAATTCCGACAGTAAAGGAGCTAACCGCGTCCTTTTATAGTAAATTTCATGAACGACTAGATGACCATCCAAACCAACTATCCCGTGATCTAAGTACAAGGAACTTCCCACCTTTGCGACGTCTCAAGCGAAAATAGAGTAGAGACCTCTTGGCTGAATAGCGGATAATACCCGTAGTTATAAACGGAGAATGTACCACTGGGTCCCTCTTCTCCTTAAAGTGAAACTACCCACCGCCATTTAAATATCAAATGCGGAAATTGTGCAGCTCAATGTATAGTACCCTAACAAAATTAAAGCCAAAAAAATAAAAATAAATAAATTAGCAAATTACACGTTGAGTTCTCATTACTACGAGTACCTTACATTATAATCGATTATTTATTTTTTTAAAGAGAAAATTAATATGTACAAACATATTTACATTTTATATCATGGAAGGGTTCAAAAGATATTGCTCTTTAAAGACAGGTGTTTTCTTTCGTGAATGAGACTATAGCGATATTGCTTATTTTACGTTCTATCAGGAAAGTAAAGAATAGACATTTTTTTCTCTTGTATGTTTGATTTTTGAGTCAAATATTATAATAAATAATATTATAATAATAATTTATAAATAATAATATATTAGGTATTATAAATAAATTATAATATAATAATATATTTTTTAATAATATTATAAATAATAATAATATTATAATAAATATTAATAGTTTTTCTTAAATATTAAAGAAGTATTGATGTTTCTAAACCAGTTTGGAACTCATTTTAATTTTTATTTGCTTTTAAATTTTCATCACACAAGTTCAAAATATGATAACAATTCAGGCGTCTAACTTCTGCCCCATTGTTTAAAAGATTAATGGCCAATTCGTTTTCGTGGTTTTCAAGTTTGCCGATATTTAGTGTTAAAAATACCTTACCTCGTCTATGATTTCAGGAAGGTTGCAACAATGGTGTATTTCTGCATTCTTTGCAAACCATGGCGCCCTTGTTTCAACCCAAAATAACCTTATTCTGGAGTCTTTTACCTGTATATAACTTCTGCTGGTAGTTTCTCAAAGTTGTACTCCGTACAACCAAATTGGTTAAGCAGCAACTTATAAATTTCTTCATTGATATTATTAAATTACAATGATTTGTTTATAATTAATACTCATTTCTGGAAGATGGTCTTTTACTAATGACGTTAGAAATAGTGAATGACTTTGGTAAGAAAAAAGTGTAAAAATTGAAACATGAAAATGAATAATTTAGATAACCCGATAAAAGATTTAAGCAAGCATACAGGTATTAAGTCTGTTTGCCGTTGTATTTTTTTTGAATGACTTCCACACCTGGCTGCATACAAGTCTGTAGAAGGAGACGCCATGTTGTAGGGAGTGTGGTAGCTCTATAGGGTGAATGCACCTTTTATATCTAAAAATCTTCTTCTTTTTCTTATTCCTGTCATGGATTAGGATTCCAACCTGTTCCGACTTCTTTGCCCATTTTTATTCACGGTCTACCTACATCCCTTCGTTCAGCAGGCTGGTATCTATCCTGCTGGTATCTATCTATCTCTTTTTTAAATTTTTTATCCGTCCCGGATGTTGGGCATCATAATATAAATCTGAACCTTATCCACTGCGGCTCGAAACAGATGTGTTTTCGTTTCGAGCACCACAATCTTAGATTATTTTAACCAGGAAATAGGCCTACGTCTTCTCTCCACACTACGTTGTACAGCTATTAGTTCTTGTAATATAGATTGCAGCAACCTGTATCTTTTCTCGTTGCGCTTTATATGTCCCAAATACTCGAGCTTCCTAAATCTTCATCTATCTTCACTCATGCGTATTAAATCTTTCTCCCACTTCTCTCTGTATTTGTCAACTGTTTCTTATAGAGGAGAGACATTTAAATGGGCCCGGATTTCTTAATTCTTAATGTCAAAGTGGAATGATCCATCAAACTAAGTCCATGAGCTCTTCTCGAGAACCGCATTTCCGCCCCCTACTTTCTTCCTTCTTTCCAAGTACCCAGGATTCACAATAAATACTGGAACAGTCAGAGTCTTGTAAAACTTCAACTGGGTCGATTATTAACAGATGTCTCGATTATTATTATTTTATTCTTATTATTACCAACGAATGGTGTCAAACTAAATAATCTACGATATGCAGATGACACAATTGTGTTCGCTAATACAATAGAGGGACTGAAAAAACTAATGAACAGAATAACAGAAGTGAGCGAGAAATATGGCCTGGACATCAACATCGTCAAAACCAAATTAATGGTAATTAGCAGGGGGACTAATGACTGGTGTAAACCTATATATAAAACACGAAAGAATTGAGCGCGTGGAGAGGTATCCATATTTGGGCACTATTATTAATGAAGCCTGGGATAACGTACAAGAGATCAAGTGCCGTATTGGTAAGGCAAGGAGTGTGTTTCACGCAATGAGTTCGGCGTTTAGGAGTCATGATCTCACTATGGGCACTAAGTTGCGGCTCTTACGGTGTTACGTGTTTTCCGTCTGTATGGAGTGGAGACTTGGACGTTGACGAAGGCAACCACTGCTAAACTTGAAGCCTTCGAACTTTGGTTGTACAGAAGAATGTTGAAGATACCATGGACGGACAGGGTGACCAACACCGAGGTACTGCGCCGAATGAGCAAGAAACCGGAGGTAATAAACATCACAAAGTGTCGCAAGTTGGAATACCTTGGTCATATTATGAGGAACCACGGTAGATATAAACTGTTGCAGCGCATCCTGCAGGGTAGATTGGATGGTGGAAGATGGCCAGGCCGAAGAAGAATATCCTGGCTTGCTAACCTGAGAGACTGGTATGGACAAAGCTCAGCCCAACTTTTCCGCATTGCAGAGGACAGGACCAAGATAGCTATGATGGTAGCCAACGTTCGAACCGGACAGGCACGTTAAGAAAAATTACCAACGAAATCTATACCTGAGAAAGTGTAGTACGCTAAGGTTCCAATGTCACTGTGTACTTGCTTCAAAGAACTAAACTAGGTCATCCGTCTCCCTACAGTTCAGCCGTCCTAAGTTTGCTCCTACTGTAAAAAAACCACAGCCAGCTACTACAGGGTGCACGCTAGAGTCCACGACTTTATGGATATCGTATTCCGATTAAGTTAACAATGTTTTAAATTATAAGTACTTAAAATATCAGTCATGATTTGATGTAGCCCTAACACTTTTATTTATAAAAATACTTTTAAAAGTTATTTGTATTTAAATTATTTTGTTGTTACTTTTTAATCAGCGTGTACACATTTTTATATAATGCGCATGCTCAGTGACGTCATTATTTGTTGACAGTGAAAGCAAACTAAGAAAGGCTGGACTTTACGTATAGTAGGTATTTCATTTGGTTGAACGAGATGGCTATAAAGGAAGACGAGAGGAGGCCATGAGAAAAATATTATTAAATTTATAAAATTTTACATACATTTTATGAAAGTTGGAATATGTTTCGTTCCTTTTCTCGGAAACAACGAACGGTTCTACTTTTCTGGTTTCATTTTTTTAAACTCCCTCGCGACTACTGCATTGATTTAATTACATATGCGGTATTACCATATAACTATTAATTTGATACAAAATTTCCATAAATATGCTAACGTATCAAATAAAATGTAATACAAGAATAGATTCAGGACATTTGAAATAATAAATTAATTAAAATATTATGAATAAATGATACTGCAGATTAATTTTGTTCCACTTTATTGATGCGTTTAATCCCGTACAATAAATGTATTTGATATTTATTGCTACCTTATTCACTTTGGGAATTATTATTTATTTATTTATTTAAATAATTAAAATGAACTCTCGGTGGAATGTTATTGCAGAGAATCTAGTTATTTGTTGATTATGCTGAGGAATGCAGTTACTGTAACTAAAACAGGGCATACGTGTGTGTGTGTGTGTGTGTGTGTGTGTGTGTTTGTGTGCAAATTGGGTATGAGTGTGTTACTTTCAAGCTTTTAATTATATACATAGCTAATTGTGATAGATAGTGGTGCTGTAATAAGAGAGAGAAATATTAAATCTTTCTCACTTACTCTTCTATGCTTTAATTATTCCTTCTTCCTCTAATTAAAATATTACCTAACTCACTGACTTTTCCGTAAGTATGTACTGTAATAATTACAAATCACATCGGCTAAGGATGCACTACACCTCTCTTCAACTACAGTACACTTCTAAATTAATTAACATGATATTGCAAGATTATAGTCCGGGAAAGGTGAATGTGATTTTCAAGGTTATAAAAGTTTCCTACATCTTCTCACCATATCGCTTATACTGTGGACAATTAATTTGAACTGGCACAACTCTTGCTCTACGTGTACACACAGTTCCGCATAAAGTATATCCATAATCTATTCTTTCAACAAGGTCTGCAAATTTTAAAGTACTCACGCCTACGACCTTATTTCAATGTACAAATGTACAAATAATTATTGTATTTTAAAATATTTATTTAATTTGTCTCAGTTAAAATTTAAATTTTAAATTACAAGAACTAAACTGTAAAAACTCACAAAACTATACTCTACAGACGTACGCAACTAACTAAACAAATTGGTCTGAATATCTAATGAACAGAAAATTATAATGAAAACAAATTAGTCGCATCATTATGACGATCCAGAACAAAGTTTTCAGAAGCATTGTCAACGCTCCCTGGTATGTTAGGGACGACGATCTGCACCGGGACTTGGGAGTGGATTCCATAAACGAAGTAATTCGGAAATTTGCCAGGAGTCATGAAGACAGACTTCTTCATCATGTGAATGTTGAAGCTATACAGCTACTCGACAAAGCAGATCTGAATAGGAGACTTTCTCATGTAAAACCATTAGAACTGGTGTAATGAACAGTTGTTGTTGTTTAGGTCATCAGCCGAAAGGCTGGTTTGAACCTGTAGAGGTTTTACTAAGTAAAACGAGGAGTGAGGTGGTTTACAATTGCCTTCCTCACTGAATGGAAAAGTACACTTATCAGCATGCCGGGCCCTCTGAAAAGCACATATTTTCCACTCTGCAAATGACATTTTCACTTCATTCACCACAGGGTCTGGCTGTATAATGATTTTAATTACTTTCAGAGAGGATAACTCTGATTAGTGTCTTTTACACCTCTACCTCTTCTGTTCTTAAATGATTCAGTCATTTAATTGGCTGATCATGTGACAAGAAACAGAACTATTTATTTTAGCCCTGCAACTAACAGATTGAGTGTAAATAATTTGACACTCCACCTGTCTGCTATGGGCAGACAGGTGGTATTATTTAATATATTTAATTTATTATTTATTTATAGTATAAAGTTATTATTTTTTTGTTAATTGTTACTTGTATGTATTTTGAGTGTTTTGTTAAATATCAATGATTAGTAAATTTTATAACAGCTAGTGTATCAGAATATCGAACATAAACTAAGAAAATATTAGTTGGTAAATTCTTAGATTAAGTACTTTACTCAATTAAGTTCGAACAAAATTGTTAGTTATTCTTAGACTAGTCACAATAAATTAAAAAAAAAAACAAAAAAATAAATTATGTCTGACAGATTTATTAATAAAAACAGTGAAAACAAAGCGTAGTGACCGTGCGTAAGTCGCACATTGCAGTAGCATTTGTATACTTTTGTGATTGTACCGTGGTTGCATGGCGAGAGGGAAGAGTGGAATAGATAAACACCGAAGCTGCTTGTGCCAATTCAAATTGTCCAAGTTATACCAACATTCCCTTTTTGGGTCTGTAGATCGTTACTTAACAATACTACGTACGACCTGGCACCAATTACTCAGGATTTGGTTTTAACTTTCGAAAAATTGTTTTCAATTTGATAACTGATTGTATTGTAACCTATTTTTGGATGCTAATTCAAAGTATGAACTTCATTTCACTCTTATTTTAAAAAATCCAGCTTTAATTGTTGTTATTGTTTAAGTCATCAGCCAAAAAACTGGTTTGAACTTTTACAGACTTTACTAAGTAAAATGAGAATTTTGGTGGTTTACGATTGTCTTCTTCACCGAGTGGAAAATTATTCTTATCAGCATGTCCGGCCCTCTGAAAAGCATCTACTTTTCTTACTACAAATGACACTTTTACTTCATTCACCACAGGGTCTGGCTGTACAATGAAATTACTCTTTAAGAAGATTATTTTGATTAGTGTCTTTTACATCTCTACCTGTTCTGTTCTTAATGATTCAGTCATATAATTGGGTGACTGTGTGTTAAGAAACAGAACTATTTTTGTAGCCTTGGAACTAGCAGATCAAGTGTAAATAATTCAACATTACACTTGCCTGTTATGGGTTTTAATTATACAAATTTATTAAACATCTCAAAAGCAAACGCTTATTACTAAATAATCGCCTAAGATGTTTGTTCCACCTAGTCAAACCGCGTTCTCGTGTACCACTGAAACAAAAAATTACCATATATACAAGACTTTGCTGAAACCTCTCTGGCTGTACGGAATACAAATTTTTGGTGCTGCTGCTCGAACTAATTTAAACAAAATACAGGTATTTCATTTGAGATATTTAAGGCTTGCCACTGGAGCACCTTGGTACGTGAGAAACGGCACCCTTCATTCTGACCTTCGTATTCCCTACGTAAAAGACGTTGCACGACAACTTTATCAAAGTTTCTTTAAAAAATTGCAAAATCATCCAAACGACCTCACTCGACAAATGGCTATTCAAAATTTTCCAAATTTTCGACGTCTTCGCCGTCATTGGTGTAGGGATCTTCTTCGATAATATTCTGTGACCGTTCTTCTAACATTATATCTTCATCATCAACATCATATCATGTTAATTACTTCACCGTTAGGCTTTCATTTTCATTTCCATCAAGATCATCTCCATCTTAGCATGATTAAGTCATCCTGGAGGATACACTGCTGGGTGTGACCCCTCTTTCCACGCCTAATATTAACTCTCATCAAATCTAGTGGTTGTGCTTTAATGTATAGTATAGTGTTCTAGAATTATAAAATTAAAGACAAAAAAGTATTAGAATTTTTAATTCATTTACAAGTAATGTGAAGAACTTTCTGTTGCCCATAACAGTCAGGCGAAGTATTAAATAATTGGTACTCAATGTGTTAGTTTCAGGGCTAAAAGAATAGTTCTCTTTCTTATCACATTGTCAGCCAATTAAATGACTGAATCATTTGAGAACAGAAGAGGTAAAGGTGTAAAAGACACTTCTCTGAGTTATCTCCTGTAAGAGTAAAGAATTTCACTGTACAGCTAGACCCTATGGTGAATGAAGTGAAGGTGTCATTTTCAAGGTGGAAAGTAGATGCTTTTCAGAGTGCCTGGCATCCTGATAAGCATACTTTTCCACTCAGTGAGGAAGACAAGATAAACCACCTTGCGTTACTTAGTTATATCTCTAGTCTACAGGTAAATCTGGTAATATACAATTATTCTGCACATAACAGATAGGTGAAGTGTCAAATTATTTACACTTAATATGTTTGTTACAGGGCTAAAATAAATAGTTCTGTTTCTTATCACATGGTCGGCCAATTAAATGACTGAATCATTTAAGAACAGAAGAGGTAGAGGTGTAAAAGACACTAATCAGAGTTATCTCCTCTGGAAGTAATGAATTTCATTATACAGCCAGACCCTGTGGTGAATGAAATGAAGGTGTCATTTGCAGAGTGGAAAGTAGATGCTTTTCAAAGGTCTCGGCATGATGATTAGCACACTTTTTCACTTAGTGAGGAAGGAAATTGTAATTCTTCGTTTTACTTAGGAAAGCCTCTAGAGGTTCAAACCACCTTTCGGCTGATGACCTAAACAACATTGTATTATAATTATGTTTATTATTAACTAATTAATCATATTCTTTTAATATTTTATTTTTTTATGTGTAGTTTATTGTGTACCATAATTTGGTTATAAGACTTTTGCAGATAAATTAATAATTTAAATGAATAAATGGATAGTTCTAAGTGTCAAATTAAAGGAGAAAAATTATCTTTCACCTGAAAGATTTTTCCAGAAGAAAGTTAAAGGAATTTAGTCCAAGTCCGAAGTCGATTGAAAGGAAATGTTTTATTTTTATTTTTTATAATCGTATTCGTGTTTTACAATACGATTTATAAATTGAAGATAAAAAATATATGTAGTATTTTTCTAAGTTAAAACATGATAAAACGTATTTATATTACAAGAATAAAATAAAAGTGAACTAGGTCAAATACAAAAATTGAATTGACAAAGTACTTACTTGGAGTACTATTGATACAATACAGCATTATTCGCCAATTTATTTGTTTTCCATAGCTAAAACAACACATTTTGGTGAGATTACCATCAAATCCAGACGAGGAATAAAAAAAACAAAGGTGAAATTGTGAACTAAGTGGTAAGAGAAATAGGAGGCAAAAACCATTGCAAAAAAAGAAGGCAAGTTGTAGGAGACAACATGTTTTCTGCAGAAGAAAAGGGACACTTAAAATATTCTTGTAGAAGAAGGGCCCTGTGTAATCCTGAAAGTTCCAATATTGCTCTTCATTCTTTTTTTATAGATAACAAGAACAAAGGATTGCATTTAGTTTAAAAGAAGATAAAAGTACAAAACAAAGGGATCACATCTCTGATTGCTTGTTATCTGTCTTTTCTGGCTTTTATTCCATTCTTCTGCTTCTACTTATTCTTTCTATCATCTTTCTTTTCTTTCTATTTTGTCTCCGGCCTATTCGCACTGCTTCCTTGTTTTCCAGTAGGGTCCACTCTTTCAACTTTTGCTTCAATAATCCATATCTCCCATTCATATCTTTTTATATCTTTTTTAAACTAGAGTATTGTTACTTTTATTCTTTTCTTCTATATTTCTTAATTCTTGTTTGTGTCACTGATATACGATAATATACTCGAAGATTATCTTTCTACAAAACCTTTTACGTATAAAGTAAAAAATGATGGAAAAATTTCTTCTAAAGTTTATTTTTTTGAAATACTTATTAAGCTAAAACGTACAATGTATTCTGTGATAGCTACAAAGAACAGTATATGTTAAGATATAGTTGTCAAAAATATTGTATTTATTTTTCTGTTGATTATTTTTAAAATTTTTGTTAATTGCATTTAGAGAATTTCCAAAGGAAATAGCCTACAGTGGAGCGTCATAAAAAAATGATGGAAAAATTTCTTGTAAAGTTTATGTTTTTGAAATACTTATTAAGCTAAAACGTACAATGTATTCTGTGATACACAAAACATTATTTATGGTAAGAAATATTTGTCAAAAAAATTGTATTTATTTTTCTGTTGATTATTTAAAAAATTTTTGTTAATTGCATTTAGGAAACTTCCAAAGGAAGTAACCTACAGTGGAGCGTCATTTATCCGAATTAATTGGGACCAGAGCGGTTCTGATAATCAAATAAACCTTTGTTTCCGAAAATCAGCTCTGATTTTAGCTACGACTCTACTGCTAGAGCAACCCGTTGGGTTTTACCCAATAGCACAAGGTTTCCTCAACATTCACTTGGAACTTTATTAAAATTTTAAATCAAAAAATATTTAGAAAGGAATTCTCGTACGTTGTAAAAGGTTTTATCGATTATGTAATTTTTTAAATCATGTAAAGATTGCACAAATTAGCGTAATCTTTTAAGATTTTGATAATTTATTGATCTATTTTATCCCGGCATAAATAGATTTTTGTTTAATCAATTTCAGCGTTGTGTTTTGCAATTTAGTAATCATTTTAGCAATTTAGTAATCAAGAAAAATTAAACTGCTGCATCCTAATAGGGAATATTTCAAAAGAGTGTTTGACTATATGGCTTCAAAAATATATAATCTGATTTTTGAGAATATTAATAGAACATAATCAGGGTAGGAAGAGGTTGTCTATTGAAAAATCATTAGAAATTCCAAATGCAGAAATATTTTTTTCAACTATTGATCAGCTTCCTTTGTAATGACGTACTATATTATAAATATTAATATATAATAACTTTTAGTATTCTTTAGTAATAATTATTTTACATTGAATCGGTATATAAATTATTTAATTTTTATGTTTCAGTTGAAATGAAATTGTATACCACAATTCATAATAATTTTATGTTCGATTATTTGTATTTGGTTGAATAAAATTAGGTAGTTTTAATTTTTATTGTATTTTTCTTCAGAATTTTTGAAGTAGACACAAAATTATTTACAATGTACTTTTTTTTTTGTTTATTTAACAAAAAACAACCACAGTAGTCATCAACCACAGTAGTCATTAGCGACGACGTTGGGTTTTAACTGTGAAAGATGAAATGATTTTTGTAACGTATGAAAATATGCCGTGCCTGAGTGGGATTCGAACCCAGGAACGCATGATGAGCGCGTTACCAACTAACGCGAGCACGTTACTAACTACCAATGCGGCCGGCAATGCATTTTTTGTATTGTTTTTTTGTACTTTTATTATCATGTTTTTTCTCGTTTCGTTTTTAATTTTATTAACAGGCTAAATGATGGTAACCTCTGAGACAGGATTAACCTTTGGAGGTACCTAATTTCCATTCTATTTTAAGGATAACGTGTATTTTTTTAAATGTATTTGTTACAAATTGTTGAACAGTATGGTTTTGTTTTTGAATTGTTTAATTTTAATGTTTTATTATGTTACAAAATGTTGTATTGTACTTATGTTTGAATGAAAATAAATTATTATTATTATTACGTTATTTGTATTGTAATTATGGATAATTCTGGATAAGGGAATTTTGTCTAGCATATTTTATCATCTCAAAAAATGTACATTGAAGGAAATGTAAGCACTTTTAGCTTTTTGAATAGTTTAACAGTTTAAACATAGTAAATTAAAAAATTCTCAAAATAACAAATTTGTATTGTAAACTGTAGGAAAACTTTCGTGATACACTATTTTAATTTGTTTAAGCACTATCAATAAATACAACAAAATAATATATTTGTTTTACGTTGATATTGATATGAAACCAGGGTTCTAAAATATAAAGTAATGCTATATTGTTTAGACAGTGGAAATGACTTTATTGTGAAGCTTGAGAGGTTAAAATAAGAAATGAGGGCATAAATGTAGAATTGGTGGTTTCGATAGGGGGGGGGGGGGATATCTACAAATGTATACTATCATTACTGATAGAAGGAATCTACCAATCAAAACGTATGAGTTACCACAGAATTCCCAAGTTAGAATTACTGTACTCTCCTAAATTCTGGCAGGACTGTTGGTGTAGTGGTTAGTACAACTGGTTTATATGTCAGGGGTTGCAGGTTCGATTTCCGGCCAGGTCTGGAAGTTTTCATTACTTACTTGTATCTATAACCCATCATTGTTTGCATTTTACTTTAACATACATAACAGTCGGATGTAAATAGAAAAATAAATAAACATCATACTCATGTATTGGTAAACAAGACAGAGGTTGTCCGTAAAAACGATGGTTGGAGCCGAAACAGATCGAGGACTTACTCTGGAAAGAGGTTGTAAATAGAAGAAGGATATAAAGATAGAGAAAATGGAAGAGAAGAAGAAGAAGAATGAGAACGGGGGATGGTGATGGAGAAGGAAAAGAGGAGGGATAAGAGGAATGTGAAGGAGGAAAAGAAGGGAAGTGGTACAGAGGAAGAGGAGAATGAGAAGAATGAGAAGATGAAGACGAGAGTTTGTTAGAAGAGAAGGAGAAGAAGAGAGGGAGAGAGAAAGAAAATATTAGTAGGCGGTGAAAGGGTTAAGGAGATGTGAAGGGGAAGTAAAAAAACATGTAGAAGAAAAAAGAAAGGGTATCAAAAAGGTAGAATACTCCTATTTTAGGGCCTACTTCAAATAACCCTGTAGATGACTGAAAAAGCCTTAATTTTATCACAAAAATGGTGCAGTAATTTTGATAGTGTAACGAAAAATACATATATTGATACATCCAGAACACTTTCTTTTTGGCTTCGGGGAATAATCAATATAATAATTTTTACATGTTACAATATATCTCAGTATAAACTAGAGATAGAGCTTGGAAAAGAAAAATGTAACAGACAACGTTATAACAAAATAATAACATAAAACTTGTTTAATAATCAGATTAATTTTATAAAACAAACGTTTTGTATCCCTAGGAAAAGTTAACTTTACAACTTAAAAGTATTAAAAGTTAGGTTATTAGATGATATACGTATATATATATATATATATATATATATATATATGTGTGTGTTGGAAAAATGTAACATTAAAAGTTTTCATTATAATTGTTAAAAAAGGATTATATTCGAGAACAGAAAACAAATACTGCTACATAAATAGTTTAGAAATTTCTAAGAGAATTTAATTATTTAAAAATTCTACTGCAGTACAGTAAAACAACCGGAATAAAAATAAACTTAAGTTTTTTCAACTCTAGAAATATTTAATATTTTTAAAAATAGAGTTATTATTTAAATACTCTTTTGTGATATATATTTAAAGTTTAACTGCTCCATTATAAAAATTAGCGAATGGATAAAATTTTAATTTTTCATAAATAAACGCCACCTGAAAAATTATTACATTATTATTTATACATTTTTTACTCAGTACGAAAAACATAACGTTTTAATGTGAAATATAATTTTTTTTATAAAAAAAAATTACAACCTAACGTACCTAGATAAGTCAAAAATTTTCAGTACGTTGCCATTTTGTATCTATGAAAACATTATTTCAGTAACTGAGGGTCAAAAGTGGTAATCTCCACTTTTTGGCCATTTTTGGGTTATTTGAGCATTTGTAGAATTTATTATATTTGACAAGGTGATGCGGTCTGTTTGTTTCAAAAGTAATAATCTGCCCTAATTTTTGTATAATTTTTTAAATGCGTAGATATGATGATCGATGACAAATAATTACAGTTTTGTATTAGAAATAACAATTTTAACTTTTTTAAATAGATATTTCGATCTGTCAACGTAAAAATTAAAAAAAAATCGGTAAAAATATTATACGACAGCTTCACTGAAACTAAACTAATAGAAACGTACGTAGTGGTTCGTAGATGACTGAGTAGTAAAAGCAAAACGATATGAATAACGGCTGCCCCACCAACCCTTATGAAAGAGACGTAGAACATTGGACGACGATCGTCGTCCACAGCATTCAAAGGGTTTACAAAAATCTAGCTTTGAATCAAAACTGGGAATCTCCAATACTATTTCTGTTTCAAAATTGTAATTCTCCAAATCAACCAACCAGAAAAAAGGATTTAAGTCACATGATCTGTGCTTTCATTGCTAAGTGAGGTTATGAGCGTTCTGTGTTGTTGATTATGATTGATGGTGGTCGAGCGATTCTTTTTCTTCATTGATAATAGCTAAAGCTGTTGATTTTGTTTTATAAAATGTAATATTGTCCGAAAATCCACAGAAAGTTACACCGACTAAAGCTAGGAAAAAACTATCGAGACCAGAATTGTGGAAAAGAAATGAAAACTAGTTTTATCCACCTAATGTGATTTTGAAACGGAACTAGTTTTCTCCATATAATAATAATAATAATAATAATAATAATAATAATAATAATAATAATAATAATAATAATAATAATAATAATAATAATAATAATAATAATAATAATAATAAAATTAATAATAATAATAGTAATAATTACGGACGGACGAACGAACACACAAACTTTATAACAAAAAGTGCATTTCCACACATGCAAAAATCAGGCACTACAACTGTCCTCAAACCCGAGGTGCTATACGCAGCAGAAACATTGTCACTTCACAATAAGACTCTGCTACAAAACCTGAAAAAAGAAGAACGTAAAATCATCAGGAAAATACTTGGACCACGAAAAACTGACGATGGATACCCCGGCTACAAACCAACAGAACCACAGAGAAAATTTCTAACATTTCAGCAGACATTAGAAAAAGACGACTTAATTTCTATGGACACATACAACGACTTCCTGAACACAGACTTACCCACCAGATTCTTATTGCTACAGAAAAACAATTTGCACGAACACCTATTTTTTGAATGACAAACGATAAATTTTATTTTTTTAAATTTAAGTTAGCTTTAGACTGGCTGAGAATGTAACCGTTGAAAAATTTCCAGATTATGATTCTTGAATATATTAGAGGTAGCCTAACTATTTTACCGTACTTATTATAATATTCTCTATTAGTTTTTCTTGTTTTCCGTAAATATCAATTTTTGACACAAAAGGAGCATTTTCTCAGAAAACTTTGAACGGATTTTAATTATATTTTTGTACCGCCTTTCATATTACAATTGCAACGTATTTAGTTAATTTAACAGTAAAATAATATGTATAAATTTTTTTTCTACTTAAATAGGCAAAACAATTATGCTTTTCAAAAGTGGTAATTTCAAAAAACATTTTATCTTCCTAACAATATATTATAAAGATGCTACTAATTCTGTAGATGTAGAATAGCTTGAAAAGTAACCACAAATAATTGGACAGATAACTGTAATAGTTTTTGAGGAAATGTTTCTTACATTAACATTACGGAGATAGGCATTCCGGGTACCGTTAAGGCGAGACTGAAGAATGGTTTTAACTTAAAATTTCGAATATCGGTTCGTAATGTTTTTCAATAGTTCATAACGAGATCAACCACAAAAACATTAAATTACATGAAAAAAACTATTATAATCAAAACATTAAGTTTTTACGAGGTTTACCCAGAAAAATGATCGTGTCACCAAGAACGAATATTTTTCATAATTTTATACCGATCATTTTAGAGCAAAGGGAATTTTAGTTTTTTTTAAATATCTGCATTACTGTTTTTAATACTCTCAGCTGTTGGCTCAGCTTTCTAACCAAATGTTGATAGGAAATTTACTTGCTCGTGTATATTTTGTTTCTGATTTGTGCCTTTTGTGATTTTGTCCGTTCTCGTAGATTTAGATTTTTAACATTTAGGTACATTTTTCTCGGAAACCATTAAACATAACAGGCTGAAATTTTTACCAGTTATTGATCTTGTACATTTACATATTCCGGCTTTTTTTTATTACTTCCTTAAAAGCTATAAAAATTATTAATATGTAAAATACCGTAAAAAAATTTGTAAAAATTTTATGTTGTTCCTCATTCTGTTTTTAACTTTATGGTTTAACGGATTTAGTTGCAAAAATATCAGTAGCTCGAGCAACTCGACAACTACAAGTAAGTAAAGTTTCATTTTCCTATCGTTTACCAATCTTGCAAACAAAAAGAAAATAAAAATAGCAAATTTAACATTGGTGGGATACAAAGTACAGTCTTCCCTTAAAGTTATTTAACCCTTTCAGTGCCGAAACAATATTTAAAAGTTTGATCTAAAGCCATTTAATTTTAATAAGGGTGTACAAAAAAGTGCCTGCCCTTATTCCAAAAACTTGCAGGCGTAAGCCTCCCATTGCCGACCTAAATTCCAACGTTACAGAGAAATAAAATGTCCCGTAAAAAATTAATTTTCGTTGTGTTCATAAAAAACAACATTCGTTCTATCACTAAAAATATTCAAATTAGTTTTTTTTAGTTTATTTGAAGTCGCATCGACAGCTGTGGGTTTTGGTACCGTAACGGTGGTTTTAACGTGTTAAAATTCCCAGACCCTAGCCGGGGACTGAACCCGGGACCTTTCACTTTGTAGGCTAGCGCGCTAGTCACTCTGCCGCGGAGGCGGTTTCAAAATACACAATTCCATTAATTTTTGTTTATAAGTATTTTTTGTAAATGTTCGATTATCCGGACGTTGGCACTTTATGAATAACTTACAAACGTCTGGTAAACCGGATGTTTTAACTACGTAATCTATATAGACTTAATTTTTTCCGGACGTTGGCACTGAAAGGGTTAAATAACTACTTTCTGAATCACCCTGTGGAAACAGAAAAAGACCAACTAGAATATACTGAAATGGAGTATGCAGAATAAGAGTTTTATATTTCTGCCAGTACTAATGTTAATGATAACAGCAAGATCGATGTTGTATTTAATGTGGTCCTGTAATGGAGGACAGAAGGTTAAAGAGTAAGAGGGGGGGGAGGTTTGGTCGGTGCATATTGCATATTATTACACAAGGGATAAAATAAACAGAATGCGGCAACCGCACTATAACACATACACGTCACATCTTTTTGATTTATGTCGACATAATAGTTCGCTTGGGCCCCTTCACAATTCTTCATCTATCTATTATCTTCCTTCTTCCCGGTACTTATTCCATATGCAGACCATTGATTTCCAACCGATTCATTTCCTTTTTTCAACAATATTTTTCTCCTTTTTATTTCCCTGAAGAATTGGACGGAGGAAATGCAGTAGAAAGATATTTCTCCGTTCTTTAGTTTATTCAAATAAAATGGGCTTACTGATATATAAAAAGTAATCTTCGATCTCAGATTGCTTCTTAGTCTTTAGGCCTATATACCGCATGCAGATAAATGTTAGACCTAATATTTTTATACTACAAAAATCCGGAGAACATTATATTCTAATATATTCCTGAACCAATAAATATGCTAGAATATTTTTAGATTTATCTCAAAGGTTTTTTAATACATATTGAATGAATTGTTTATTTTATTGTTGACTTTGTAATGTGCACCACATTTCCAAATAATTAACTGCCCTAAATTTAAGCTAGCCAAAAATGGAGTTAAATAAAAAAAACAAAATTTTAAGGTTATGCTGAGAAAAACAAAATTTAATCATATAGAATTTAGAATAAGATACAGTTTACTTCGTAATAAATTAAATATATTTTTTAAATGATTTATGATTTGATTCCTCTCCTTTTTTTAATTAATATTAATTTAACAGATCTTAAAGTTTATTTATCGTTTATTTTAAAATTAAAAGGTTTTACTACAATGATTGTCCTGTTCACTTTTGATCGTCGGTATTGTTGTCTTGTTGAAGGTTCTTAGTTCATGTACTCTTCTTGATGATCTTAGACCATCCTCAAATAAAAAATGGTTTCGTTGATTTATATATTCAACAACTCCATTAACCTTCGATGTTCCATTGTTCTTCACTCGCGCATTTATATTTATTAATTATAATCTCATTGGTTGAAATTTAACCGCACTATTTTATTTAACGTTTTTGAACATGAAGCCGAATTTAAACATAGTTGATTTACACTATTTATTTAATTTAATTTTTATCACTTTAGATTTACTGTTCATCATGCTTTAAAGATATATAAAATATTTAAATTTTCAAAAATATCTACATAATTTATATTTTTTCTTCGCGGTATCTTGGAGCACGACGTCTGTTCGGAAGCTCTGGAACCGTCGCAAAGTTTCATAGTAATCTTCTGCATCTATCATGGTTGCGGAGAGCCATTCAAATCAAAATAAGAGAAATGCTCACTTCTGGAGTTTGTGGTCATCCATGATAAGACCTGTCCTCACAGTGTTGTAGAAGCAAAAAAGCTTTTTGACAAATTTTAATGGGACATTTTTTATCATCAGGCGTATAGCTAGCTCTAACTTAGTGCCCAGCGACTTCCACCTGTTCCCTGAACCGGAGGGCTAGGAGGGTAGATCTTCCGAACAGACGACGAGCTCCAAGACACCGTGAAGACCAGTTGAATGAAGATTATTTAATTCTATTTACAATCCGATTTTGAAGTAGAAACTACTTCAATACGCGACATATTATGAACATCCCGGTTTTAACACTCACTTCACAGATATTCAATCAACACTAACTCTATCAAATAACGGAAAATGAAAATCTACCACTGTAGGATATAAAAATACGATAAATCACTAATTCACACTAAACTAGGCTCTGAAGAAAATGCTTGAAATAATACTGAATTAATATAAATGTTGTTTAGGTCATCACCCGAAAGGCTGGTTTGAACCTCCAGTGGCTTTACTAAGTAAAAGGAGGAGTGAGGTGTTTTAGAATTGCCTTCCTCACTGAGTGGAAAAGTATGCTTATCAGCATGCCAGGAAAAAGCCTCAGCATGTTTACCTTAGCACCTTTAAAGAAAGTAGAGAAGTGGATGTATTTATTCATAATAATAGTTTAGAGCATGTAGAAACAGTGAAGTTCCTAGGAAAATCTCTAGATAGATTTTTATCTTGGGACTTCTATACCAATCAAGTTTGTAGTAAAATATTATCGGGGTATTTACACTAAAACAAATTGCCAGATTAAATGATAAAAAATTGCTAATGGCAGCTTATCATGGCCTCATTCTGTCTCATATCCGTTATGGTATCTTTGTATGGGGTAATTCAAGCTTGGTTAATATGAATAGGGTTTTTAAAATTCAAAAGAAAGCTATTAGGTTTATGGTGGGAGCTAACCAGCTAACCTCATGCAGGCCACTATTTAAGGAGCTTAAATTGCTTACAGTTCCCTCCCTCTACATTTTTGAGGTGATTATGTATGTTAGGCAAAATAATTTTATGCAGAATTTCAATGTTCATAATCATAACACGAGAAACAGGAATGATTATTATGTGGCTAATCACTCCACAAAATTGTTTGAACAAAAACCTACTTATGCAGGGAGAAAATTCATGAATAAATCACCCCAATTTTTAAAATATTGTGATAATTTGCATTTCTTTAAAAAAAATCTGAAAAATTACTTGATCGGTGAAACTTATTATAGCGTACAAGAATTTCTTTCTTGATAGTAGTGATACATTGTGTGATTCTTATATGTATTTCAGGTTTTATAACTGACGTGTCCTATACTCCTTCTGGAGTCTCCAGAACGCAAAAAAATGCCATGCCTGAAAAACATCTAATTTCCACCCTGCAAATGACACCTTTACATCATTCACCATAGGGTATGGCTGTATAATGAAATTAATTATTCTCAGAGGAGATAACTGTGACTAGTGTCTTTTACACCTCTACCTCTTCTGTTATTAATTAATGCTTTAGTCATGTAATTGGCTGACCATGTGATAACAAACATAAATATTTTTTGTAGTCCTGGAACTAATAGATCGAGTGCAAATAATTTAACACTGTACCTGCTTGTTATGGGCTTTAATTTCGTTTACCACTTCATTTGCAGTTAATCGATTATTTCCAGATTCGGACAAATGGTCACTTTATCTTTAAACACAAAAGTACAAAGTAGATAGCATCAGTAAGTAAAATGTTGTTTATTAAATAACTAGGAAAACGGTACTATTAGTTAATACTCGTACATTATATTGTGTCATTCACAATACATCCATAAGAAGTCACTAATGTGATTTAATTAAAACGATATAGGTATACTATAAATACGGGATAAATAAAACAGAAGAGATTTTGTATTTATTTAGGGGAGGTTGTGTATTACTAAGTTTATGTATGTGTGTGTGAACGCGTTGCATTATGGGATTGGTACCGAAGCCGGAGGCCAACGGATGTTACCAGTATTGGTACATGGTTTCACCATTAGGCTCTCCCTATTACCCTCTGGACAATTCTACATTTTAATGCATTTTCAAACCGACCTTTCTCGTACGCCATCATCGACGGCGCAACTCTACATCCAGCTGTAATTGAAAATCTAACAGAGTTAAGAGAATGTCCTTATTTTCTTTTTAATTTAATACTATATCATTTTAAAACAAAATTTTGGTTTTATTGAAATTTATTTATCATATTTTGGACTCCTAGTTGTATATACTAGGTGTGGTTATCAAATAACGAGACTGACGTTGTAAACATTTAATTTTAATTTTATACATAATCATTTATTGTAACCTTCAATATATACCCTCCATCCCTACAACGCTCCATGCGAATTTTTCATTGTTGGAAACAGTGCTAGAAGTAAAAGAGAAAGCGGCACGTTTCCTAAAGGAGCTGACAGAAGATGACTTCCAGATCTGTTTCCAACAATGGAAAATTCGCATGGAGCATTTTAGAGATAGAGAAGGAGTGTATATTGAAGGTGACAATAAGTGATTATGTATAAAATAAAAATAAATATTTTTACAACGTCAGCCTCGTTATTTAATACCCACACCTCGTATATAATTCAATAAATTTTTACAAGCTGATTTTTTTTACAATCTGTTCTTTAAAGAACATAAATAGATTTGTTTAATATAACAATTGACATCAAAAGGTAATTCCTAAAGAGAAATTACTTTATGACCTAATCCCACTTTTCTAGTTTACCAGTTGCTACTACTAGCAGGACGTACTAGCGCGTAGGTGACGGTTCCCACAGAGCTAGTTTATTAATTCCAGTGCTCTGAAGAGATACATGAGTAGTGTATGTATTGCTGTACAAAGTACAGCTTACTATCAACTTACAACGTTTCTGAACGTTCCCACCAAGCTAGTTTACTAGCGCTAGTCAATGACGTAACCTTTTTTCTCCTTCTAGCACTAGTAAAATCAAACGTGTCCAAAGACACTAGCGCGCTGGTGAATACTAGCGCTTCAACTAAACTAGCTGCTAGTTGTTGGTTCCCCTACGCTATTTTGCTAGCTGCTAGTTAACCAGCAGCTAGTACTAGCGTCGTGCGAAGTTCAGCTGTTAAACAGCTGGCTAATAGTGACGACTTTACCTCTAGACCAACCCGGTGGGATGGTGAGTTACAATGATAATATTACTTTTTAACTCTGCTGAGTTGAATGTGTGTTTGAGTTTTACTGATCATATCCGTACTATCTATAGGTTTAAGTTTTTGAGTTATTAAATGTAATAAAAAAGTTGAGTCGGTCATTTTAGGTAGCCTTAACAATTAAAAAAATTAACAAAAACTAGTAATTTACTACGTTTCAATAAAACAACAATATTAAAAAATATTATTTGTTCAGAAGGCCCTTTTATAGAAAATATTTTTTATTTATTTATTTATGTAACGTCGCATCAACTACTAAGATCATTAGCGACGACGTTGGGGTGTAACTATAAACAATGGAGGATGAAATAATTTTTTGTAACTTATGAAAATATGCCGTGCTTGAGTGGTATTCGAACCCATGACCGTATAATGAGAGGCGAGCACGTTACCAATTACGCCAATGCGGCTGGCATACAAAATGTTTACTTTTGTCTTTTAAGTATAAGCCACTTGTTTAAAAAAAAGTTGAAAATTTTAAAAGATGTTTCCATCATATCCATTTCATAAATTTTTTTTGAGCATTTTCATTGGATATGGATAGTTTTGATGCAGATACCTATTACTTTTTCTTTTTTTAGCTTTTATTTGTTACTGGGAACTGTACTTGTTAACAACTACCCAATTTGATCGCTGCTTTTCGCTGTATTTTTGAAGTTGATTAGACATAAGTTTGAACAGGGACCCCCAGTAGAGTTTGTTCATGGATGGCTGTCAGCTGGTCACCGTACAAAGTCGCTTGCCCAACCAGTGTTACTTAACAAATAATAGCGACTTTCTACCAGCTGACTGACTGGGTTGGCCCGAAGGCCTATTCCTATTACTATGTAGCCTACATTTACTCCTCCTATTTACTATGAACTTTCCTATTTAATGTTCATAACATTAAAAACTTGTAAAAAACGAATAGAAACAAAAAAATATATACATTTTTTGGATGTGGCTGGTTTTTATACTAGCCCCTCAGTTAAGAAAAGCCAGACTTATGTGATATTTGTAGAGATGGTGTGTTTACATTCAGTTAGTCTTAAAATCGCTATTAACGGATACAAAAAGCGCGATCGTATGAGCCTATTCTAAAAATTTGGAGCCCTACCTCTCAGGCATCTATTTGTGTATAAGGTGCTCCTTCAATTCTGTTGGGCGTGTGGTAACCGCAAAGTAATAATTGATCTCAATAAAACCAATTGTTCTACTAGGAATGCTGGAAAATAAGGACAAGAAAACCAAATAGTACATTTTTTCAGAAGTCATTTCTCTATCTTGAGGGGGGGTTCGTCAACGCACTTCCATCGTATTTACAAAGTATTATTTTATTATCACCACATCGTATGAAACATAAACTTAAATATCATATCCTATCGATAAACGAGCAAGAACTTAAGAAACTTTTCCTAGTTTCAAAATAACTGTTCTCTGATTATTTTTTGCTTTCCTCATTGCAGTAGTTGTTTTTTATAGTTTCTGTGCTCAGTAATTGAATTAATTCTCATAAGTAAAAATATCTACATGTATTCCCTAAAATTATTGTAAAGTAGTTTTAGTTATTGAAAAAAGAAGTTTTTTCTCTATTAATACAATTTGTACATAATTTAAGGTAATTTTAAAAATTTTTATTGTTATTAAAATTATTATTATTATTTTTTATATAAATTTAATGGTATTTATCATGTATTTTTAATGCTTTTAACAAAAAATGTTTAATGTATTTCTTGTACCCTTTTTAGACTTTATAATAGTATTTTTTATAGTAGTTATTAGTATATATAAATTTGTCTAAATAATTTTTTTGTTTACTCCTATGCGTGGACAGAACTCTTCGTGAAGAAGAGTTTTTGCGTATAAGTATATTTAGTTAAAAATATTGTAAATAGGTTAGTATAGCAATAATTGTATTATGTTTAACTAAATAAAACAAAAAAAAAATAAATAAATAAATGCACTGACAAAGAAAGCGTAAAATGTTAACTTGTTGAAATTGAGTTCCTACCTTTGTCTATTTTCATGTTAAGTCATACAGTGGCTACCGTTACAGCCCAAAACAGCTGTAGGTATATATTTAAATCGTTTGATATTAGTTTCAAGTATGCTTTTAGTAGTTAATTTTTATCTGTGATATAAACGTTTTGTTTTTCTGCCTGTGATTGATATTGTTATGTATTTATTGGATTAACAGTTAGGGCTTTAATGTTTTTATGCCTTTTCTATGACACCTTTTTAAGCTCTGGTACTAGAATTATTAATATAGAGCTAGCGGTACCATTTCGAGAATTTTTTTTGATAAATGCAAAAACAATTTAATTTTTTTTGTAGAATTTTTTATTTTATTTCGAACTTTGTAATAATACTGCAATGTTATAGTACCATATGTTACAATTTTACTGGGAAACATGCTCAAAAAATTTCAACCTTCAAAGTCAAATAGTTTTTGAGAAAACTGTATGGAAAAAAGTGAATTTACGGGAAATGAGCGGTATAGTTTTACTTACCCTAAAATCTGCCTGCACTATAATACTGATCCTCACCAGATTGTTCTTTTTCCTCACGGTATAGTTTTACCCTAAAATCTGTCTGCACTATAATACTGATCCTCACCAGATTGTTCTTTTTCCTCAAATAATTTCCTCTTGTTTTCTCTTGTCTTGCTTTTTTGACACACTTTTCATTGCCTTCTCAGCTTTCTGTGTTCTTTGAATATCGCAGCTCTTAATTGTTTTCACGGATTAAATCGGTTAAAAGAAATTGTAGTCAAAACATTATTTAACAAAAATCTACATAGCTTCCGTAATTTCTATCGTGCAGTTATAATTTTTATATGTGATTACACAGAAAAAGATACAGAAGGCAATGCCGCCAAAATTAGAAAAATCGATTTTTTTTTTATTTTTGAGGTATAGTGCTCCCCTTAAACCATCGTTATCCGGACCGTTTACACATTGACCTGTAGTGAACCAGGCGATGTTAACCGTCAAGATTTCTTGCTCATAAAAATACTCTATGAAATTCATAAATATAACATTTATCGACGTTTATGCTTAATTGTTCCCATATCTGCAATTTGCAAAATTATTAATATAAAATTTATAATCAACTCTGAAACATTTGTAATAAATTAGAAGGCCGATTATTGGAATTAGAACAATTACACACACATTTCATTCTCTATTAATAATGTCATCAGGGTTCTACTATTAGACAACTCTCAAGGGGTGTGAAAATGACGTAAATTTACCCCTTATGTCATCTTAAACATTAGGGGTGTGAGTCATTATATCAAGGGAATGTGTTCAGTGCGTACCATCTTAGTTTATATTTTCATCAAAGTTCTTGTTATAATTTTAGTATTTCTTGTAAATTTGTTATATCTAAAATTTTCTGAAGTTTATTATTTACATTATTCGTAAATAGTTTTGGTTTTTAACTTTGTTCCGATCTTTGGATCTGCCCAGACGTCATTTTATACTCTAGGTGCCTTGCCATCATAAGGCGAATATAAGTTATCTTGTGCTGATTTATTCAAGTTCAAATAAATTTTTCAGGAGAATTTCATGTATAAGTTTTTTCTTGAAGACTCCGATCCATCCTGCTCAATCAGCTGGTGTAAAGCTGCATTGAATTAATCGTGTGAAATTTAATGGTGACGAGAAGACACTAAGAGACAGAAGGCAAACACCATTTTGTGTCTGTTTAAATTGACAAAAATCAAGTTAACTTTACCAGCAAACTAAATCAGAAAATTTGGTAGTTGTCAACAACACACATTTCCTGATAACAAATATTTTTTTTAATTTCTAATTTGTGTACGTTGCAATCTGATCAATTCAGAACAATAAGCAATACCATGACCCAATGAGATGAGGGTGATATGTATGACGTGTAAATGAGGTGTAGTCTTGTACAGACTCAGGCCGACCATTCCTGAGAGAGTATGATTAATTGGACCCCAACCATCAAAGTACACCGGTAACCACTTTACCTACCACTTTACCGACTTTACCTCTAGACCAATCTGGTTGGTTAACAAAACTAAAAACGTCTTTTTTAAAAAATTAAATCCTTCCGGGAATATTGTTAAATTTTCTGACGCAAGATTGGTTAATTGTTTTGGCTTAATGTTTTTGAAGATTCAAGCAAACTTTTGAACCTATTATTTTATTCAAAGGATTTTAGTTGTGAAAATTCATCAGAACAATAAAAAAAATCTGGTGTGAAACACTCACACAACTTTCTCTTGCCAGTGCAAATAATTAACAATAAACCTAACATTAGTAATAAAACATTACAAATAAACAAAAAACTAACCTCAATAAACATAACCTATTTTTAATCATGAGTGAAAGAAACAAAATGAAAATCAACCTCAGTTTGGCTTAGAAATACGGAAAATCACTCTTTCTCTCTAAACTAGGCTCCGTAGAGAAAAATGCTGTAAATAAAAGTTGTTGATCTTTTAATTTTTTATAAATTTAATTATATACACTTTAGTCGTAAAATGCATTCTAAGGCCGAAATCTTAAAAAAATCAATTTTTCACACATTTTCGTGAGAAAAAAAACAGAAAATCGCAAATTACCGCTAAACTAAGCGTTATACAAAAAATTGTTTGAATAAAAATTTGTAGGATTTTAAATTTTCTACAATTTTAATTATATAAAGTTTTGCGCTAAAATGCATATTAAAGCCGTAATCTTAAAAAAACAACGTTTTTACGAGAAAACACCCTCACCAAGAATTTCAGCAAACATGGCGCCTACCCTATCTTGTAGAGAATAAAAAATTGAGTAAATGAGGCGATTTAAAAAAAATCGTAGGACCAGTTTTTGAGAAAATCACAAAAAAGTGAAAAATTATACGAATAAACTACTACTTCCGGTTGACCGATTTTAATGAAAATGTTCGTGTCGGGTCCGGTAGTGGTATGTAACTTAAGTTTCAAGTTTCAAGTACGTATGATATTCCGTTTCTAAGATATTTTGTATACACACACACAGACCAATCGCTAAAAACATGTTTTTTGGGTTCAGGGGGTCTGAAAACGTATAGATCCGGTGAAAACTCGATTTCGAAAAATCGACATGAAAACAATACTTTCCTTCCTATATACTCATATAGACAAGAGAAAGTAAAAAGTGAAAACACATAATGGTTACAACATGTTTGTGTCTCTAATCAAACTTTTCGACGTTGCCGCGCTCTGGTGGTCAACAGACACAGTTGTTGTTGAATCGCCGTCGAGTACTGGTGTCTATTGGACGCTTAACCGTTAATTTACATTTTAAAGTGTTTCATTTGTTATTTATTGAAGTGACTTTTTTATGTTTAAAAACGCCTTTACGCATATCCGTTTCACGGTAAATAATTCGCTTCGTTACTTCTTTTTACGCGCACCTTTTTTACAGTCCACTAATACGCCGAAATTTATTTCTATTCATTCTTCCTAATCTCCTTTAGTTTACCTGCAGGTATTTTATTTTATTTTTTTCTTTGTCCTTATGTGTTTGTCCAACCCTTTGATCCCATTCCTATCAGCAGATTACAACGGCAGTGGAAAGCACGTAAGTGAGATACTTTATTTTATTTCATTTTATTTTTTAATATATTTTCTGCATAAACTGTTGAGATTAAGTGATGAACGATTAGTTATTATAAATTTCGAACACGTACACGCATTATTTTTTTGGTACTCCGACCGGATCCTATTTTTTATATGGTTGAAAAAGAAGTAATTCATTATTTTTCTACTTTTACCAAAGCAAAATTTCTTGCTGGTTTATTCAAGAAAGTTTTGAAAAACAATTTACGTTTATTATTCTTTCAATCTATAAATTGGTCAAAGTACGCCGCACTGAACTACATTATCTTATCTATCTACTGTGGAATATTTAAATTCGTTATCATTTACTACCGATGCAAATTAAAATTATTTTAATTTCGTAACAAATTAAATTAAATTATTACTGTCAAATATTTACATACTATAAATATTAATGAACTTTTGTATCAACGCTAATTCATTTAATTTGTTTTTTACATTTTCGGCCTGTGCTATTACTGAGTTTTTTGTGAATATAAAATTCATATTTAGAATAAAATTACCTTTATTTCAAGTGGTCACAACCCATACAAGATTTATAATAATTTTTTATCGCTTTTTCTGCTTAAATATTCATAATGTCAGCTAAAAAGGACTTTAAAGTTTTTGAGGCAAAAAAGGAAACTTTGTTTCAAAGAATTCAACGCTTATATGATATGATAGAGAATCTTAACGACAGTAAAATAAGAAATAATTTTTTAATATTATTTCAGTCGCTAGAATCGACTAAAATCGAATTTGAACAAGTTATTCATAAAATAAATGAACTGAATTTAGAAATTAATGCTGATGCTAGCCCCAATTTTCAACCCATAAATGCATTTGACGAAATGTATTGTGCTGTTGTAGTTTCTTATAATAATATAAATATACAAAAACTAGATAAAAAACCAGCTGTTTCAACTGAACTTGTGAAACAAAAGGTTAGACTACCTACGCTAGAATTACCGTCATTTTCGGGCGAATATAAAGAATGGCCGATTTTTTATCAAAGTTTTAAATCTTTAATTCATGATAACGCACAGTTAACAGAAGCTGACAAGATTCGTTATTTAACTAGTAAGCTCACAAAAAAGTCTTTAGCTTTAGTTTCTGGAATACCTACGTTGGCGGAAAACTATGAAATTATTTGGTCAACGCTGTTAGAAAAATATCAGGACCCAAGAAGTCTCGCTACAGCTTATTTAAAGCAAATTTTTGAATTTAAAATTATAACGTCTGAGTCAGCTAATAATTTAGACACATTTTTACAAAATTTTGTTGCACCTATTGAAGCTATTAAACGGCTTAATATTAATAATCTTGATGATTTTATATTTGTGCATTTAGCGCTAAATAAACTTGATTCTCAAACTGTACATGATTTTGAAATGACTCTTGTTGACAAGACCATACCAACTTTTATTTAACTTGTGAATTTTATTAAAAAACATTCAAATGCATTATCACGAATTGCTCACTCTAAATCTAAGATTACGCATTCATTTGTTGTGAATAAATCACCTAATTTAAAATTTAGTGATAGGCAATACACTTTTTAAGAATCACAAAAGGAGGTTATACACTTGGATGATGCCAGGTGACAAGGGAAGATACCAAATAGATTACATAATGGTTAGACAAAGATTCAGAAACCAGATTATGAACTGTAAAGCCTATCCAGGTGCAGACATAGGGAGTGATCATAACTTAGTAGTAATGGATAGCAGGCTTAAACTTAAAAAACTGAAGAAGGGACAGGGAAATGCTAGGTGGGATGTAGACAAACTAAGAGAACAAGACAACCAGGTAGGTTTCCAGGAGAGTATTCAAAAAGTGATAGAAGAAAGAGGTAATGACACAGGAAGTGTAGAGGAGGAGTGGATAAACTTCAAGGAGGTGGTAGTGAAAGCAGCGGAAGAATGGTTAGGACATACTAAAAGAAGAGGTAGGAAACCGTGGATTACTAATGATATTTTAGAACTGATGGATGAGCGAAGAAAATATAAAAACGCAAAGGACGAGAGAGGTAAAAGGCAATATTGCTACTTGAGAAATACCATAAACAAAAGGTGTAAGAAAGCGAAGGAAGAGTGGATAAGAGCGAAATGTACGGACATTGAAAGTAAAATGGCAGTTGGTAAAGTGGACGCAGCTTATAGAAAAATAAGGGAAAACTTTGGAGAACGAAAGATAAAAGCTGTTAATTTACAAAGCGCAGGTGGTAAACCATTGTTGAATGGCCAAGAGAGAGCTGAAAGATGGAAGGAATACGTAAATCAACTCTACATGGGAAAAGAATTAAAATATGATGCGATAGAACAAGAAACTGATGTTGAAGAAGATCAAAAAGGGGACCCTATACTACGAGAAGAATTCGATCGGGCACTTAAGGATATGAATATGAATAAGACACCAGGAATAGATAACATACCATCGGAATTATTATTACGATGTGGTAAAGTTGCTCAAAACAAATTATACAAACTTGTGTGCAGAATGTATGAGAGTGGAGAGGTACCATCGGACTTTAAAAAAAATATTATGATTCCAATACCAAAAAAGTCAGGAGCGGAGAAGTGTGAACATTACAGAACCATCAGCCTAACATGCCATGCATCTAAGATACTGACAAGCATTATATACAGGAGAATAGAACACCGAGTAGAAGAAGTATTGGACGATGACCAATTTGGATTTAGAAGGAGAATGGGAACTCGAGATGCAATATTGGCTCTGAGACTGATTATTGAGAAAAGGATACAGAAAAATAAAACTACTTTTATAGCATTTGTAGATTTAGAGAAAGCATTTGACAATCTGGACTGGAGTAAAATGTTTAAAACTTTGAAAAGGCTAGGAATTAAATACAAAGAAAGGAAAGTTATCTACAGTCTGTATAAGAATCAAACGGCTGTTTTGAGAATCGAGGGGTACAAAAAAGAGGCTGCTGTAAGAAAAGGTGTACGACAAGGTTGTTCTTTGTCACCACTAATTTTTAACTTGTATATGGAAGAGGCTATAAATGAAGTGAAGGAGAAATTTGACGTAGGAATAAAAATTCAAGGAGAAACAATAAAAATGTTGAGATTCGCCAATGAGATAGTAGTATTAGCCGAAGCAAAGAATGAACTAGAGGATGCCTTAAATGGAATGGATGAGATCTTGAGGAAGGATTACTTCATGAAAATTAATAAGAACAAAACGAAAGTGTTGTGCAGCAGCAAGAGTGGTTTAGAAGAGATGGGAAATTTAAAAGTAGGCAACGAAAACATACAGGAAGTTGGGGAATTCTGCTATCTAGGGAGTAAAATAACAAAGGACGGTAGAAGCACGAGTGATATCAAGAGTAGAATTGCTCAAGCTAGAAAAGCCTTTGAAATGAAAAACAGCTTACTGACTACAAACATTGATTTACAGATTAGGAAAAATTTCTTAAAACATTATGTTTGGAGTGTAGCATTATACGGAAGTGAAACGTGGGTGATAGGGGCTGTAGAACGGAAGAGGATAGAAGCTTTTGAAATGTGGTGTTATAGGAAAATGTTAAAGATTAGGTGGGTGGACAAAATAAGTAATTTAGAAGTTCTTAGGCGAGTGGATGAAAAAAGAAGTATATGGAAGCATCTTACCAAAAGAAGGGATAGGCTAGTGGGGCATATCCTAAGACATCCAGGTATTGGGCTATCAATAATGGAGGGTAACATTGAGGGAGTAAATTGTAGAGGGAGGCAAAGATTAGAATATATAAAGCAAATTACAAAAGATGTAGGGTGTTACAGGTATGTAGATATGAAACGACTTGCGCAAGATAGAACAGGTTGGAGAACTGCATCAAACCAGTCGAGAGACTGATGACAAAAAAAAAAATTTAAAATATTTTAAATCAAATTCAAAGGCGACTTGTCCTGTTTGCAATAAATCTCAAGACCACGCTGTTTATTCATGTTCTGAATTTAAGAAGTTAAGCCCCCCTGAAAGGTATAACTTTGCAAAAAATAAATCCTTATGCATTAATTGTTTATCTCAAATGCATAATACGACCGCATGTAAGTCAAGAAATAGTTGTTCCGTCTGTGATAAAAAAACATCATACTACGCTTCATTTTTTAAAATCTAGTGTCGAGTCTTCAAACCCACGGGTATCAACTTCACCATTACAATTATTGTCGTCTAATGTTATTGGCGCTCAGGGATCAAGTAACTCTTCAGTATCATTGAATAAAACATCAGACAGTCCGCAAACATTGGCTTGTGCTAACATAGGCCAACGTATTTCAAACTCTATTATTTTATCAACTGCTAAAGTCAATGTCTATGATACTTTAGGGAATCCTCATGTGGTCCGAGTTCTTTTAGATTCTGCCAGCCAATCTAATTTTCTTACTGTTGATTGCTGCAAAAGACTGATGCTAGTGAAAAATAAAATTCAAACTTCTGTTCGGGGAATCGGTGCGTTTGCACAATCTGTAAAATTTTGCACTGAAGCAAGCTTTTCTTCTCGTTCTAATTCACAAGATCGCTACTCTCTGAATTTTCTTGTTGTGGATCAAATTACGGATAACTTACCTACCGTATCTATTCCGTTAGGTTTACTTTCACACTTGCAAGGTGTAACACTCGCTGATGAAGATTTTCATAAACCTGGAAAAATTGACATGCTTATAGGAGCTGAATTATTTCCGTATCTCATAGGACCAGGAAAAATCATCGGCCCTCCTAATACCCCCATAGCTCTTCAGTCTAATTTGGGGTACATTGTCATGGGAAAAATTGAAGATACTGTTACACCTCCTGACAGTCAAGTCTTTTGTACCACCACTGAAGTTCCACTAGAAAAATTGGTATCTAAGTTTTGGGATTTAGAAGAAATTCCGAAGGTCGAACATTTTAATGAAGATGAAAAAATTTGTGAGCAAATTTTTGTAGATACTTTTTCTCGTAACGACTCTGGTCGCTTTATAGTTTCTTTGCCTTTTAAGAACAATCGGCCTGGTATTAGGAAATTCTCGTTTCTTATGTGAAAAGAGGTTTTTAAATTTGGAAAGGAGATTAGAATTAAATTCCCAATTAAAGATCGACTATCACAAATTTATGCAAGATTATATTGATCGCGAGCACATGTCTAAATGTGATGATGCTATTGATGGTTGTTTTTTACCTCATCATTGTGTTTTGAAGCCAGACAGTACTAGTACCTGGTTGAGGGTTGTTTTCGATGCTAGCGCAAAAACTGACAACAATACATCACTAAATGATATTTTATATTATACGAGAGCTAAGTTGCATACTAATTTATCGGCTATCCTTCTAGGGTTTCGACTATTTCCATTTGTGTTAACCGCTGATATTCGACAAATGTATCGTCAGATACTCATTCATCCCAAACATAAAAAATTTCAAAAAATTCTATGGCGTTTTTCCGCTGACCAGGAAATTAGTTCTTGGACGCTTAATACCGTGACATTTGGAGTCAAACCTGTGCCTTTTTTAGCGTTAAGAGTAATAAAACAGCTAGCGCAAGAAGAAAAAGATAATTACCCGTTCGCGGCCGTAGTAGCTGATAGAGACTTTTACATTGATGACTTAGCAACTAGCGTAGAATCAGAAAAGGATTGCATGCTTTTATATTCGCAATTGGAAAGTATGTTTCAAGCCGGTGGTTTTGAGCTAGTTAAATGGGCTACTAATTCGGTTAAAATTTTAGAAAAAATTCCCGCAGAAAAACGCTTTCCTTGTGCTATTGATTTTAAAGAGAATGACTCTATGAAAATCTTGGGCCTACAGTGGATCTCGTCTTCTGATGAATTCACCTTTAAAGTTAATTCGCCAAAGAAAATTTTCACCAAACGTGCCGTTCTTTCTTCTTTGGAAAGAATATTCGATCCATTAGGGATCTTAGCACCGCTTACGATCACTGCCAAGATTTTAATTAAAGATTTTTGGAACTCGAAATTAGATTGGGATGATCCTGCTCCAACTTCGTTTCCAGCTGTTAAAATTTGGAAGGAGTTTCAAGAAGAACTTCCATTACTTGCTAATATAAGAATACCACGACATATATTCGTAGAACACAACTGTAACGCGGATTTAATTTGTTTCTCGGACGCGTCAGAGAAGGCTTATGGAGCTGTCTTGTATGTACGCTCTATTCTTAATAATAACAATGTTATTGTCTCTTTGCGCTAAGTCTCGTGTCGCTCCGCAGAAAGCTATGTCCGTCCATACCTCACTTGGAGTTATGCGCTGCTGTTCTTCTCGCACGGATCGTTCACTTTGTTGGTCGAACGTACTCCACTAGATTTAAATTTCAAAGGATATTCGCCTTCACTGACTCCACCGTCGTCCGTCAGTGGATTTCATCGCCTTCGGCACGCTGGAAGACCTTCGTCGCCAACAGAGTCGCCGTAATTCAAGAAAATTCCTGCATCTAACTGGAGACATATCAGAAGTTCCGAAAACCCAGCTGATTGTTTGTCACGCGGATTGTTACCCAAGGGATTGATAAGTCATCCGCTATGGTTCGCTGGACCTTCTTGGCTTCACCAAGACCCGCTGATTTGGCCTACCGCCGAGTGGAACAACGCTGGAGAAGAATGCCCAGAAGAACGACGCAACGTCATCGCTGTTGCAACGGTAGAGGAACATCCATTTCAGAAGCTGATAAACTACTTTTCTTCGTACGACAAACTTCTACGTGCCACGGCGTACGTCTGGAGATTCATACGCAGAAGTCACTGTAATGGGAATCGGATCACTGTAGCTGAAATTGAACATGCAGAACGCTCCTTGATTCACTACCTGCAACGGAAATATTTTAATAAAGATATCATTGCTTTGAAAAATGGAAAATTTACTTCACCTAAAATTCGAAAATTAAATCCTTTTCTAGATGAAGACGCTCTTATTAAAGTTGGAGGACGCCTACGCAATTCAAATTTGGAGTATCACCATAAGCATCCGATTTTATTACCTAAGAATGACCATTGTGTTGATTTATTAATAGATAAATTTCATAAGGTCAATTTTCATACAGGTCCCAATTTGGTTCTTTCCTTGCTACGCCAGAAATATTGGATTGTTGGAGGTAGAGGAGTAGTCCGCCATCGCCTACAAAATTGCAATTTTTGTTTTAAATATCGACCTAAGAATACATTTCCACTTATGGGAAACCTGCCTACGCCACGCATTACAGAATCTCAACCATTCTTACATACTGGAACTGATTTTGCTGGACCCATTTATAATACGATGTCAAAAAATAGAGGAGTGCGTTCTCAAAAATCATATATTTGTATTTTCATATGTTTATCCATTAAAGCAATACATCTTGAACTGGTTTCTGACTTGTCTACGAACGTCTTCATGTGTGCATTAAAGAGGTTTCTTGCAAGAAGAGGTCCCATACATACATTGTACTCGGATTGCGGGACAAATTTTATTGGTGCAAAGTCCCAATTGAACGAAATATATGACCTTTTGGACTCCGAAGTATACAAGTCAAAATTAAACAACGAACTGACTAGCAGAAAAATAGAATGGAAATTTAATCCTCCGTCTGCGCCACATTTTGGTGGCCTTTGGGAATCCAACATAAAATATGTTAAATCACATTTATTTAAAGTAATTGGCAATCAAATTTTAACATTTTGAAGAGATGTCAACAGTACTCACGCAAATAGAGGCTCTTCTCAATTCACGTCCTCTCTGCGCTCTTAGCTCGGATCCAAACGATCTTGCACCGCTTACGCCTGCTCCTTTTTTGCTGCAACAACCGCTTACGAATATTCCTGCCATAGATACAACTTCTATTCCTGTAAATAGGCTAACTCGCTATCAATTAATTGACAAACTTGTGCAAGATTTTTGGAAACGCTGGCGATTGGAATACTTGCATACTCTTCAGACCAGGGAAAAATGGAATACGCCTTCGAAACCCGTCCATGTGGGTACTGTCGTTCTTATAAATAAAGACAATTTACCACCATTTCGCTGGCCAATTGGAATAATCGAAAAACTTTACCCTGGATCTGGCAATATCGCTAGAGTCGCTCTAGTTCGTTCTAGTAGCGGTTCTTTTAAACGTCCTGTGACAAAGCTTTGTCCTTTGCCACAGTAATAATACTTCTTGTAAATAAAAAAAAAAAAATTGTAAATAGTGTACATAGTAATTTCTTGCGCTAGTTTCAAAACTGCTGAAAATACCTTTTCAGGGGGGGGGGAGAATGTTTGTGTCTCTAATCAAACTTTTCGACGTTGCCGCGCTCTGGTGGTCAACAGACACAGTTGTTGTTGAATCGCCGTCGAGTACTGGTGTCTATTGGACGCTTAACCGTTAATTTACATTTTAAAGTGTTTCATTTGTTATTTATTGAAGTGACTTTTTTATGTTTAAAAACGCCTTTACGCATATCCGTTTCACGGTAAATAATTCGCTTCGTTACTTCTTTTTACGCGCACCTTTTTTACAGTCCACTAATACGCCGAAATTTATTTCTATTCATTCTTCCTAATCTCCTTTAGTTTACCTGCAGGTATTTTATTTTATTTTTTTCTTTGTCCTTATGTGTTTGTCCAACCCTTTGATCCCATTCCTATCAGCAGATTACAACGGCAGTGGAAAGCACGTAAGTGAGATACTTTATTTTATTTCATTTTATTTTTTAATATATTTTCTGCATAAACTGTTGAGATTAAGTGATGAACGATTAGTTATTATAAATTTCGAACACGCACACGCACAACACTTTCTCATAGTGTGAGAAAATGAAATTTGTGTTGACAAGTGATGAATATCGTCTAAATGGAAGTTTCCGACAAGTACGACAGTTGTCGAGTTCAGTTACATCCGTAACTGACAGGAAAAACCTTTTTTTTATTCTCTACACACACAATTATACTCGTACGTCATACGTATTTACTTAATTGTCACTGGTTTTGTTTTTCAGTTCTATTGTAATGTTTCCTTTGTTTAATTTGAAAGAAGATGGATTGTAAATAGAGACAATAAACATACACAGTATTTTTTTATTAATTTACAAAAATAATAACTTTTTATTGTTTTCATATTTGTTTTAATCAGTTTTAATGACGGAGTTATTTTGTAAAGAAACATTCAATACTACTAAGTGTATCTGTGTGTTTATTTAGCTTGTGTGATTTAGACTTTTGAGTCAAAATAATTGATGTACTTCTTCTCGTTTGGTGAAAATCTCACGTTAAAAAAAGAGAACAAAGCTCGAGCTAAGGTACCAAAAATTGTACTGGTTTTTGGGGGAGAAGATTTTCAACATCATTATACAAAAAAACGTTTGTTTTACAATCATATATTAAATTTAAATCCTGTCTGGTTGTATAGTATGCAACTATGAAATGTGCCACCAAACAAAACAATATAAACATCATACAACAATTCCAAAACAGAGTGCTTAGAAATACGAGGTGTGGCTATTAAATAACGAGACTGACGTAAAAAAAATTATTTTTATTTTATACATAATCACTTATTGTCATCTTCAATATACACTCCTTCTCTATCCCTGAAACGCTCCATGCGAATTTTACATTGTTGGAAACAGTGCTGGAAGTCATCTTCTGTCAGCTCCTTCAGGGTACGTGCCGCTTTCTCTTTTACAGCTTCCCTTTTAATGCAGATTTCACCTTAGGGAACAGGTAGAAGATAATAACATTGTGATGAAACGTGGTTTTCTTACTTATGATCTGGAAACGAAGCGCCAATCCATGCACTGGAAGAGCCGAACTTCACCGAGAGCAATAAAAGCTCGAATGAGTAAGTCAAAATTTAAAGCAATGATGATTGTATTTTTTATATCCATGGGATTGTGTACCTTCATTGGGTTCCTGAAGGTTAAACAATTAATCAATATTACTACCTTGATGTACTTTCTAAACTACGTCAAAGAGTAAGGAAAAAACGCTCCGAAATGTGGAAGGACAAATCATGGGTTCTCCACCAAGACAATGCGCCAGCTCATTCCGCGTTTGTGTCAAGAGGTTCCTAGCCAAGTACAGTATCTCAGTGTTAGAACATTCATCTTATTCACCAGATCTTGCGCCATGTGACTTCTACCTCTTTCCTAAGGTGAAATCTGCATTAAAAGGGACAAGATTTGAGTCTGTGGAAGCTGTAAAAGAGAAAGCGGCACGTGTGTTGAGGGGGTGACAGAAGATGACTTCCAGCACTGTTTCCAATAATGGAAAATTTGCATGGAGCGTTGTAGGGATAGAGAGAAAGTGTATATTGAAGGTAACAATAAGTGATTATGTATAAAATTAACATAAAGTATTTTACAACGTCAGTCTCGTTATTTAATAGCTACACCTCGTATCTTTGACGATTCCTGATTTATTAAGAACGACAACCTCCACAGTGGCTTCCAAGTGGACTTCGTCTCCAGCAAAATCCAGAGATTTGCCCAAGAGAATCACGAAGGAATTCACAGCCATAAGAACGTTGAAGAAATTCAGCTGTTTGACGACACGATAATCTGGTTCGAAGAGTCAAACGGAAGAAACTACTTGACGTGGTGTGGTGTTAGTGTTAGATTGAAAGCAGTCCAATGTTAGTGTGCGATCAGAATTCGTGTTAAATTTTAAGTGAACCCACCCATTTGGTCTAATAGTAAAGTTGTCGCCGCGAGTCAGCTGTTTAACACCTGATTTTCGAAAACGAAGGTTCCTTGGTTTTAATCCTAGTGACCTTCCTAAAGAAAAAGGTCCTTATCTTCACCCAAGTCAAAAGTGAGGTTATGATTGTTCCTTACAGAGAATTTAATGCTGAAAACAATGCTAAAATAACAATAATAATAAAAAATAGTAAAAATTAAAAAAATAAAATAAATAAACCACAACAACTTTTTATTAAATAAAATAAAATAGTAACTTATAATAATAATAAAAATGCTAATATTCTTTTAATTGGTATTTTTACTTTTTTGTTAATTATAAAAAAGTTACAGCATTTTCTTCAAAATACTTCAGTTCTATATAAGCTGGTGATCTGATAAGAAATATAACTATTTTTGTAGCTCTGGAACTACAAAAATATCGAGTGAAAATAATTTAACACTCCCTGTTTTTATTATTATTATTATTATTATTATTGTAAATGAAATTATTGGGGTAAATACACGATTCATGATAGTACACCAATATCATAAGCTTTGTTAATTGGAATAAATAAATAAAATAATTACGTTATTTTATTAAGAGTTTTTCTGTTAAAGATATCTTTGTAGAAAAATAATCTGTTCATTTAACCGGGAGTTTAAAATTAATACATTAAAATTTTATTTATTCAGAATGACGCAATAGAGATTTTTTCACGAACCTAATTTGGTTGTGGATGTAAGTTGTAGAAAAAAATTAGAAGATATAATAATAGGAAAAGTTTATCGCGGTTTTATAATATGTTCATTATTTACTTTTGGGTCTTTGGATGAGGTTAGAAAATGGAAGGAAAACAATGTTTGAATGTTGTTTAGCATGATAATTAGAATTCTTATTTATATTTTGCGGGATCAGTATGTTATTCTGTTTTGTATTTGTTTTTTCAGACTGCGGTACTACGATGAAAGCAATTCAAATATGAGGCTCGGTCTTAATTTCAGCAAAAAGTGGTCGGTACAAGAAGACGATCTGGCAATATGCCAACTGATAGCGGCGCAAAGCATCGTCTATGAAGTCGGGACGACCTTACGTGAACAATACGGTTCTTTTTAGCAGTAAACTAAGCCCTAATTGGAAGAAAGGAAATTGGTATTCCGTGCTGTAGAACAGCAGTTGCTATCGATGAACCACAGCTTCTACCGTTACCACTTACCACTTGTGAATTAATCCACCAACTGCCAAACAGTTGATCGTTTCCGGAAATCATTCTTTTCGTTCACTCCGCTCTATCTTTCTTTATCTCTAATTTATAATTTCTCTTTCTTCATGAGTCTTGTATTACACTAGTAATTTCTTGAATGTCTTTACATTTCTACTTTCTCTTACCCTATATGAATTATAGGGAAGGAACTGCCCATAGCAGGCAGGTGAAGTGTTAAATTATTTGCATTAAATCTGCTAGTTCCAGGGCTGCAAAAGTAGTTTTATTTCTTATCACATGGTCAGCCAATTATATGACTGAAGCATTTAAAAACAGAAGAGGTAGATGTGTAAAAAACGCATCAGTGTTATCTCCTCTAAGAGTAATGAATTTTATTATACAGCCAGATTTGGTGGTGAATGAAGTGAAGTAAAATCATTTGCAGGGTGGAGCGTAATGCTTTTCAGAAGGCCTGGCACGCTAATAAGCATAGTTTTCTACACAGTGAGGAAGGCAAATGTAAACCATCTCATTCCTTGTTTTACTTGGTAAAGCCTCCAGAGATTACCAGCCTGTCGGCTGATGACCTGTACAACAACAGGGAAGAAAAGTATTGTTTTCATGTCGATTTTGAAAATGATTAACCATAAATGAGATGGTAAACAAAATTAATAAAATATGTAGCAAAAATTCAACGTTCAGTTCATAAATCATTTCCTTATCTTTATGTGGAACCGAGATTACATTTTTTTTTGAAAACAGCCGCCATATATAAAGGAAACATCTGATTTTATTTTTTAAATATTCACATTATAAAGAAATCTGTGATGGTTCTGTGAATAATTTCTCTTGCTCTATATGAATATAAATGGAAAAGAAAGTATTGTTTTCATGTCGATTTTACTAGTTTTCACCGGATATACACGTTTTTAGACCCCCGTGAACCAAAAAAAAACATATTTTTAGCGATTGGTATGTGTGTGAACAAAATATCTCAAGAAAGGATTAGTGTTTGTTCGACGTTGAAACTTGAAACTTAAGTGAGGTGTTACTACGACACCTCAACATTTTGATCAAAATCGGTCAACCGGAAATAGTAAATTATTTGAGCATTTTTTTGTACAACGCTTAGTTTAAAGAGCAAAAAATGGTATTTTTAAGATTGCGGCTTTAGTGTATGCATTTTATGACGAAAATGGATATAATAAATGTTATAAAGAATAAAAAAAATCTAAAACTTTCAATTCTAACGTTTTTTCTACGTAGCTTGGCGTAAATTAGTGATTTTTCGTAATTTAAGTTCTACAGAGGTTGATTTTCATTTTGCATCATTCACTCATGATTAAAATTTGATTATATTTTTAATTTTAGATTAAATACTAAAGTTTAAACATACAGTTTATAAAATATTGTTCATTATTTACATCGGCAAGAGAAAATCGTGTGAAAGTTTAACCCCAGATATTCAGTTTTGAGATTTCAATGGTAAACTACTTAAAAACTTATCCGGTACTTATAATCTATCTGGATAAATACCTAAATATGACGTCATTTATATAATTCATATTATATTACATCATTATTAATAGAAGTTAGTTTCTCAAATGAGATTATTAAATCCTATTTTAGATGAACTACTAGAGAAGATACAATTATAGTCCATTCTATAAATGGTCCGTGGCTTAACTGGATCGGTAGTAATTTACAGACTAATTAAATCGTTATATTGCACGTACCGTTATATAAATACAGTAACTGTTTGTTGAATTTGTACAAATTCGATATATAGATGGAATAATTTAGTCAGTTTATATCAGTTGAAAGTAGAAAGGGTCTGGAAATGTTATAATTGCAGGAATTAAACGGTATGAAATATGAAATCGGTTGAGCATGTTCCTCGTGCCGTTCGGTAATACGCGAGTCTTGCTTTAGGATAAATTGAAATTGGAGTTTTGGAGAAATGATTATGGTGGAGGTATGAGGATACAGAAATGGGAGGATCGGGGAAGCAAAGCGACGGCGCTATGTTATTATCAGCATGAGCATTAGCGAGCTTGTAAATACCATCTTTCTCATAGAACGAACGTTTTTGGAGGGGGTACACTTTAGGGGATGATGGCCGTTCACGGGTATGAGATACTATACTGTAGAACTAATTCCTCTTAGAGCTCTTGTACTGTAACTGTGGGTTCTAATAACGAGGCACATGAAAGGGTTTTATTATATATATATATATATATATATATATATATATCTTGTCACAGCAGTAGGAATATTAATATGGCTGCGGCATATTGAGTCTTGCCTGCCTCTATTACTGACTCTTAATGAACTGAATACCTACCTGCTTTTCCAACCAACTGATACTCTTCTCTGAATATTCTTGTTTTCAAACGTTTTCGACTTAATTTATCAAAGTACTTCTTATCGAATATTACATTTTCTAATGTAGCCGATAAAATATATTTAATACTGCCCGTCGGGTGTAATATTGTTTTACATCAATAAATAATTTTTAAATTAGGATTATAAATAAATCAAAAATAAGAATTTCTGATAAAATATCAGTTAATTTTACCGGTTTAGATTTTAGTTTTCCATTTTAAATAAATTTTTTCTTTTGAAATTTTTTTTTTTATTGTTTGTTTGTTTTTCATTTGCACATATTTATTATAAAATAGCATATTTTTTAAATAAAAATGTCTTAGTAGTTTAATTAGTATTTAAGTAACTAACATGTAGTTGTAATTACTAACACACTAATAGATTACCGTAGTAGTTACAGTAGTTAATAAATAAAGAAGCACTGAATTGATCTACCCTTAAACATGGAAAACCATAGTTGGGTGGATTAATTTTCCCACCATGAATTAAATAAACAGTTTTAGATTTTCAAAGTATAATTAAGGAAATTAATATTTATATTGTAATGATATTTTCTTGTAAGCAATGGGAAAATAATTATAGAAATAAAGAAATTTAAAATTTTTTACATTTAAGGGTTGAATAACCTTTTCAATCCCTTAAGGATACATTTTGGAAATTGTTTGGAATAATTCTTTCGGTGCACTATGGAAACAACACTAAGTTTTTGCCATCTACCTCATCCAGAAGTTAAAAAACAAAAAAAATATTAGTTTAAGGGTTGAACACCGTTTTCAACCCATCGTTAAGGGGTAATTTTTGTTGGTACATTATAAGTAACATCTCCACCAAGTTTCAAACGTCTACCTTGTCGGTACCTGAGTAAACTGAAAACATTGATTTAATGGTTAAACACCGTCTCAACCACTTACGGATAAATTTTTGAAATATTGTTGAGGTGTGTTTTTTTAGCGTCACTGTATGCATTATCTCCACCTAATTTTAGATATCTAAAACTTTTGTTTATTTAGGTCCGAAGTGTTTTAATCTGTTGCCTATTGAAATTAAAAATAGCTTAAACATGTTAATATTTTCAAGAAAGGTTAAAGATTGGCCCAATGACATAACTGATGTTGATTCACTCGTAAGAATTGTTGGTTAGTGTTGGTGTTTTACCATTGCTGACTTGCAGTGCTTGCTATTCAGTCCTTGCAGGAATTTACTGATCTTGGTAAATAATATAACAATAATAACTGATTTTAGTGTTAGTCATGTACAGGTGAATACCTGCTCTGAAGACTGACGGCTTGGTTAATGTTGTTGCTAAAAAAATTGTCATTTGTAGTGGATGACGACATTGATTTGTAATTCATTTGTAAACTTGTTTTTATGTTTTTTTTTGTATAACCACCGTTTCTGCCCATAACAGACCGGTGGAGTGTCAAATTATTTACACTCAATCTGTTCGTTGCAGGGCTAAAATAAATAGTTCTGTTTCTTATCACATGGTCAGCCAATTAAATGACTGAATCATTTAAGAAAAAAAGAGGTAGAGGTGTAAATGACACTAATCAGAGTTACCTTCTCTGAAAGTAATGAATTTCATTGTACAGCCAGACCCTGTGTTGAATGAAGTGAAGTTGTCATTTACAGAGTGGAAAATATGTGCTTTTCAGAGGGCCCGGCATGCTGATAAGCGTACTTTTCCACTCAGTGAGGAAGGCAATGGTAAACCACCTCACTCCTCGTTTTACTTAGTAAAACCTCTACAGGTTCAAACCAGCCTTTCGGCTGATGACCTAAACAACAACAACATGAATTGCCAGTGGAATAAGAAAAATGCAATCTGAGAATAATTGAATATGTGTAAAGAAAAAGAAGTAAATCTGTTCTTAAAAAATGGTACGGGAATCTTTGGTTTTTTGGAAGCTTTACATAACTTTCTGTGCAGAAATCGAATGTGACATTTTTTAATATTTATTTTAAAATACTTTTCAAAATTTTGAAAAAAGAAAGAGTATAGATGTATTGTTGAGTATCTGATACTGATACAGCAGGTCTAAAATATCTGATACTGGCATAATACAATATAGTGTATACAATAAAATAATTGTACACGTTGTTGCCCGTATCAGACAGGAAAAATGTTAAATTATTTGAACTCGATCTGTTAGTTCCAGGTCTGCAAAAAGTAGTTCTGTTCCTTATCACATGGTCACCCAATTATATGACCGAAACATTTAAGAACAGAAGAGGTACTGGTACCGCTCATTTGGTGTACACACGTATCGGTGAAATATGACAACAAGATGGACTACCGGTCGCCAAGATAACTCCCGGTGGTTGTTTTAATCTTAAAAATATAGAGGTCTATAAAAAGTGTTTTGATAATATGTTTTTAGGTGATAATCATTAGGGAAGTTTTTAAAATTTCGTATTTGGGAGTAATTAGTAAGCAAAAATATGGTTGTTAAAAAATATCTTAAAAAATATTCAGGTCTATTAAAGTGTTTTGATATATGGTTCTAGGTGATAAATTTCAAGTAAATTTTTCAAATTTCGAACCTTGAAATAGTAAGTAAAAATATGTCTGGTACGATGGTACGATGGTACACGCGCATTGGTGGGGTGTGAAAACAAGATGGACTTCCGTTGGTTTTTTTAACCTTAACATTTGATATTATGTTTCTTGGTGATAAATTTAAAGAAAATTTTTAAAACTTCGTATTTGGGAATAGTTAGTAAGTAAAAATATGTCTGGTACGCTAGTACCGCCCCTTCGATGTACTCGCGTATCGGTGGGGCATGTCAACAAGATAGATTCCCGTTCACCAAGATAACTCCCGGTGGCTGTTTTAATCTTAAAATATATACAGTTTTATAAAAAGTGTTTTGATATAATGTTCTAGGTGATAATTTTAAGTAAATTGTTAATTTTTTTTTGGAATAGTTAGTAAGTAAAAATGTGTCCGGTACGCTGGCACCGGCCATTCGGTGTACTTGCGTATAGGTGAGGCATGACAAGATGAATCGCCGGTCGCCAAGATAACTCCCAGTGGTTGTTTTAATCATAAAAAATATACAGGTCCATAAAAAATGTTTTGATAGTATACAGGTTATCCATGTAGGCTACAGAAATTTCTAGGTGATAAATTTACCCAGTACATTTTTAAAATATCATATCAGGGAATAGTTAGTAAGTAAAAATATGTCCGGTACGCTGATACCGCCCCTTCGGTGTACTAGCGTATCGGTAAGGCATGACAACAAGATGGACTCCTGGCGGTTGTTTTAGCCTGAAAAAATATTCAGGTCTAAAAAAAGTGATTTGGTATACTATGTTTCTAGGTGATAAATTTTCAGTTAATTTTTAAAATTTCGTATCTAGGAATAGTTAGTAAGTAAAAATATGTCCGGTACGCTGGCACCGGCCATTCGGTGTACTTCGCGTATCGATAAGGGGTGACAACAAGATGGACTCTCGGCCGCCAAGATAACTCCTGGTTTTGGTTTTAATCTTAAAAAAATATACTTAGAAAAATAAATAATATTATGTAAAGGAGGAGATAACGGTTACACAAATACAGAGTTAATTTTTTCGTGACCTGTGAAGAAAACTATTTTACTCCTCTAGGTATCCCCACGAGGGATCAGCCAAATTTGAAGAGAACTAAATTAATATTGTATTCTTTGTTCATTTTGTATCATCTTTCAAGTTTGATCTTATTATTTTTTCATTTACCTTGTCCCTTATTTATTTATTTCAATGAAACATTATTCTCATTTAACACATTATGGTTTTATTTTAATCTTTGTTTTCATAATTACAATCACAACTTTTACTATTATATTCCTTATTATACATTTATTATACTTCACTCTTTTCTTCATTATTATGTCATCATTATCTAATAGTCTTTATAATTATCATCATACTAATTTTCATAATCTTTAAAAAAAATGTCTATTTTGAAATGTAGGTTAAATGTACATGTACTTTTATTATTTGCTTGTTGTTCATTAATTTGTTTTTTTTATTATTAAATGATTCTTTTCCTTATATTACTATTGTGATATAATTAAATCATATTATAGTTATGATTTATTCTAAAATAATTTTGTGAATGGGACATCGAAAATAATGCATGTTATTAGTTTGAAGTTTCATGCCCCATTGAAATAATTTACAAAAATCCTTTCTTCTTCTTAGTTGCCTAGTAACCATATTCTGTTAATGTAAATTAAATAATTTTTTTTAAATATTTATTTTAATCAGCTGGAATTATTCAGATTTATTTAAATAGATTCAAATGTAAACAACACCAGGTGTGCACTAAATTTGTATCATTACACCTGACTATATCAACGGCTATTTGATAATTCGTGTTTTTCGTTAATTCGTCACCCCCTCGGTCCCGAAGGTGATGAATTATCAGGGTTCTTCTGCATAAAAAAAATTAAAAATTACGGAATCATGTAACCTATGTTATTCAGAAAGCTGTGAGGTTAAGTAAAAGAATTTTCGAAATCGGTTAGATAGTTTATGAGATTACCTCGTAGAAACAAACAAATGAATGAATACACAAATGTTAATTCTATGTTATATAGATAGGCCTACATCCGACTACTTTGATGGCTCTATTGGTTGTCAACTGATTGCAATGCCAAGGTCCTGGGTTCTTTAATTACTGGAGTAGTTAATGTGATTTAATAAAGTTACCTGCTTGGAAAAAATTCGGTAAATGGAGGCGACTAAAATAAGAGCCTACTGTATTGCGTTTTTTAATATTGATTGCGTATTTTACGGTTAAATTTAAGATCTCTAATAAAAAATGTTAAAATACTCTTGTTATTTAGAGAGAAATTATTTTTAATTTTAATATGTATAGTGTGGTGACCAGTTTTAATTTTTTTGTATCTACGGGCCACGCCTAAAATTTTCCACCCTCGGCCTGTTTACTCCCACCGTCCGCCACTCAGATAAAAAAATATATACTTGACTATAGCAATACGGCTTCTCTTCAGCACTTCACCAACAGCTGAAATATGGAGTTATTACCTTTGACGCAGTCCCTAATAATTTAAGCCGCTTATAAAACACTGGAAATGAGCTTTCAGCTTTCATCGGGCTTATATATTTCGAGCTTTCGAAAAGTTTTCTCATAAAGCTTTATTCACTCATCCTAAAACCGTGCCTTGTTACCCTCTCCGGTGGCTGCCTCAGATGCTTCGCTTCGTTCGTCCTATTTTCAAACCTTAATGTGAAATTTGTTTTTTCTTTTTTTTACATAACGTAATATTTTCTCTTTATTCTTTGACTCATCCTCAGTTCATCATTTTCGTGAAAAATGAAGAAACTTTATTTTCGGATTTTTAATTTTTAAAACCTAACAGATGGAGGAGCCTGCCCACTTTGTTCATTATAAACAAAAAAAAAAATTCAAATTCAATCAATCGCCTTAACGTACTAGTAATCCATCGAATTCATAATTTTATAGAAAAAAATCATTCAAATTAAAAATACGTGTTTCAATGGTATTGTGATAAGATCTTTGGTTTTTCCAGAGTAAATCTAAAAACGGAATATTATTTATTCTTATTTAAAATTACACATTGTTATCTTACCCCTTGCATACCCTACGTAAAATTAAAGTATAAACTAAAATCATTCTAAGACATTCATTCACTTGCGTACCACATAAATACAAACAATGTATTTAATAACATTAATTAAAATTTGACCAAAGTGAAATAATAATTTTCGTTTATAAATACGAGGTGTGGCTATTAAATAACGAGACTGACGTAAAAAAATTAATTTTAATTTTATACATAATCACTTATTGTCACCTTCAGTATACACTCCTTCTCTATCTCTACAACGCTACATACGAATTTTCCATTATTGGAAACAGTGCTGGAAGTCATCTTCTGTCAGCTCCTTCAGGACACGTGCCGCTCAAAAATGTTTGAAATAAAGCTCGCAAAAATGTTTCTACTGACACTTTGTAAGCGATTGAAAATTACCCAAATTTTTTGAAAACGATAATAACATGTGATGAAACGTTGTTTTTTACTTATGATTCGGAAACGAAGCGCCAATCCATGCACTGGTAGAGCCGAACATCACCGTGAGCCAAAAAAGCTCGAATGAGCAAGTCAATATTTAAAGCAATGATGATTGTTTTTTGATATCCATGTTTTTGTGTACCTTCACTGGGTTCCAGAAGGTCAAACAATTAATCAATATTACTATCTTGAGGTATTTTCTAAACTACGTCAAAAAGTAAAGAAAAAACGCCCCAAAATCTGGAAAGACAAATAATGGGTTCTCCACCAAGACAATGTGCCAGCTCATTCCGCGTTTTCAGTCAAGAGGTTCCTAGCCAAGTACAGCATCTCAGTCTAATAACATCCTCTTATTCACCAGATCTTGCACCATGTGACTTTTACCTGTTCCCTAAGTTGAAATCTGCATTAAAAGAGACAAGATTTGAGTCTGTAGAAGCTGAAAGGGGTGTAGGGTTGTGTCGGAGAGGTAGTACCTTTTTCTGAGAACGGTCACTCCAAGAGTCATATGACTGGCGGAGGTTCTTTGGAACTGGTCCTCACGAGACAACCAACTCTCACTTGTTGGCTCCAAGCGCCACACCCCGGTAAACTGTATTGACCTACAGGCTAAACCAAGTGAGGGTAGTCAGATATGACGAATTTATACAGGGTCTATACCCAACCGAAGGATTGTCGGAAGAAACAATCAACTATTAGAGGCCAACGGTCTAGGGCGGATGAGCTAATAATAGTAAGGGCACCCCTTTGCCCTGGAGTTTGGAAACGGGCTCCCAAGGCGGAAGAGCTGTAATGCGGTCAACGGCATAGGGATGAGTACGACTGATTAGGACCCAGACAACTCATTAAAGATTCAAAATGAATTTAGGCCCTCGTAATCTACATGGCAATGCTTGTAACCAAATTAGCATCCGGAGTAAGTCCCTCAATCGGGTCTCCGGGAGGGACAGTTATAAGCACGGCAGTGAAGAAGATTAAACAAAAGGCAAACATCAGAATCGGAACTTGGAATGTAAAAACAATGAGTCAAGCGGGTAAAATACGCAATGCTATACAAGAAATGACGAGAATGAAACTAGATATACTTGGCATTAGTGAAATGCGATGGCCGAGTACAGGAGTAAACATAATTGCAGAACACACTGTGTTGTACTCGGGTACATCAACAGGAGTACATGAGCAGGGAGTCGGAGTGATTGTGACGGGCAAAATGGCTAAATGCATCAGTAACTTTGTACCCATATCACAACGAGTAATGCTGGTACAATTTCGAGCGGCTCCAGTTAATATCAACGTAATTCAAGTATACGCTCCCACAGCGGACCATACAGATGAGGAAGTAGAAGAATTTTATCAAAGTATAAATGACATTATCAAAAAACTAAAGAAACATGAAATACTCATCACAATGGGCGATTTTAACGCAAAAATTGGGAAAGGTAGGACATCTGAGTTGGTGGGTGCTTTTGGTCTGGGAGGAAGAAATGACCGTGGTGACACTTTGGAACTGTTCGTTGAAACACATCAATTAGTAATCACGAACACATGGTTCAAGCAACCACCAAGAAGACTATACACCTGGAAGTCACCTAGGGATAAACCTGACCAAATAATACGTAATCAAATAGAATATATACTGGTTAATAAGAGATTTAGGAATGGATGTATAAATGTAAGAACGTATCCTGGAGCAGACATTCAATCCGATCATGTGCCTCTGGTTGGTACTTTCAAATTTAGAATGAAAAAGATAATACCTAAAAAGGAACAGAGATGGGACATAAGGAAGCTGAATGATCCGGTGATAAAAGAAGAAGTTAAACAAATAATAAACGATTGTGTAAATGAGAGCCACGATCTCAATGTGGAAACGGAGATTGAGAACTTGAAGGCAGTTGTGGAAGAAGTCAAACAACAACAATTACAAGTAGATAGAAGGAAGAAGAAATCGTGGATGACAGAGGAAATTCTGAGCCTAATGGATGAAAGAAGAAAATTGAAACAACATCCAGTGAAATATAAAAAGATGCAAAACATTATAAGAAAGAAAATACGTGAAGCCAAGGAGAAGGAGGAAAGGGAGAGGTGTGAAGAAATAGAACAATATCAAAAGAGATATGATGACTTTAATGTACATCGCAAAGTCAAGGAAGCAACGGGAATGTTTCGGAAGAAAACGTATGGGAAATTAGTAGATGAGAGCGGAAGGATAATAATTGATAAAGAAGAAAAGAAAGACACTTGGAAACAGTATCTCGAAAAATTGTTTTATGACGCACGACAGGAGGTGGAGCCAGAGATCAAGGATACAGATGGCCCGGACATTTTAAAGGAAGAAGTAGAAGCAGCCATTCAACAGCTCAAAAAGGGAAAAGCAACAGGACTGGATCGAATTCCTGCAGAGATCATTCAACTGATGGATGAAAAACGAGTGCAATGGTTAACTACAATTTTCAACACCGTTTATAGAAGAGGAATCATTCCAAGGGACTGGTTGAAGTCAGAATTTATAACTTTACCAAAGAAGAAAGGTGCTAAGAAGTGTGAAGACCACAGGACAATAAGCTTAATGAGTCATCTCCTAAAGTTATTCTTGAAAATAATTCATAAAAGAATGTATAAAATTTGTGAAGAGCAAATTTCGCCCAATCAATTCGGCTTCCTGAATGCGGTTGGGACTAGAGAGGCTCTATTTAGTGTGCAAATACTGTTCCAGAGATGTAGGGATGTGAGTTGCGACGTTTTTGCCTGTCTGATTGATTATCAAAAGGCGTTCGATCGTGTCAGGCACGAGAAGATGATGGCGATACTAGAGGAGATAGGAATAGACGCAAAGGACCGCAAAATAATAACAAATCTCTACTGGAACCAAACGGCGGTACTGAAATGTGGAGAAGACCACACAGATGAAGTTAAAATCTTGAGAGGTGTGAGACAGGGATGCATTTTGTCGCCGATCCTGTTCAATTTGTACTCCGAACGTATTTTCAGAGAAGCATTACATAATATAGAGGAGGGAATATCAATAAATGGAATCAGATTGAACAATTTAAGATATGCTGATGACACGCTGGTATTTGCCGACACCATACAAGGCCTACAAAAAGTAATGGACAAGCTAACAGAGGTTAGTGCAATATATGGATTGGAGATAAATCCTAACAAAACAAAAGTGATGATCATCAGCAAACAACAGATTGGTGCACACGATCATATTGTAGTCAATCGGGTTAGAATAGAAAGAGTGTCACAATGTCAATATCTGGGCACATGTATAAACGAGACGTGGGATAACTCGCAGGAAATAAAATGTCGTATTGCAAAGGCTAGAAGTGTCTTCAATAACATGGGTTCGGTTTTCAAGAGCCATAACTTGACACTTCCAATGAAATTACGACTGCTGAAGTGTTATGTATTCTCAGTCCTCCTCTACGGAGTAGAAGCCTGGACATTAACACAGGCAACAATTAACAAATTGCAAGCTTTTGAACTCTGGCTCTATAGACGAATACTGAGAATATCCTGGACCCAAAAAATCACCAACAAGGAAGTCTTACGTCGAATGGGCAAGGAAGCCGAGTTAGTTAACACAGTAAAGGCACGTAAACTTCAGTATTTGGGACACATAATGCGTAACGAGCACAGATATGAGTTGCTGCAACAAATTCTGCAGGGCAAAATTGACGGGAAAAGAAAACCGGGACGAAGAAGAATATCCTGGCTGGCCAATCTAAGAACCTGGTTTGAGAAGAGCTCACTGGAACTGTTTCGTATAGCCTCAGATAAAGTACGCATCGCCATGATGATCGCCAACCTCCGGACCGGAGCGGCACCCTGAGAAGAAGAAGAAGAAGAAGAAGCTGAAAAAGAGAAAGCGGCACGTGTCCTGAAGGAGCTGACAGAAGATGACTTCCAGCACTATTTACAACAATAGAAAATTCGCGTGGAGCGTTGTAGGCATAAAGAAGGAATATATATTGAAGGTAACAATATTTTTTTTTTATTTATTCCATTTAGTTGCTTGAAACTAACGAACAGCTTTTCTTTAGCGATATTACCCCCCCCCCCCATATGTGTATAATCATGCAGTTACCCACTGGTGCTAGCACTTATTTTTTAATGACATTTCTCAGTGTTCTTTAAAGGTGAAAATAAGTGATTATAATTATATAAAATAAAAATAAAATTTGTTACGTCAGTCTCGTTATTCAATAGCCACAACTCGTATAAAGAATCACAACTTAGCAGTTTTAAAACCAACAGTTCGATGTTGCGGATTTTTTTTTTTTTTTTTTTTTTTTTTTTGTTTTAACGTCCGACTGTTTTGCAAATTGCTGCTAATGCAGACGGTGAAGGATGAAATGAATTTTTGTAACGTATGAAAAAATGCCATGCCCGAGTGGGATTCGAACCCAAGTTCGGAGGTTCTGTATTTATGTACATAATAAAAGTACGTTATTCAGGAATGACGTACATAACATATTACTGACTTGTTACTAATCACTAATCTAACTAACCACACATGCACATAAATCACAATGGACAAGATTTTTACAATTTGTACTTGCGGTTTTGTTAGTGCTCAAATCAGTAACTTCATTATAGATCTTTCTAGCAATAAATTAATGTAGACTGCTTTAGTTCGTCAAGAGAAGATTTAATGGATGAAACACAATCAGTTATGTTTAATGTTTCCAACACTTAACAAGCTTTAGCTCAGCATCTGCGAGCACAGCGTCTAAAATTATTTCGAATGTACACTTACATACTACAATTTGCATGCTCGAATTTTACTTTCATTCCGCAGTTCATTTCTTGAACGTTTGTTTAAATTCTTTTTCATTTGGAACAAACCGTGAATATTGAATTTAGCTCACCGTGAATAGCGAAACCGGTAACAAAACTGTGAATATGAATTGCGCGAATACGGAGAGTTGACTATTAAAATTCAAATTAAATGAAACTTTTTCCTATTTCAATCTAGAAATAATATACAAAAATATTTTTTTTTTTTTGGTAATCACTATTTATAACTAAAATATTCTCCAATGAGTTAAAATGCTCATCTATATTTTTATAACTAGATAAGAACCTCTTCCTAAACTCTTTAAAAGCTTTTCATTTTAAAAGAAAATGGCACAGATTATCTTTTTTACCACAGGAACATAACTTGCACACACTTTCTGAATCAAATTCATATTTGTCACATTTGTAAACACGTCTAAATCTCCTATCACTTGAGAAAAGACGGATTTGGGCTGAAATTCTGGCTGGATTTGCTGGCATTATCGTTGAGTAATATGATCAGTAATTTATATTTAACCTTTCCCGCTACTGTTCACTTTATTTTCGATGGTCTTCCGCTGCGTAATTTTCCCAAGGTATTTAAAGCTACCAACTTTTAAAAATTTCCGTTTTCCTTCAAGTTATGTCGGGATGTTTAGATTTTTGTTTTTTCTTGTGTGGTTTTGGCAGAATTATAATACATAATAAAGAAAACACTTACTATCTGTTTCATAATTAATACACCCAAGTTTGAACCCTTGCATCTCTAAAACAACGAGTCGGATTTTAACACACTTTACATCAAAATTTAGCTCATTTTATTCTGCGCTGAGGTATATTAGTTTTATATTTTTAATTTTATTTAAAAATTGCCATATCGAGGTTGGAAGACAAAAGACCAGGTTTTTTGCTACCGCAAAGAATTTTATAGTTTAGATGCGTTATAACTTAAGAATTATTTGACCGACAAGTTTGAAACTTTAACACAACATAGTCAATTATATTTCTACAGCGTGAACGAAATTTCATAATCATAGGTTACTTAAATTTTGATTTATTGACAATATCCTGAACCGTTGTTATATCGGTAACCGCTCAATCTCGTTCGGTACGAACAAACTATCATTTTATTCAGCGTCAATAAATGAGTACAAATGTATTTCGAACATGATGTAGAAATATAATTGACTACGTTGCGTTAAAATTTCAAACTTGTTGGTCAAATAATTCTTAAGTTATAACGCTACTAAACGTATAAAATTCTTTGCGATAGCAGAAAAACTGGGTCTTTTTGTTTTTAATCTCGATATGGCAATTTTAAAAGGAAATTAATACCTAATATACGCAGAATATAATGAGCTAAATTGTGATGTAAAGTATGTTGAAATCCGATTCATCGTTTTGGAGATGCAAGGGTTCAAACTCGGGTGTATATAATTATGAAACCGATAGCAGTTAACATTTTACTGGTATTTCCTTGACAGGCGTCGATTAAACACCCACTTTCTCTTTTCGCTTTCACTTTTAACTTTTACTTTCACTTCAAATTATAACAAGTTTATCGACTATTGTAGGTTTCTTGTAAATTCACCGTTCTGGTGATTCGTTGATTTCAAATTTATAATAATACTCAAAGGTACTACATTTATTACGGACCGTTCCTTAACAACATTAAAGAATCTCTAGCTATGATTGTTTCTCGAAGAGTTTAATGCGTTTTGAAAGAAAAAACCATCCAAATCGAAAAAGAAGCGTAATAATAAAAACATTTTCATAGACAGTTCTCGGAATTATGTCTTTGATTAAAATGTTAGCTGTTCACTTCCTGCCCTTTCTATTCAGCGTTACCACGTTTCTCTTACAAGCGTCATCACGTTCCGCATTTAATATAATTATAACTAACCTTTAAAATAATAGCACATACAAGTAATAACATTCACCTAACTATAGTCGTTTGCACGTTCAGTTGACACAATGCATCTTATGGGAATCGTCACTGCTATTAGCGCTACTAAAAACATCAATTAAAAGCATCTGCATGCGTATAATACATGTTATAAAACTCTGTAGAACACGTAGTTTTTAAGGTAGAACTACAATTCATATTTCACTTGACAGGAAAAATATTATGTATTGTGTAGAATAGTTAATGAATTGTAAAAAATCCAAAAACTGTAAAAACATTTTCTTCTGCTAGGGAGGGTTAAAATTAATATCTTATCTATCTTACTACAGACCTACTAATGCCTTCTCCACATTCCTTTGTCAAACTATTTAAACACTGCGTGATAAATGTAAACAAATGAGGCAATCGGTTATTACATATCTAAAAATCTTTCCCAGAACATATATTGAAAAAATATTTCTCATTTGTAATCCACATATGAAGTTGAGTATAAACTTATTGTGTTAATTATTAATTAGGTAATAGTCATATAGGCTACTGAACATTATAAAAGTTTGTTATGGATGGAGCGCGGAGGAGGGGAATGTTATTGGTTACGATGGCATTAATAAATGTCATCGTAACCAATAACTTTATGAGAATTTTATTATTTTATTATTATTATTTTTATTATTTTAAGTTTATGAGAACTTTATGAGAATGTTATTGGTTACGATGGCATTAATCAATGCCATCGTAACCAATAACATTCCCCTCCTCCGATCTACAAAGTCGATGTTTGTGTACGTGCTAGTAGCAGTCAGAGCCTCATAACAAATACATTGTCCTATACTGCTCCGTTGTGTCAACTGAACGTGCAAACGACTATAGAGCATGTTCCTAAAAAAGTTAAAAATTCCAGTGAATAGATAAACGAACAAGTACTGTTTTTATCGTCTTCTCTCCGACCGGAGGCTGGCAATCATGACGACTGTTCGGACCTTGAACAACGCAGCTCTGAAAAGCTGCGCTGAGGTACAATGAAACCAGTCGCGATAATTCTTCAACCAAGAAATTATTCTTCTTCCCAAATCTCTCTTCCCCTGAATCTTGCCTTGTACTATTAAGCAAAGTATTTTATATATTGGCCCACGCATATTATGACCCAGATATTCCATTTTTATTTTTTGGATGGTGTAAACAAGTTCCTGTTAAAAAAGTACTGGTAGACATTAAATTAAATTTTTATTTTTCAAAGCGGGCTTACTACAAGTTGTAACTTAGTTTAGTACGTAGAAGAAAACGTTAAGTTTATAACTACGTAATTGAATCAATATACATTTTAAATTATCTATTTTCTTCTTTTATATTTTTAGTGTAATTATTACTGTTGAACTGATCTATTTGAAGAAGTTCCGAACTAGCTAATTGCATATATATCAGATAGCCGAGCTCTTATTTTTTGTATAAAATTGAAATTTTTAATAAAATTAAATAGAACGTTAGAAAGTTGCTTAAAAATTAATTAAAATAAATGTTCGTAGTAAAAGTTTTTAAGTGAGTCAGTAAGGAAGCCCTTTCAGAAATTCTTTGATTTTGAAGTTATACGATAAGATTGCGGCCCATACCGAACTCGTTAAGACAGTAGCAAAGCAAATTTAAGTTTAGTTAAGACAAATTTATACTTTGTAAGTTACACTTGAATGTCTGCTTAAAGAGCAAAGGGTTTTCAAAGGGCTTAACTAATCGGGTGGAAATTGAATAGAGGCCTTTAAATAGGTTTAAGATGGAGAAGTGGTCTGGGTAAACAAAGTTGACAAATTAGAAAGTTGCAAAAAAAGGTTGTCTGCAAGTGAGTTAACTTGTCCTAAGCGTAAGTAAACACCCTGTTCCCCTTTTCCACTGTTCCCCTGCATTCGTTGCGTTATATCCTCCCTTCACGATCTTGTATCCTGAGGGTGTTAGAGGGCAGGGTGTCTACAAGGGTTGATATTCTCTTTTCTCCCTATAAATTACCACCTCTTGACTTGTCTTTAACCAGACGCCCTATATTTTTATATTTTACTAAAGTTTAATCGGTACGCAGCTATGACTACATTCAACGGAAGGCTGTAATTTAGCTACAGCTACGTGTTACAGACCTGTTAATTACTATTTATAATTTTCTCCTTCATCTTTAATTAAATGTCCGTTATTAATAACAATTTTATTTTAGAACTTTCAAACAACGGTATTGATATTTCTAAGAACAGTTCATCGAGATCTTAAAATAAAATGTATTGTTAATGTCTTCAAATTAACTCTGTAGGTAAAGACTACACCATACTGTTTAACTAAAGTTTTTTATATTGGTGTATTCTCAAATTTGTTTTTTCTTGGTTTACTCCTTTAATGTGTTATCATAGTTACTTACCTTGTGAAAAATAAAGACATAAGGCAACAGACTGGTTCTCAGAATCCCTAATATAAAGAACGGGACCAGATAATTTGGTAAAGTATGGGCATTAACATCCCATTCAATCCCCCCTTTTTCAATCCAGAAAAGGGGAGCTGTGAATTTAATATCGTTGCAAGTATCGATACAAAATAGCTTAGACTTTTGGATTTACTTTAAACATATATTATTTGTATTTAAAAATTATTTATGATAAATTACGGGTAAATCGTAACAGTAAATGGAAACATTAAAACAAAATACATTCATTACAACAGACGAAAATAAATCTAAAAAAACATTGAATTGTTTTACTCTTATGTTATTAGCAAAAACAAAGTTGGAGTGTTAAATTATTTGGACTCGATCTGCTGGTTTCAGGGCTACAAAAATTAGTTCTGTTTCTTATCACATGGTTAGTCAATTTTATGACTGAACCATTTAAAAACAGAAGAGTTACAGGTGTAAAAGACACTAGTTAGTTATCTCCTCTGAGAGTAATGAATTTCATTATACATTAACACAGTTATTAGATACATTAACACAGTTATAATAATATAACCTAGAGCATAAAAATATTAAAAGTTAATCTAAAAGTAAACATTTAAACAATTATACCTAATTCTAAATAAAAAAACTAGTTCTACAACTAGAAAAAATGGGCCTCCAAGGCAATGCTTGTTTGGAGGTTCCATCTGTAATATGTAGAACTAATCAGTAAAAATTAGCCTGTGGCTGACAAATAAAATAGATATACATTAAAAAAATACAAATAATATAAGAAAATGTAAAAAATACAAATAACACTAGAAAATATATCAAAATCCTACAAATAACACAAAAAATATATAAAAAATACAAATAATATAATAAAAATGTATAAACAATACAAAATAACACAAGAAAATACATAAAAAATATAAATAATACAAAATAAAATACAAAAGCATTATTTACTAACAATATAATAATATAATATAATAATATAATATAATAATGAATAATAATAATAATAAATATAACAATAATAATAATACATTTGTAGGTTGGAAAGTACACGATTTTCTGAGAGGCTGGTTTGCTGATAAGAATATTTTTCCACTCAGTGAGGAAGGCTCAGTGAGGAATGAGTCACATTATAACTTCATTCCCAGTTTTACTCGGTAAAGCCTCTAGAGGTTCTAATCAGCCTTTAGGCTGATGACCTTCACAACAACAACAGCAAACACAAATCCATGTAAAGGTTGTAAATATATATTTTTTAAATTCGTAAGCACGTTCTAAATTAAACATGTCACACAAATTAACAATCTACTAGACAGTCTTAAGACCAATCTGGACATATGGAGTTCAACTTTGGGGATCTGCTAAACCTTCACACACGAAACGTATACAAGCGATTCAGAACAAGATTCTACGAACGATAACGCAATGGCCCTTTTACATCACAAACTCAATGTTGCACAAAGACTTACAAATGCCATACGTAATTGATGTTGCAAAACATGTACACTAGGGCGATACCGAGTACTCAGCGCAGACGTTTGAAGCGCCTCTGGCCAAGAAATCTTCTTGGCCAACTGTAGGACCGTGGCGATGACTGCACGCTCCTTCAAGTAAATCAAGTTTTGGAAATTGTTTACACATTTAGAAATTGTTATATTAATTTAATAACAGACACTAAATTTCAATTAAAAGTGTCAAAAAAAATCGTAAGCAACATACAGTTGTGAACAAAGCAAGCGCGAATACGCCGCGCGAGTAATCAACCCGGCGGGAGAGATACCTGATAAATCGAACCCAATGTTGCTCACCATTGAATGGTTAATATAAAATTCATACGGAAAAACTGTTCAATGATAAAATAGTAAAATCACCGCTGCTAATGTTTTCTCCAAGTAATTTTTATTGGATTATAATGGGCTACGAAATTAATAGTATAAGTTTTGCCACTAGTAAGCGTCATGGCTAATCATCAGGAAGAGAAATCAATCTCATTGGATATTATAGAGTGTTTGTTGTTGTACGGATTAATGGCTCGGAAGGAGCTGTCTGTAGGATGTAATCCATCTAGAATATAACGTTATAGTTAACAGTTTCCAATATTGCAAAGTTTATTAACGTTAGTTATTCAATGTTTAATCGCTGTACAATGTTGTACCACTGTCCATTAATAAATAATTGATATAATGTAACGTTTATAATTCACTCTGAAAGTTATGTTACCTCTAATAGATTTACTGATAAGCGGTTAATACAAGTTAGTTACATATTACCTTAATTTATTTGTTTGTTCTTATTCATTATTAACAAAATAACCCAGATTGTAAATTAGTTTTAGAAAAGTTAGGTTATTTAAATTGTTGGCCACACGTTAATATAATTTTATTTTAATACAAAATCAAATTTATAGTATATTTAAAACGCAAAAGTATTATAGCATGTATAGCATTATAGCATTATGCCCATGACAGACAGGTGGAGTGTCAAATTATTTACACTCAATCTGTTAGTTGCAGGGCTAAAATAAATAGTTCTGTTTCTTATCACATGGTCAGCCAATTAAATAACTGAATCATTTAAGAACAGAAGAGGTAGAGGTGTAAAAGACACTAATCAGAGTTATCTCGTCTGAAAGTAATGGATTTCATTATACAGCCAGACCCTGTGGTGAATGAAGTGAAAGTGTCATTTGCAGAGTGGAAAATATATGCTTTTCAGAGGGCCTGGAATGCTGATAAGTGTACTTTTCCACTCAGTGAGGAAGGCAATGGTAAACCACCTCACTTCTCGATTTACTTAGTAAAACCTCTACAGGTTCAAATCAGCCTTTTGGCTGATGACCTGAACAACACAACATAGCATTATAGCTGTATATAATAATATAATACCAATGTATTTTAAATGGAAGTTTATTAACTCTTAAATACAGAGTTCTACCGAACGGATTTTGATAATTTTTACATGGTTTTAAAGAGTACTAGGTGAACCGTACGCACAAACCCGCACACAAAAGTGTAAATTTGTTTTTATAGAACTTCTCTGTAAACATTTTTTTGTTTTATTGTTGTGTGGTATTATTTGAAAAAGCAAAATACAACAGAACTCACTGTACACTACTCAAAATAACTACAATCACGTTGGAAAGTCCAAAGCGATGTGCACTACCAATGAGTTGGTATACTTCAGTTCGTTGAACTTGCCCCCCTCCAATCTGGTCAACCTGGTCACGGGTTTGATTCCCGGTCAGGTCTGGAATTTTTTCATCACTCATTTTCATTATAATCATTATCCACCATCTGCATTAGCAGAACTTGCAAAACAGACAGAAGTAAAACAAAAGAAAAAAGAAAAATGACACAATTAATGATTAAACTACAACAAATACAAAGATTATCTCAATTAAATTAATTAAAATAATTAAAACCGACTGTAAAATAAGATCCTGTCACTCAATTATTAAAACAGATTTATCTATCCACAACCACTTGTTTCCACCCGTACACATATGCACTATTAACGTAATTCAAAAACGGTCCCGTAATGACATTATTTCTAATGACTCGACAGCAGTTTCCATTCACAATTCAATTGCTGACAGACTCACACAAAGTCGCTCACTGTTTTGATATCTGCGGACTGGAGTTAGTTTCTCCAAACGATCGAGAACATTGTAGAAAGAATAAAAATAGAAACCAACATTTCTACTAGTTTCAATTTCTGAAAATTCATATTCAAAACATTTCAAACATTTATTTAAGAATTTTGTCAACTGTTTGTCATCCATTGTATACAGAATGTTCTTAAAATTTCCTTGACTTCCTTTTCTAATCCTTTCCATTAATTAGTTGTTCATTTCCTTGTACATTTTTGTTCTCGACCTTGTTACCTATATTGTCCGTCTACTATGGCTGTACCCATAATCTTGGGGAGGATCTTTCTTTCAAATTTTTTTGCTCTTCTTAGACCTCGGGTGGCCTTCTGGGTCTTTCTATTTATAAAAGTAGTGAGTTCTTCGTAGTGCGCAGACCATTTTTCCTCGTCTGCTGTTGTTTGCTTCATCTTCACTGGTCTATAATTTGTTTTATTTCCACGAGGTACTTGAAATATTATCAAGTTTCCAACTTTTTCTTATTGTGTTTTCAAGTGACGCGAGGCTATTTTGATGTTCATTTTGTATTTAGTTTTCAAAAGAAATCGGTTATCCAAATTTTTCTGCTTGTTCTTTTAACACATTGTTTTTATATTGATTTATTTACATTTATTTGTACAAGACAATATCTAGACTAAATAAATTTTATTTTATTTTAACAGTTCAATAATTTTTGTATTTAAAAGTTAATTAAATGTTACATTAATATTATGCCCCTAACAGGCAGTTGGAGTGTTAAATTATTTGCACTCAATCTGTTAGTTCCTGGGCTACGACAAATAGTTGTGTATCTTATCACATGGTTAGACAATTATATGGCTGAAGCATTTAAGAACAGAAGAAGTAGAGGTGTAAAAACACGTCACAGTTATCTTTACTAAGAGAAATGAATTTCATTGTACAGCAGACCGTGTGGCGAATGAAGTGAAAATATTATTTGCAGGGTGGGAAGCAGATACTTTTCAGAGTGCCTGGAAATATACTGATAAGCGTATTTTTTTACTCAGTGAGGAAGACATTGGTAAACCACCCTTCACTCTTCGTTTTACCAAGTAAAGCCTCTAGAGGTTCAAACCAGCCTTTTGGCTGATGCCATAAATAACAACACACTAATATTAATATTATGTAATAAAATAATAATTTCCTAATTAATTTTTAAACTAGTAGCGTTTTACTTTAAAATAAAAGTAATTAACCCCATCGATTTATCGAAAAAGTACCTCGAATATTAGGTTAATCTTTTAATGTGACGTAATTTAAATAATTTTAAAAATAAAGAAAACTTGAGGACTTTGTTTTTATCGTTTAATGAACTAATTTAAATTAATTCGCTTGAAAAGATGCATGTAGTGTTCTTTGTTTCAAGGGAGGTTGACAATTTCGTTTAATAATCCTAGAGGGCTTTGCTTTGAGGTTAGTCAGAAGGGGGTTCTACTTGGCATAAAAGAGATTTCAAATTACTGATTTAGTAAAGCCGGATAGGGAAAAAGAAGATGAAGAAGAAAAAGAAGATAAAAAAAAGAAATTTCAACCACTCCGGGACATCTCGAATTGCGGCAGTGAAGTTTTTTCCAACTTTGTTCCTCCATCTAACCCCTTTCAGATGAATGGCCAGAGGCAATGAGACTGCTGCCGTTGGATCTCTCGAGAGGAATTTATAAACCGGACAGAAACTCTGTCATTATCAAGTGGAAGACACGCCCTTTCTAGTCTAAATTGTCTTTTTATTTTCTTCTACCTTTTTGTAACATCTGTATTAAAAACAGATTACTTTTTATCCTGTTGTGTAATTCAAATTGTTTTGTTTTTTTAAAAATTCACGTTTTATTTAAAATATTATATTTTGTATAGTTTATTATATTTTAAAATATTATTTTATAACGGAAATACGGAAAAAATAATCATTATATTTTAATAACAAAAATATACAATGGAATATCGGTTGTGTATTTTTACTATCTCTTGACCTATATGAAATATAAAAAAAAAGAATTATTGTTTTCATGACGAGTTAAAAAATGAGTTTTCACGGTCTTCTATAATAGTTTGTACTTTACATAGTGTTTTAATGAGCAGATTAGAATTAATTTTTTAAAAAATAGTGTAATTTATCTTTAATAAAGCAGGAATACAGTAATAAAATAGCAATTTAATAAAATAAGAATAGGTTTTTGGTAAATTTTATATGGTTGAAAGTACATTTTTATAATTATTTAGAATAGTCAATTTTATAACTAGATTAAGTTTCAGTAAGCTGTGTAATAAAAATTGTTAAAAATATTTTTAGTAATCACTGATCAATAATAACTAATACATAATAATGTACAACTCATTCCCGCGAACAGGCTCCTTCTATGCAAGAATTAGTAAATAATATGTTAATGTACTTGTAAAATGCACGCTTTCAGGTTCCCTGTATCAAAAATGTTTTAAACAATTATTCTCTCTATATTACACACTCTGCGTTTGTGTGTGTGTGTAAAAATTTTACTATTTTGGTTAAAATTACTTTATTTGTTATATTTTTGTGCTCTATGAGATAGGATAAGTGGTATGTCTGCTGAAATTTGTGGGGGGACTATACTCTCGTGGTAAAGTTCTTTTAATATTACGGCCTTAGTAGGTATTTTAGGGCAAAATTGTATAATCCGTCTTGTAGAAAATTAAACAAAAAAACGTACTTTTAATTAAAGCATTACTATTGTACAATGCTTAGTTTAGCATCAACAAATGATTTCTTACACTGAAAAATTAATTTTTTTTAATGATAGCGGCTTTAGTATGGATTTTACAACGAAAGTGTGTACTATACGTAAATGAAGTTATAGAAAACCAATAAAAACATACAATTTTTAATTTTTTTTAAATAAATATAGAACTTTGTTAAGCGTCGATTAGTGATTTTTCATATTTTATTATCAAAATCAAAATCCAATCGAGTTAATTTTCATTTCGCGTCATTCCCTCATAATTAAAATTAAGTTATGTTTTTCATTTTATATTGTATTCGTGATTAAACATAGGTGAGATCTATATTTTTCATTATTTACATTCGCAAGAGAAAGTCGTGTGAGTATTTCACACCAGATTACTATTTTAAGATATATTTATGTGAGGATTTACAGTCCCAGCCGTATCTCGCTTCCTAAGCAATACATTTGTTTGTCATATCAGTCACCAAAGGAAAGCCGAGAAAAGATATTACCTGTAGCACACCATTCATCCACGTCACCTCCGGCCTACTACCCCTCCTTCATTTACCGGCTGACATCCAATCCCATACCCCCTTTGGCCACCTACCATCCTCTGGAAATAGCCAAACCATTTTAATCGCTACATGGATATGGTATCCATGATATTTCCTTGAATGCCAATTATTCTCCTAATTTTGGAATTCGATCGATGCGCGATACACCACAGCTCCGACTCCAGAAATCCATCTCCACCGCTTTTAGTCGATCCTTCTACCTTTTAGTCAATACCAAAATTTTCACACCATAGCTACACACACTCTCCAAGATCTAAAGAAACTTTATAAAAAATGGAGTACAAAAATATCTCACGATGTACTAAACTTTATACCATTACAGTACTTTTTTGGTTTAACGTCCGACTGTTATGCAATTACTGCTAATGCAGACGGTGAAGGATGAAATAATTTTTTATATCGTATGAAAATATGCCGTGCCTGAATGGGATTCGAACCCAAGGCCATACTTACAAACCAATAAACAATGTGGGTAATTTTATTGAAGATAATCAGGATAAATTAGATAATTTTAAAATGCAAGTGGACAATCGATTACAATATACTGTATTTAAAATTCTACGTGGATTCTTATTATGCAATGAGTTCGTAAACAGCCGGTCAGACCACAAACGTTTTTAACACTCACTACAGTTACGAAAACCCCAAATCTTTTCGCAAATGGGCACGCCACTACCTGCCCGTCCCAGCTTCACCTGGGTATAATTATGTTTTATTTCAATAATTTTTAAATTAAGTTTATAAATAAATCAAAAATGAGATTTTCCTATTTGGAAAAACTGATATGTATGTTTGAACACCTCCACCGAGTTTAAATGGGTGATGTGTATGACGTGTAAATGAAGTGTAAGCTGGTACACACTTAGGGCGATCATTCCTGAGAGAGTATGATTAATTGAACCTTAACCATCAAAGTGAACCGGTAACTAGTGTTTGGTATTCAAATTTGTGTAAAAGTAACTACCTTTACTAGTATTTGAACAAGAAACCTTTCTCTCTGAAAATGAGCTGTTAAACAGCTGATTCGTTGCCACGATTTTACCACTCGACCCGCCCGGTGGGTCGTGTATTCAATAGTCGATTTTGAGACAATTTTACCGCTTCTTGACCCAGTAGCGTCGCAAAATCGGATTTCTTAATAGCATTGCAAAGTAGTTCTATTTTTAAATTCGCTTACAGATAGCGTTGTTGTATTGTACGATGTAAATTTTTATGTATAATTTGATAGTAACCCACCGGGTTGGTCTAGAGGTAAAGTCGTCGCCAAAATCAGCTGATTAACAGCTGATTTTTGGAGACGAAGGTTCCTGGTTCAAATCCTAGTAAAGGTAGTTACTTTTATACGGATTTGAATATTAGACAGTGGTTACCGGTGTACTTTGATGGTTGGGGTTTAATTAACCATACTCTCTCAGGAATGGTCGGCCTGGGTCTGTACAAGATTACACCTCATTTACACGTCATACACATCATCCTCATCTCATTGGGTAATGGGGTTGCTTATTGTTCTGAATTGAACAGATTGCAACGTACACAAATTAGGAATAAAAGAATTTGATAGTTTCAGTTGCGTATTTTGTGTACACTCCTCTGTTGAAACCACGCTATTCTAGAGCTGAATTTGGTTATGTTTCGTTGATAACATGATGTGTTTTTGTGTATATTTTCTTTATTTTTGAACTAGAATCATTTTTATGGTTTTATTTTGAAGTAAACATGAGTAAGGATTTGTATAGACCATAATGAATTTTAAAAGTAGAGCATAAGAAAGTTTTAAACAAAACTGCCATCTGAAAATTTAAAAAAAACATTTATCTAAAAATTGTCTTCACATAGCTTCAGCATCCCTAAGTGTCACGTAACAATAATAAAATATATTTTATTCTCATAAGTTTTCTCGTTATTTTGATTTGTAGTATAATAAGGTTTGTATTTAATAGCAAATTTTTATAGATTTCTTTACGGTTCATTGACCCACCTGCTAAAAATTCTCTGACAGTTTAGAAAAATGTTATTGCCGGCTTTAGGGTTAACAATTAATCTTACATACAAAAACAATTGTTGGTTTTGTTGGATAACTTTTGTTGTCATTAACATTCTGTTTACATAAATTGTAAACAGATATCAATGGAAGAATAATAATTGAATTTAATTTTAATATACTTTTGTTCAATAAAAGTTAGGTCGTATTAGTAAGAAAACATTAATTCTAGTGGAATAGGGAAAGTAATTATTAACGCTGCATATTGCTGGAGCGATAAATAAAATAGTAAGTTTTAAAGTTAGACGGGAAAAGTTGCGACGGACCCGGTTTGAAAGTTGCACAGCTTTTAAAATGTGTAAAGCAAAGCAGCTGCTGTAATTTGTGTCATTTTGATTTTCTTTTCTCGGTAGCGTGTTCTTTACAAAATATAACTTGTCTTCAAATTTTCTATTAAGTGTTAAATCATCGAAGTTGTTGAAATTTTGATGGATTTTTTATTGTGCCGGTGACAGAAAATTAATGATCATATTAATACCGTAAAAATGAAGTTAGACAAAAAGTTTGAAATTGATAAATTACGGCGAATATAGAAACGTTAATAAAAGTAAATATTGTGACACTTATCTCTAAGGTCTGTTTCGTGATCTGGATAAAATAAGTAATTTACAAACTAACGTTTTAAATTTCAAGTATTTATTACAACTAAAAATGCCAATACAGTGTCAAAAAATCTGCAGGTAGATTACAATTAATTTACTTATAATAAATAACACACTAAATATAATTAACTAATAACCATAAATAAACTTAACCAATTTACTAAATACTATTTACAAAAGGTACAGAAATAACGTTAAACAATATATAGTAATTCACAGTAACGTTGACCTTCTCTAACGCACTACGCAGTTCGCTCAATGAATCACAGACAAATCGAAAACTGACTAATACCACGCGTGCTCCCTTGTGTAGATGGGCTACAGAGGTTCTGAGTAGGACAGAGATTTTCGATATAATAATAAAATACAAAATCAAATTAGGATTGAGTAAAAGATGTTACAAAGAGGCCAATTATCTAAATAGGTACACGATTCTTTCACAGTAGACGTACAACAAAAATGGACAGGCCTACCTGTACTATACTATCCATTCATAGAACTACATAATACAGGGTAATTTCTTAGTCCTGTACCCAATTGTTAATGTCTGGTAATATTTTTCTAAAAAAAATAAATTTTGTTTTGTGACACTAAGCTGGTAGCCCTACTCAACCAGTATGGATATGGCAGTGTGAGTTGATTCTCCTTGAGCTGTGTAAAATTTTGTGCCATTTCCGGTCGTGCTACGAACAGAATGTCTTTTATCCTAAAACAATCTCTTGTTTAAATCTGGAGGCTGAAGCTCTAGAACTAATCGTATGTGATACGGATACAATTTCAATTTTTTAGCAGCTTTCTAAACACTCGAACATGACAAATCAACATGCGACGAAAGTTTTTGTAAACTTTTCCATGGAGAATTGACCAATCTTGTTTTCACATTCTCTTAACGTTATCTGTCAAGAGAGTTGGTCGACCACTACGTTTTCTGCTGCAAACAATACCTGCCTCTAAAAATCAGTTAGTTAGCTTAGAAATTGACTAGAATAGAGTGGAGGAACACCAAAAAATTTAATTTGAAATGATTCTTTTACACTCGCATACGATTTTGTAGCATAATATTGTTTAAGAATGAAAACCCGGTGTTCTAGTGTAAAAGACATTCTGTTCGTAACACAACTGGAAACAGCACAAAATTTTACGCAACTCGAGGAGAATCAGCTCAAACTGTCGTATCTATACCGGTTGAGTAGGGCTACCAACTTTGTGTCACAAAACAAAATATCCCTTTCTTAGAATGAAATTACCAGACATTAACAATTGGGTACAGGACCAAAAAATCATCCTGTATTTCTATCTATTTCTTGTAAACCGTATTTATCACTCTTGTTATTTACGTTAACATTTCTAAAGTAAAAGATAGGAAAATGAAACTTTACACACTATAGGTGTCGGATTTCTTCTCGAGCTACTGATTTTTTCAATTTAATCCATGGACCATACCATTTTTTAAAAATTATGAATAACATAAAATTTTTACATATGGTTTTCCAAGTGTTTTGCGTATTACTAATTTTTGGAGCACCTGACGAAATCATAAAAATGTCAGTATATGTGGCTATACAAGATAATTAACTGGTAAAAATTTCAGTCTGGTAGGTTTATTGGTTTCTGAGAAAAATGTACCTTAGTGTTAAAAATCTAAATTTAGGGGAAAAGGTAAGAAACAAGAAGGCACTAATCAAAAACAGTATACAAACAAGTACATTTCCTATCAACAGTTGTTTAGAAAGCTGAACCAACAGCTGAGAATATTAAAAACCGTGTTGCAGATATTTTAAAAACTAAAATTTTCTTTGCACTAAAAAGAGCAGAATAAAATTATGAAAAAATATTCGTTCTTTGGAAAATGATATTTTTTCTATTTAAACCTAATAAAAACTTTAATTTTTTCCTAAAAACATATTTTTTTGACGTAATTTAATGTTTTTCTGGTAGATCTAGGCCTAAACTACTAAAAAACATAAAAAACTAAAAATTGAAATTTTGAGTTAAAACCATCGTGCAATCTCCCCTTAAAACCGCAACAATGTAAACAGTTTCCGATAAAACCAAAGAAAGTTTGATAAAACCAATAAATGTTAAAATCGATCGTATGTCACCTTTAAAAGTAATTTTAAAAAAAATGAGTACCTCATTTACTTCTTGACAGTTATTTGACTTGAAACGAATAGGTATAATATGTACGAGTATAACATGGCGTTTATTGTGTTACTGTTTTACGTTGTTTACTTTGGGAGTTTAAAATATAGATTTTATTTTTAACATTGACAAATTTATCAGGTACAAAAACAGGAATTATCAGGTCTAATTCACGAAAGAAAACACCTGTCTTTAAAAAGCAATATCTTTTAAACCGTTTAATGTAAAAACAATTACGGTACATGAAATTGTTTTTTTTCCTAATATGTGTACGTTGCAATCTGTTCAATTCAGAACAATAAGCAACCCCATGACCCAATGAGGTGAGGATGATGTGTATGACGTGTAAATAAGATGTAGCCTTGTACAGACCCAGGTCGACCACTTCTGAGAAAGTATGGTTAATTGAACCCCTACCATCAAAGTACACTGGCAACCACTGTCTAGCATTCAAATCCGTATACGAGGGGGTACCCAAAAGAAGCCGGAATTATTTTTTAAAACTATTTATTTTTAATTTTTTTACAAAAGAACCTTATCCCCTTCAAAATACTCTCCATTACAACTAATACATTTGTCCCACCGGTGCTTCCACTGTTCAAAACATTTTTTGTACTCCTCTTCAGTGATGGCTGCCAGCTCATCCGTCGTTTTTTTCTTGACATCATCAACGTTGTTAAATCGGAGACCTTTCATGCCCCTTTTCATGCGTGGGAACAAGAAAAAATCACACGGAGCCAGATCGGGTGAGTACGGTGCGTGTGGTAGCAAAACCATGCCGTTTTTCGCCAAAAACTGGATAACCGAGATTGCCGTGTATGCAGGCGCGTTGTCGTGGTGGAAAAACCAGTCCCCTGGCTGCCACAAATTAGGTCTTTTACGACGAATGCTGTTTCGTAGTCTTCTTAACACTTAAAGATAAAAAGTCAATGGTCTGTCGTCGGTCTGTTCGTACAATTTCTTTTACTTTCACAACATTTTCGTCTGTTCGGGAAGTCGACGGTCGTCCAGAACGAGGTTTGTTCTCAATCGACTTGTCGCCATTTTTAAAGCGCAAAAACCACTCGTACACTTGGGTTTTTCCAATAGCGTTGTCTTTGTAAGCTGTGTTCAACATTACAACTGTTTCCGCGGCGTTTTTACCGAGCAAGAAGCAAAATTTCACAGCCGCACGTTGTTCATTAAAACTTGCCATCATGAAAAACGACACGAGCACAAAACAGCACTAGCGAGAACAATCACTGCACGAGAACAAAACAAGCTAGATCAACGAACAAAATGGCATTGAACTGGCAATGAGTAGCGCTACAAGCAGCCTAGTGGCGGGAATTTGTACTGCACAAGCTCCGCCCACAGCAGAGCTATTCCGGATACTTTTGGGTACCCCCTCGTAAAAGTACCTTTACTTGGATTTGAACCAGGAACCTTCGTATCCGAAAATCAGCTGTTAAACAGCTGATTTTGGCAACGACTTTACCTCTAACTTTACATGAAATTAAAGCTTGTTTTATTTTTGGTTACAGGAAATACATTAACAGTTTCGGAAATAAATAGTTTTTAACCACTTTTCCAGCATACCCAACTTTAAGGTACTTCCACTTTCACTCGTTCACGTGTGCTTTAAAATGTATAGGGCTACAAAGTTAATGCAATTATGTAACCAACAATAAAACAAGCTTTAATTTTATGTATTGTAATTGTTTTTACATACAACGGTTCAAAAAATATTGCTGTTTTAAGACAGGTGTTTTCTTTCGTGAATCGGACTATTGTAGTTTATAAACTTCTTCTTCTTCTTCAGGTGCCATCTCCGCTTCGAAGGTTGGCAATCATCAGAGCGATTTTTATTTTTGATGTCACAGCCCTAAACAATTCGTTGTTGCTGCAACCATACCAATCTCTTAGGTTTTTCAGCCAGGATTTTCGTCTTCTTCCCAAGGATCTCTTTCCTTGGATTTTCCCCTGGACAATCACTTGTAATATTTTATATTTTTCTCCCCTCATGACATGTCCCATATACAATAATTTTCTTTTCTTCACTGTTAATAGTACTTCTCTTTCTCTATGCATACGTCTCAACACCTCCACATTCGTCATCTTTTCCACCCATGAAATCCTCAGAATTCGCCGGTACAGCCACATTTCAAATGCATCCAGTCTCCTTTCATCAATCTTCTTCATTGTCCAAGCCTCCATCCCATAGTACAGCACGGATAGGACATAGCATCTTAGGAGACGTGTTTTTAATTCAAGGCTTAAATCTCGGCAGCAGAACAGTTTCTTCATCTTTATAAATGTTTTTCTGGCCTGTTCTATTCTGATGCGAATTTCTTGAGAGCTGTCATTGTTTTCATTAACAGTTGTGCCTAGGTACTTGTAAGCATGGACTCTTTCAATGCATTGGTTCCCTACATATATCCTACCAACGTACTGATATGCTTTAGCTATTAACATATACTTTGTTTTATTAATATTAAGTGAAAGACCGTACTCTTCACTAACTGTGGCCACTCTGTTTATTAGCATCTGAAGGTCTTCATGTGTTCCAGCTATAAGAACTGTATCATCAGCATATCTCAAATTATTTATCGTCATGCCATTGATTTTAATGCCTGTGTCCAGCTCATTAAGTGCCTTATTTACTATATCTTCCGAGTATACATTAAATAGGATAGGTGAAAGTATGCAACCCTGTCTAACACCTCTCTGTATTTCTATTTCCTCGGATGTCATGTCTTCTATCCGTACTGCCGCTCTTTGGCCATAGTATAGGTTCGATATTATTCTTACGTCTCTGAAATCTATTCTTCTTTTTATTAATGTTTCAATGAGTTGATCATGCCTAACTTTATCAAAGGCTTTGTTATAGTCTATGAAGCACACATGTAATTCTTGGTTCATGTCCAGACACCGTTGAGTTTATAAACTAGGATACGTTTATTCACAAAATTATTGTTCATATTTGATATTACTTTCCACCATTTTGTTTTGATTAATCATAAGCAAATTAAACTTGAGAGTACTTGATTTACATACTTTTTTATTAAAACTAAAGTTTTCAATCTGTAGAGTGTGCGATACGTCTGGCATATTAATTCAAAAATAGCAACCTCTTCGTGGGGCACCGGGTATATGTTATTTATATATATTTACTTTTTATTTATTTATTTAACTATTTGAATTCCATGTATTATTTATTTAAAATATTTTAACAGTAATGGAAACATATAATTACAACAATAACCATTAGTAGCTAGTAGTACTTCATTTTTATACAATTTTATAACAATAATCTTTATAATTTATAACAAAAATATTTTTCAGTCATATCTGTTAATTCATTAATAATATTTGGTTAATTTTTTTAGTACAATAAATTAAATTTATTAAACCCTTTTTCGGCCGTTACAATAAGATATAGTTTTCACAAACTAATTAAGAAAAAAATTCAGATTAATAAACATATTGTTTAACGTTGGAGGTGTTTCATTATTTTGTTAGTTTTTCTTAGAAACGCAATAATGATAAATAATGCTGTTAACAGGAATGAAGTAAACGTTGTTGAGCTGTTAAGTAAGGAATTGAAGTGTTAAGTTAAAATCAATCAGTTGAAAATGAAGTGAGGAGAAGTGGACTGATGAAGTGAGTTCGCAAGCAAGCGGAGAGAGGAGAGTACGTGTACGGATGTCAGCAATGAACACCGAGTCCGTCACGAAGCTCAAAAAACGAAGGAAACTTAACCGTGGGTAGAAATCAGTACGGAGAAGACGGTTTATTCTGTCTGTCTGGCCGTCCACGTGCATTTTCTTTATTTCTACTGAAGGCTTTTATTTCCTTCGATTTGGAATTGCGATCTCGCTTGACTTTTAGCCTTATTTTTCTTTCGCCCCATTCCTTCGATATTTTGGTCAGTTATTTGAGCCACCGTTTCTCTCGCTTCCTCCTCTCTCTTCCGATCCTACCGAACTTCTCTCTCGTACACGAGCATTCGTCGGCCCAGTCGTCCGTTAAAATAGCAAGCAAGCCTTCATAGAGAGCTGAGTAAATATTTTGCTGAATTCTGATGGGAAAATCAACCGACCGTCTGTGCCACTATTTTCGACTCTATCCTTCCCCTTTTCCGCTCCACCCTTGACTCACACCGCTTTCATCAAATACCACCCTCCTCGATACCTACAATTCACCTTCACGGTCCGGCTTGGCTTTACTTTCCTCACATAATTTAAAATATATACCTCAATCTTTCCATCGTATCCTGTTTCTTATCCGTTCAAGAAAATTCTTGACCGAAAAGTGAATTTTCTCTACGACGTAGAAATAGCAATATCGATATAAATATTGTGTGTATTTTTTTGGTTATAAAAATCGAAATGAAAACAATATTTTATTAATAACAGAAAACTTTAACGTTGCGCTTGCTGCTACAATATAAAATAAACTTTACTATACCAAACTGTGTAAATAACGTCGAGATACGTATTTTCAATTTTACTGCAAACTTTTATTATTTTTACTCCATCTTAGTTCGGCTCTCTTTCGTACAATTCAACTACCGATATACTGTATTTTATTACCCTACATGTTATTCTTACTAAAAAATATAAAACAAATAATGAATTTTAAAAGCACTGTATGCATTAGTATTGGTTAATAAAGCATCAAACTAATATTTTGATTTTAAATCAATGAAATTTCATTCTTATACCGACGTTTAATTTTCCCACTAGGCCTATTATACTCGTTGTTTTTACTTTCTCTTGCCTATATGAATATATAGGAAGGAAAGTATTGTTTTCATGTCAATTTTTTGAAATCGAGTTTTCACCGGTTCTATACGTTTTCAGACCCCCTGAACCCAAAAAACATGTTTTTAGCGATTGGTCTGTGTGTGTGTCTGTGTGTGTGTGTGTGTGTGTGTGTGTGTGTGTGTGCGTGCGTGTGTGTGTGTGTGTGTGTGAACAGAATATCTCAAGAACGGAACAACGTACGAACTTGAAACTTGAAAATTAAGTTACATATCACTACCAGACCCGACACGAACATTTTCATCAAAATCGGTCAACCGGAAGTAGTAGTTTATTCGTATAATTTTTCACTTTTTTGCGATTTTCTCAAAAACTGGTCCTACGATTTTTTTAAAAATCACCTGATTTGTTCAATTTTTTATTCTCTACAAGATAGGGTAGGCGTAATGTTTGCTGAAATTCTTGGTGAGGCTGTTTTTACGTAAAAACAAAGTTTTTTTAAGATTACGGCTTTAATATGCATTTTAGCGCAAACATTTATATTATAAAAGTTGTAGAGAATTTAAAATTCTACAACTTTTATTTCAAACATTTTTTTGTATAACGCTTAGTTTGGCAGTAATTAGCGATTTTCTGATTTTTTCTCATGAAAGTGTGAAAAATTGATTTTTTTAAGATTTCGGCCTTAGAATGGATTTTACGACAAAAGTGTATATAATCAAATTTATAGAAAATTAAACGATCTAAAACTTTAATTAAAGCATTTTTCTCTACAGAGCCTAGTTTAGAGAGAAAGAGTGATTTTCCGTATTTTAAAGCCAAATTGAGTTCGATTTTCATTTTGCGTCATTCACTCATGATTAAAATAAGGTTATGTTATTGAGGTTAGTTTTTTGTTTATTTCTAATGTTTTTTTACTAATGTTAGGTTTATTGTTAATTATTTGCATTGGCAAGAGAAAGTTGTGTGAGTGTTTCACACCAGATTTTTTTATATTTCATTGACAATCGCTACCGCGCTTCATGCGATTTTATTTTCGGTATTATTAGGAGTAGTATTTTGTTTGTTCTATTGTTTGTCTGTAACAGGAAGGTGGAGTGTTAAAGGAAGACTGTACTTTGTATCCCGCCAATGTTAAATTTACTATTTTTCTGTACTTTTTCACTGGATAAGTATAAGATAGGGAAATGAAACTTTACATACTTAGAGTTGTCGCGTATCTCTAAGTACTGACATTTTAAAAATTTTTTCTATTGGAGTGTAAAATTAAAAAAAACCGAATATCATAAAAAAACTTTCTTTGTATTTTGAATATGACTAATTTTGGAGCACCGAGGAAGTCATAAAAATGTCGGTATACCGGGTGGCCCATATGTTGGTTTCCCTATGAGATGAAATATTTCATTTGGATAAGTTGGTAATAGTGTTATGTTGGCAGCATCACATACAACATTCATTAGTTGTCTGTAACAGTGGTCAGTGTGAGGTTTTTCTCCGTGTAGTTACTATGTTCTTCCTTCGTAACGGTACTTTTAAAATTTTTACAACTGAACAACGAGTTTATATGATTCAGTTGTGGTGGAAGCAACATCAAAATACTGCTAAAGTACTAGAAGAATTTAGTGCTAAGTTACAGGTGTGTCGTTACCGACTCGGCAATATTTACGAAAGTTAAATAAGAAATTTGAAAACACAGGAAGCGTATTAAATGCCCCGAACTATGGTTAAATGCCCCGAACTATGGTTGTCCACGATCGATTTGCAATGATGATAACCTACAAAAGATTACTGAAGCGTTTTCATCCAGTCCTGGTAAATCAACTTCTAAGGCATCTTCTGAACTGATGTTATCACAAACTAGCGTGCCAAAGATGATAAAGGAATTAAAATTGAAGCAATTTTGTCCATCGTTACTCCAAGCGCTTCATGAGGACAATAGTGACAGGCGGTTGGAATTCTGTGAGATAGTCGCTATCCGTGCAGAAGCCGATCCAAACTTTTTGCGATCAATTTTATGGTACGATGAGGGATGTTTCAAACTCAATGGACGTGTTTATCGGCATAACTGCGTGTATTGATTGGATACAAATTCTCATATTACAATTCAAAAAGAGCTTAATGGGCCTGATGATATAGTTTGGGGAGGTATTTCGAGTACTGCACTGATACCAACAAACGGTTTCCGGGTTCGTAATCAACACTAAAATTTCGTAGGCCTTGATTGGGTTTGAAGTTCCAGTTTTGACCGGAAGTGAATAAATCATTCCAACACCGGAAGTCAAGAAACCAAAGTCCAAAATTTGGAAAAAAATTGTGTCATTCGATTCCTCTTTAACCCTTTCAGTGCCGAAATAATATTTAAAAGTTTGACCCTAAAGTGCCATTTAATTCGAATAAGGGTGTTCAAAAAGTGAGAGCCCTATTTTGAAGACTTGCAGGCGTAAGCCTGCCATTGCCAACTACAATTTAAACGTTACAGAAAAATAAAATTTTCTGTTAAAAATTAATTTTTATGTGTTCATAAAAAAGAGAAATCGTTTTAACGCTAAAAATATTCAAAATAGTTTCTTTTTTTATTTAAAGTCGCATCGAAAGCTTAGTCTTTAGCGACTACTGTGGGTTTTGGTATTTTAACGGTGGTTAGAACGTGTTCAAATTTTCAGACCCTAGCCGGGAATTAAACCCGGAACCTTTCACTTTGTAGGTTAACCCACAAGTCACTACGCCATGGAGGCGGTCTCAAAATACATTATTCTATTAATTTTTGTTTAAAAATTTTTTTGTTAACGTTCGGTCATCCGGACGTTGGGATTTTATGCATAACTTACATACGTCCGGTAAACCGGATGAAGTTACCACGTAAAATATAATGGAAGTCCGGTTTTATGGATGTTGGTACCAAAAGGGTTAAAGGTAGATACAGAAATCACTTACGGTTTTTGGCTTAAGTCAACGGTAAGCCTTTTTAAAAATTGCTAACCGCGTCGTGTCATGAAAAGGATTTTAAAACATAAGTTATGATGTTCATTATTTACATCGGAAAGAGAAAGTCGTGAGAGTATTTCACACCAGATTTTTTTTTAATTAAAGATAGTATCATTAATTACAATGGGACAAAATGTTAACTATCAAATTAAATTATGTAATCAAAGGATTCGTGAATTTTAGGGTAGATATTCCTGGTGTAGAAAATTTGCTGTATAATGCACTACATCATTAATCAACAGTAATATTTTAAACGATCTCAGATATATTATAAAATGTACATTTAAAAAATGTACACTTTACATTAAAGTCGTTTAAATGTAGCCTTCTATCTATAAATTGATCCCATTAATAGTGGCTTACATATAGCGCAATTTAGATTTTATCGTATGAATTATTATTATTAGTATGTATTTTGGTTGCATTGAACCAATATCGATATTCATCTATATCGATATATAAATGTTTTATAAAATATATTTTACATTATATAAATGATCGATTTTGTGTATTTTCCATAATGACTTTGTCACCGTTTATTATTTATTTCATTATTATAATGCCACAAGGGATGCCGTTTATGTTTTTACAAAACTAATAAAAGATACAAAATTTTGTGTGAAACACTAGCACAACTTTCTATAGCCAATGTATATAATCAAAACATATCCTAGTTTTAATCATTAGTGGGTAACGCTAATTAATGTAAATCAACTTCTGTTAGAATTTGATTCTGATGAGCGAAAAATTACAAATTACTAATTAACACAATATAGAAAAATCGCTTAATAAAACTTGTATTTTTTTTTAATTTTCTATAATTTTAATTATATTCATTTTTGCCTTAAAGTGCATATGCAAGGTACGATCTTTAAAGTATAAATACTTGTTGTCACAAAAGCACAGACGCCCCTCCCAGAATTTTAGTAGACATGTACTCCATTTTGTAGAACACAAAAATGTTGTAAATGAGGCGATTTTAAACGAAATCGTACAAGCGTTTTTGAGTAAATTGAAAAACATGAAAAATCGCTCGAATAAACTACTAATTGTGGTTGAACATTTTGATAAAAATGAGGCTATGTCGTCCTTCATGATATCTAATTTTAAGTTTTAAGTTTCAACTTTGTACAATATTTCGTTTTTTATTTATTTATTATGTTCACACACACACACACACTCGCTTACACAGGGACAAATCGGTAGAAAAATATTTTTAGGGTTCAGGGAACCTGAGTGATTTTACCGATTGGTCGGTGTGTATATGTGTTTGTGTGTGTCAGTCAACAAAATATCTTAAGAACGGAATATTGTATGAAGTTGAAACCATGAGAGAACCAGACAGAAACATTTACATTAAAATTAGTCAACCGGCAGTAGAAGTTTATTTGTGAAATTTTCCTCCTATTTTCTTTAAAAATCGCCACTTACTAATACTAACTAATATTTTGTGCTCTACATGATAGAGTAAAGGACATTTCTGCTAAAAACGTAGCGGGCCGTGGTTTCGTGGAAAAAAATTGTTTTTTTTTTAAATTGGAGCCTTAGTATGCAATTTAGGGCAATAGCTTAATACTTAAACTTGTAGAAATATTTTAAAACCTGTAACATTTAATTTAAGCATTTTCATTACCAGTGTTTAGTTTAGCGTCAATTCGTGACTTCCCGTAGACTACTTATAATAAGTCAAAAAAATGTTGAATTTTACTAAGCGTAATTCACTTACGATTAAAATTAGGTTATGTTTGAAATTTTAAATTTTTTACCTTGCCCATTACGAGTACGTGAACTGTTTGCTTTCGTTGACACGTGCCGCTTTTTCTTTTACAGCTTCCACAGACTCAAATCTTGTCCCTTTTAATGCAGATTTCACCTTAGGGAAGAGGTAGAAGTCACATGGTGCAAGATCTGGTAAATAAGATAGATGTTCTAGCACTGAAATGCTGTACTTGGCTAGGAACCTCTTGACAGATAACGTGGAATGAGCTGGCATATTGTCTTTGTGGAGAACCCATGATTTATCCTTCCACATTTTGGCGTGCTTTTTCCTTATTCTTTGACGTAGTTTAGAAAGTACCTCAAGGTAGTAATATTGATTAATTATTTGACCTTCAGGAACCCAGTGAAGGTACACAATCCCACGGATATAAAAAAAAACAATCATCATTGCTCTAAATTTTGACTTGCTCATTTGAGCTTTTTTGGCTCCCGGTGAAGTTCAGCTCTTCCTGTGCAAGGATTGGCGCTGTGTTTCCGGATCATAAATGAAAACCACGTTTCATCACATGTTATTACCTTTTACCTGTTCCCTTAGGTGAAATCAGCATTAAAAGGGACAATATTTGAGTCTGTGGAAACTGTAAAAGAAAAAGCGGCACGTGTCCGGAGGGAGCTGACAGTATATGACTTCCAGCACTGTTTTCAACAATGGAAAATTTGTAGGGAGCGTTGTAGGGATAGAGAAGGAGTGTATATTGAAGGTGACAATAAGTGATTATGTATAAAATTAAAATAACATTTTTTACAACGTCAGTCTCGTTTTTTAATAGCCGCACCTCGTATTATATGTAGGGATTATTTGGACAGTGTTATGGGTAAAGGAGTAGTACATTAGAATAAAAACGTGCACACTCAATAACGCACGCACGCTCACAAAACGAAGTATACATATTTTTACAATAAAACAATAAATAATACAATTTACCATGAATGGTAGGGTAAGTCAAAATTTACGAACGCAGAAAGAATGCCAACGTTATCCTAACCAAACGTCTAAAGGTGTGAAATATTCAGTGATTGTAGGTGAACATATTTTTCCACTTTACGGATTTCAAAAAAAAAATTATATATGTTTATATCGGACAGATATATGAATGCTGTACAAAGAATATTGAAATGTCTGTATTATATTGAAATTCATACACATAATCTTTCCGTATCTCATTTTTCCTATTCTATCGTTATTCTATCTTTCTTATCCTTATGCTTTTATTTCTTACGAAAAGTAAAATTTATGAAGTCCATAATTTTTGAAAATGAGATTCCGAACAGTTTTGTTTTATTTATATATTAAAATATTGTGAAACTTATTCTTTGTGGTACATTTTTAGCTTTATAAATTTCTTTTGTTTTTATCCCTAATTTGTGTACGTAGCAATCTGTTCAATTCAGAACAATAAGCAACCTGATAACTCAATGAGATGAGAATGATGTGTATGACGTGTAAATGAAGCACAGTCTTGTACAGACCCAGGCCGACCATTCCTGGGAGAGTATATTTAACTAAACCCAAACCATCAAAGTACACCGGTAATTACTATCTAGTATTCAAATCCGTATAAAAGTAACAAAATTTATTAGAATTTGAACTAGAAACCTTTGTCTCTGAAAAATAGCTGACTCGCGACGACGACTTTACTTCTAGACCAACCCGGTAGGTCTTATAAATTATTTTAATCAAATAATATTTTATAAATGACATTTTGTAGGTAGCAGTTTATAAAATTTGAGGGCCAAGTGAAAGAAGTGTCGCTCATACAGCGCGTTTCTTGGTTTGTCTTAAAGAAAAAGGTGTTTGTTTCTTGTATTGTACTTATTAGATCAATTTTGGATAGTCAGTTTATTCTTGTTTGGTTAGAATTAAGAGGATCTTTTCGTGTAAAGTAATATAGTTTCTACTAGCAACTACGACTACGCGCGTTAAAATTGGGTTCACATCACAATAGTAGAAGTTAGATAATTAATAATGAACAATAAAGTTCATTTTTAGTCAGTCGTTGAGGGTTTTACACGTACATATTAGTTTTATTATTTCTTTAACATGAATTTGAAGTAATTCTGAACACTGTATACTTTTATTGGTTGATTATTTAACATGCAATTAGTGACAAATATTTTTCTAAAAGTTATAAATATATATTTTAATAAAAATATTAGTACTTAAAGGTTTTAGAATCCTCTCGGTAACGAAATACATTATGATGTTCTATTAGATTACTTTTAAAAATGTATCAGGTTGTCGATTGAAATTTAATGACCTACTTTTCTAAGAATCAAAAAGCGTACTTTGAAAGCTTCTAGTATTATAGTACACGTGAGAGCAAATGTATTAAAAGAAGAAAAGCACGAGTGAAAGGTAAAACTAGTTCTTCACTTCAAAGAGATTCGATGAAGAGATGACGCGATGCACAGAAGACAACAAAGAAAACTAAAATAAAGCTCACTTAACCGAGGAAAACATACGCTCGGGTGTCCTTGTAAATTAACACACAAAGAACAAATATATTTTAAAATACTTATTATGTATCTCTAGGTATCTGAAGAAGCTAAATATTTCCAATTATTTAAATCCTAAGAGGATTTTGAACAACTCTATTCTCACATGATCAGTGTCAATTAGTTTTCTCATATTAATATTATGATAGTTATTAAATTATAAATGGGAAAGCTGCCCTTAGCAGGCAGGTTGAGTGTTAAGTTATTTGTACTAGATCTGCTAGTTACAGGGCTACAAAAAATAGTTCTGTTTCTTATCACATGTTCAGCCAATTATATGACTGAAACATCTAAGAACAGAAGAGGTAGAGGTGTAAAAGACACTAGTCAGAGTTATCTTCTCTGAGAGTAATGAATTCCATTATACAGCCAGACCCTGTGGTGAATGAAGTGAAGGTGTCATTTGCAGGAGGAAAGCACAGCTTTTCGGAGGGCCTGGCATGCTGATAAACATACTTTTACACTAAGTGGGGAAGGCAGGTGTAAACCACCTCACTCCTAGTTTTACTTAGAAAAGCCTCTAGAGGTTCAAACCAGCCTTTCGGCTGATGACCTAAACAACAAATGGGAAAGCCCTTACCGACTGATTCCCTCACTGGCTCTTCAATAATTCTGCCATTTGCACAAAAGCTAGAAAGCTAAAATTTAGAGCGAATATTCCCTTTTAGGGTAAATAGTTGAACGATTTTGAGATTTCACCATAAAAAAATTGAGAAGGCTGTTTAACTCTTAAACCGATATTTTCCGCTAACCAACTTCCGGAAAAGCCTAATGGCTAAAAATTGGTGGAAATGTTACTTATAGTTCAACTAGAAAAATTACCGTTTAGTCATTTCCATAATGTACCTCTAATGGAATAAAAATTGTGTTCAACCCGTAAACCAATAATTATTATTGTTAAGTAAGTTTCACACGAGTAATATACCTGATTTTTGTAGTTGTTATTATTTTTTTATAGTGCAATTAAAAAATTACCCCTTAAAATTTCTAAAATATACCCCTCAAAAGTTGAAAACGGTATTCAACTGTTAAACCAATAATTTTTATTTACTAAGTTTTGAACGAGTTACACAGCTGAAACTCAGTGGAGATGTCTCGTATAGAAATGCTAAAAATTACATTTCAATGATTTCAAAAATTTACCCGTAAAGGTTGAAAACAGTATTCAGCCCCTAAATCAATAGTTTCAGTTTTCTCAGTTACAAACAAGCTAGATGGCTGTAACTTGGTAGAGATGTTACTTAATAGTGTATCTAAAACAATAATTTCCATAATTTTTTCCGTTGCCGATAAAAACAGATGAAGTGTTAAATTATTTTTTGGACTCAGTCTGTTAATTTCAAGGCTACAAAAAATAGTTCTGTTTCTCAACACATTATCAGTCAATTAATTGACTGAATCATTTAAGAACAGAAGAGGTAGAGATGTAAAAAATACCAGTCAGAATTATCTCCTCTGAAAATAACTGATATCATTTTAGAGCCAGACCCTGTAGTGAATAAAGTAAAGGTGTCATTTGCAGGGTGGAAAATATGTGCTTTTCATAGGGGTTGGCATGCTGATACGCATACTTTTCAACTTGGTGAGGAAGGCATGGTAAAACTTTACTCCTCGTTTTACTCAGTAAAACCTGTAGAGGTTCAAAACGGCTGATGACCTATATATATAGATATAACAACAAATTTGGTTTGGTAATTACGATAATTTTTTTAATTTGTTATCGGGGACTGTACATTATTGACAACTACCCAATTTGATCGCTGCTTTTTGCTGTATTATTTGACGTGAATTAGGCATGAGTTTGAACAGGGACCCCCAGTAGAGTTTTTTCACGAATGGCTGTCAGCTGGTCACCATACAAAGTCACTTGCCCAACCGGTGTTACTTAACAAATAATAGCGCCTTTCTACCAGCTGACTGACTGGGCTGACCCGAAGGCCACGATAAAATTATTAAAATAATTATTGAAATTGAATAAATTAATGGTTGTAGTCATGCAATGGAGGCCTATTAGGTTGTTTAAAATAAACTTAAATAAATTTATACTAACGAGATAAATTAATGTAATTTAATTTTACTGATGTGTATTTAATATAAATTATAAATTTCCTAATAAAAAATATTTGAATTTTTCCCGAATTCAGGTAATACAGGGAATTTTCCCTAATAACTTAGGGAAAATTAATAAGCGCAATGTGAATTGCAATTCTTATTAACAGTATTTCTGTATGCACGAGTACATGAGCTTGTGGGTTTTTATTAATGGTTCACATGAACATGGTTGGTTGTCCACTGCATTTCCCAAGAGCATAGTTTGATGGTAATGTTGCACCATAATATACAGTTCAAAATTGTAATTGTCGATATTAGGTTATCCTTTAATTACAAAACACCTCACCTCTGTTAGTACTTTGATCAATATATTCCAAATGACTTATTGGTAGATATTTCAATTGCTACCAGCATCTCTTTAAATTACATTATTTTTAATTTCTATTGCCCTGTATGAAATATAAGAAAAGAAGTATTGTTTTTATTTCGATTTTTTCAAAATTGAGTTTTCATCCGAAATACCTGTTTTAAGGCCTGCTGAACCCAAAAAGCATATTTCTTTTTTGCGATTAATCAGTATGTATCTGCGAACAAAATATCTCAAGAACTGAATATCTCACAAAGTTGAAACTTGGGACCTAAGTTAGGTACTATACTAACACGGGACCCGACCCAAACATTTTCATTAAAATCGGTAAACTGGAGTAGTTTAATTGTGCAATTTTTCACTTTTTTGCGATTTTCCCAAAAACGGCTCCTGCCTGATTTGAAAAAAATCACCTTATTTACTACATTTTTTGTGATTTGCAATACAGGGTGAGCGCCAATTCTGATGAAATTCTTAGGGATGTACAGTAGAAACTCTTTAATTCGGCACGTTTGGGACTCAAAGCTTGCCGGATTAAAGGAAATTCCGGACTATGGAGGTTATTTATAAAAATACAGGAGTCGTATAAAAAAATAACATAATTTGCACAAGAAACTTTTACTGTATGTATTTATTATTTAAACATGGGTTATTTAAACAATATAAATCAATATAATAAGTACAGGGGAAATATTAAAATGCATTTTTTAAGTACAGTACATGATGAAATAAATTTGAATACATACAGTATGAAATACAGTACAGTACTGTATATTCGTGGTTTTTAGCAACAGCACTGGTAGATGGCTGGAAAAAAGATCTAATATCTACTTGCTTCTTACAACTAGTATTTTTTTTATTTAAAAAATAATTTTTAATTACATGCAAGTTCATAACTTATGCAATGCTGTATTGTTTATTTGACTCAGCAAATTTTACAAACGTGACGCTTTGTGGTTCTTGAGTGTCGGCGGTAGCTGTCGGGTTGCTCACCTTACAATGTTCATTGTGAAGGCAATTCTATAATTTTTGTCTATTGCCGTTGATGCCGGATTAAGGAGGTTTTACTGTAGCTAGTCTCAAGTTGAAAAGTGTTTTTTTTGTTTAATTTCATTACTTTCCGGCGTATAAAATTTCTATCTTACATCTCCCACATCTCTGCCCTATTGATAATGTACTTTAAATTACTGCTTTATTGCCTTTTGACTTCCATGGTTGTATTCGATGTCAAAATTATATGATGCAATGATTTTACGGCAGCTTTTCCTTTTGCAACCCTAATGGTATTTCCCCTGCACTCCCAACAATCGCAGACTTTTGGGTACCTTGGTTACTATTCTCATGGCATAGTTTTACAATGTACTAGTCCATCACTTATTTTCTAGCCACACCATAACCTTAATTTTATCGAAATGAACTTCAAGCTCCCATTTTGAATATTCTTTTTCTAACTTTCAAATAATGTAAAGATGTTGTAATATACAGTACCGGGTGGCACATATGTTGGTTTCCTCATGAGTTTTTCTGTGAAAATCTCTGTTTTTTTCATGAAAATCTGTAAAAGAAAATCGATTTTTTAAGATTTCGGCCGTAGTATCCATTTTACGACAAAAATGCATATAATAAGATTTTATAGGAAATTAAAAGACCTACAATTTTTATTTTAAGAATTTTTCTGTACAGAGTCTAGTTTAGCGTCAAAAAGTGATTTTCCGTATTAAGCCAAACTAAGGTTGATTTTCATTTTGCGTCTTTCACTCATGATTTAAATTTGGTTATGTTTTTTTTGTTTGTTTCTAATGTTTTATTACTAAGGTTATATTGTTCATTATTTGCATTGTCAAGCGAAAGTCGTGTGCGTGTTTCCCACCAGATTTTAGATTTTACTGAAAGTTTTCGGAATAATTTAAATTATACTTAAGGATACTTGAAACTTTTTTTGTTCTTTAATGACCGAGAATATAGGGACTCTAATGATGGGTGTTTGTAATTTACAAATACAAAAGTTTGTAAATCTTTTGAAAGATCACGTAAAAAGTTTTTGACTTATCAATTCAGTAGATCGCTAGTTTATATATTACCTTCATACATATTCTAAAATCATTACCGCGTAGGCTAGTTTATGGTAGTTGCGTGGAAAATATTTATTTATTTTTTATGTGTTAGTTTAACGATCATAAGTAAAGTTTTCAAAATATCTACTCAAGTAGATACGATAAATTTAGTGAAAACTGATTTATTATTCGGGGATGACGTATTACAAAATTCGTTTTAATGTATAATGGTGAATGTGGTCAAGGAACGGAAAGAATGTTTGAAAGGGATTTGAATAGGGAATATTATAAACACGGGGATGGTAATAAGAGTGGTTGAGGGAGGAGCGAAAGGGGATTTAGACTCCGTTCATGACGTAAGGGGGTATATGGTATGGCTCATTACAGCTAGGGCATTACCTACAACCGGCCTGTGTGCTACGTAACGTATACCATCACACTATAATTCTCAGCAGGTGAATAATTCAGACCAGATTGCATGATGAGATACACAAGGTCTTCTCCCGGTCACCCCGTCCCGCTATCCGGTAATGGCAATGTAATTTTACTAGTAGAACAGCTTTACGAGCCTCTGTCATAAGTTAACTCCCGGAATTAATTACAAAGCACTTGCTTTACATAAAACCCTCCTCTCTTTCCATTCTTTCTTTCACGACGCTCTCGTTATTCTCTTTTCCATATTACTTTTCGAACTGTTTTTAAATGAATCAACTTTAACACAAAGCCTGTCTATTTACATTATAATAACGATATCATAATACCTACTCCACTCCCCTTCTCCCCTTCCCCTTTTGTAAGAATGGAGACCATTAGTTAAGTAAATTCATTCAAATACAGATTAATGAATTATTTATGTGCCGGCTAGTTTTATCGAAAATGTAATTAGTAAAAATGTATACGGATCATTTCTTTCTATTTTATCTCTCTCTATATAGTATCACGTTAAAAAGTACACGGATACTCAATTCTTATTACCATTGAAGCCAAAAAATCGGTGAACTGAACGGCGTATAGCTGTGCACATTGAAACATCGCTGTGTTCCCGCGCTATTAACCAAACTGAAAATATCTACTACGCTTTCTATTCATGTTTTTACGGTAAATAATTTCACTTCATGCAAAATTTTCTAGATTTATTTTAATACTAGCATGCCCCGTCACGGCTTGGCACGCAAAAAATGGTGTAATCACTTTTTAAAGTTTTTTTGCTTCCCAGTGTTTTTTTTGATGGCATTATTGAAAATGAAGAAAAACCACAAAAAATTGTCAAAACTAAAAACTTAAATCTTACGTTGAATAAAATAAAAGTCAAATTAAAATATCATAGCAATTGATCACCCACCAATTAAAAGAAAATTAAAACAAATTATAGAAACACGGAACTTTACTTTGTATCAACAATACAAAACCGTATATACATAATAAAATACAATAAAATTATCATGTGATGTTGTCACCAGCTGATCCTTAGCACCACGTCACTATTTGCTAAATCATATGACTTTATTCACGACAAATCTTTATTTGAATCACATCAGCTGGTTTAAAAGCAGCAGATTATCTTAACTCATAAAAGCCTTAATGTAGGACATAAACATTATTTCCAACCCTTTAGGGCTATTTTTAAGGGTTTCAATAGCCTAAAACCTGCACCGGTATCATAGTTACAACATTCAAAAAACTGCATGAAAATTGGTTCAGTAATTTAGGAGATAAAGAGGAACATACACACAAACACACACACATACAGACCAATCGCTAAAAACATGTTTTATGGGTTCAGGGGGTCTGAAAACGTGTAGATCCGGTGAAAACTTGATTTTGAAAAATTGACATGAAAACAATACTTTCCTTCCTATATATTCGTATAGGCAAGAGAAAGTGATATAACAGTTACAGCAATGCAAACAATTTTTTTTGACTTTATTTAAGAAAAATAAACTACAACTAATTGATTAACAGTTTAACACAACCAGCAGTTATAATGTTAATGTTTTTATATAATTGTTTTGATGTCACTTGTGTGAGGTAGTCGCCCAGTGGCAACCCCTCAAGTCGATTCACAAAAGTTTTCTATTCCATTGCCTTTTCAGTCTTCTAGGTGGGTTGTGTGATAGGTGACGAGCGCCCAATACTGAATTTGTGGATTTTTGTGATAATGTAGTTTGTTATGAAAACGTCTGTATAGTTTTTTTACTGTTTCATCTACCGTTTCGATGTTAAGGTCTCTATTTAATGTTTTGTTACTAACATATTGTTGGACAGCCTGTGATGATGTGTAAAGTTTTGTTCTGGAATGTCTGAATACGTTTTAGGTTAGATACTTTAGCCGATCCGTAGATCACTAAACCACAGGTTCAAATAGGACGAAGCAGTAACTTGTAACGGTTAAATTTTTGAATAATTGGAAGGAGAGGTTTATGGTGAATAAGACTGTATAGAAGTTTTAACCGCACGTTAAGTGACTCCCTTTTAAGTAAACAAATTTAAAATCAGCTTTCTTATATATAATTTATTTTTAAAGACGCATCTACAGCTTGGTCATTATCAATTACAGTGGGTTTCGGTGTTGTAAAATTTTGTTCAGTTCCTGAGTATTTGTTGTGTAACGAAGTGTGATTTCCATCTGAGTCTTTTAGAAGAGTTTTATTCAATATATCTAACAGTGTCAGTCTATGGAATTAAATAATGTATTTTAAAAATACTTGTAAAGATTTAGAATACTAATAATAGTGAATCTATTAAACCCAGTCATAAACTTGTTTGGTAAAAAAAAGCCACCAACTCCAAGTGAGATTCAAGGTCTATACTCCTTTTGAAGGCTGATTAGCTCTAAACGTTTGCATTGCCCCCTACCCACTTTATAGCTAGCCAATCACTTGCCAGCAACGTTGCTCTTGTAGCTCTGTTAAATATTTTGTCAGCCATTTGTTTGGTCTTTTAATATAAATTATAACCTATAAACATACAATCAGCTGATTATATTATAAAGTATTACATGTTAACGCGCTCTATAATCGATGTGTTCAGTTCGAGATGCAAGACGAGAGTGAACTATTGCGGCTCTTATACGCATGCGCGCGTAATGTTTGTCAGGTACAATCTGGCAACGCTGGCAAACATTCTGATGGTCTAAACGTGTGAAACAGCAGAGCTCATCAACCGTGAAAAGCATATTAGTTTTAGGTTTCAACCAAAAACTGTTTTATTCAATCCATAAGAAACTAATTTTTTCGAATCTAAGTTCTCTAGATTGCTTGGGAAGTTAGGAAAATATTATTGAGCGAGTGAATTCAATGTATTAGTAAGAATATTTATGTAAATATAGCGCTACTTTTATAGAATTTATTTAACAATATTAGTTAACGGAATTTTCTTGTGATAGGCAAAAATGAAAACAGTTTTTACAGTATTTCATTTTTATGATAGAAAAAGACATTAAAACATTATGGCAAATGATATCGTTTTAGTGCATCTGAAAAAAAATGTAATCCAGTTTTATAAGTTACGAGTAAAAATAAATTAAAAAATAAAAGAGCAACGAATAAAAAGATATGCTTTGAATTTAAAAGAATATCGAGATGAATAAATAGAAGAGAGAGGTCCCATCGTTAAATCCAACGAACATATTAGTTTGCGACTGGAAAATGTAGAAAATAATGGGAAAAGAGTGAAGATTCTAATTTTAGATTGGAGTTTTGTTTATTTTATTGCTGTGATCTGCTAGTCATAAAAGTATGTTAAAAGATAGCGATCTTTGTTTTATTGAGTCGAAAGACCCTACAACATACAATTTCCACATTGTTTGTGTTCCCACTAACCAATCAAAACTTAGTTCTTACATTCTATTCCGACTCTAGTAACTCCCCTCGCGTCGTCCCCCTACCCTTTTGACCGAGTGGCTTATAACAGAACTTAGAACTTAGACGGAACAGCTTCGAAGTCTTATCTGTGCTTTCAACATCCAACTTTTTCATTTGACGCAGTTCAACTGAGTAACTGCCCTCATTTTTCTTGAAGGGAAAAGAGAAACTTGTTAATTACACAAGTTTTCTCCGGTTGAAAAAAATTAATAACAGTTTTTGATAACTCTAAATTAAATTAAAAACACGGTACGAGATGGGATCGCTATAATTAAATGCGCGCATCTGTATGGAATGGAACTTCTCGCCGCTAACAAAGTAAAATAGTCTGCGAGATATTCGTCAAAAATAAGGAAAGTATATGAAATTGTTTGCAGAATGTTTTAAAACTTCATAAAAGTATGTACTGAGTGGAAAAAAGTATAATTGCCTTTAAATTTATCGTAAATATTTCACAAACTTAATTTTCTTCTTTTTATTCTTAAAAGGGCAAAAGGGAATAACTATTTTTTTCTTATCTTATCTAGAATTTTTGTAAATTAAATTCGGATATTATACGCTACTTCATAGCATATTCTTTTAAATTATGTTACATTTTTGTTGTCGATTAATTTAACTTTACTTCTTGCTATCCATAAAAATCTAAATAACTGTGTTACAATTTTTCCAAGAATTCATTAAGACATCTTTGAAGAAAGCAGATAAAGGCCTAAATGCGTTAGCTCAGAATAAGAGTTTTTAAGTTTTATTTATGGTTTCAAATCATCTTCAATAAGATTTAATCAACTATTTCATTACACCGTAGGATCCAGACCTAAGGTGGCTGGATATCCGAGCGTTTCCCTTTCCGATTCATTGAATTAAAAATACACACTCATGAAACACAACTCTTTTTACCATATCTTAAGGATTTAGAAATAAAATGTACATGGAGGCATTAGCTCAACTTTGTTAAAACTTGTGAAGCACAAGTTGAAGGAGATGCTACAAGTTTGTCATTAGACCTCCACTTACGAATATTGAATTTTAAGGAAATTTAATTTAACTAAGTTTATCGATATAACTGGGAAGTGGTGAAGCATTTAACAGAGCCGAAACTTGTGTCATCGAAACTTGAAGATTTAATATAATGTGTAAACAAGAATAGTACTTTTTCTAAAACGCCTAAAACTCATCTACAATGCTACAAAATAAATACATAAACAAACTTTCTTTTCATGTAAAACTCCGAAAACTAAGAATATTAGAAAAATATTATACCAATTTTGGAATAATAAAATTAGCTTTAATACATTAATGACTAAAAATATATGGAGAATTACAAATTACACAGGACGATCTAAAAAATAAAATAGATAAATAACAATTTTTAAAAGATATTTAAAATAATTGGTTATAAATGAATTCCAATCATTGGTGGAACGTTCCAAGCACTGTGCGGAAATATTAGCAGAACTCTAGGCAGAAAAACGAAGAAAGAAACTAAATTTTACAAGGAAAATTTTGAAATTTTACAAGGTGATGGCTGCTCCAATTCTTCTCTATAGACGTGAGTCGTGAGTTAGTAAAAAACCAAAGAAAGTAGAGTATAGACGGTATAGATACGATTACTGCGGAAAGTAAAGGGTTACAACAACAGGAACCAACTGAAAAATGAGGATTAAGAATTGAACTGAATTAAGACTTGAATGGGAAGATAGCAGAATATGAAAATCGATGGAAGGAACGCATAGAGAGAATACCTGAGGAAAGGATTCCCCCTCAACGTTTTGAAATACACGCCGGAAAGTAAGAGAGATGTTGGAAGGCCAATCAACAGATGGCGACAATTCAATAGCATTTTATCACTGTTGTGAGTCGGAACAGGTGGGAGCCTAATCCTTGATTATGAGAAGAATAATAATAATAATAATAATAATAATAATAATAATAATGACTGGTATTTACACCAGTCATTTGACCTACCGCGGTGTACACCAAGTGTGGAATTTTTATAGTACTACAAAAAGTATTTACTTTGCTGCCAAGTCAATTTCGATGTTTGAATACTTCTCCATTGTTTTGATTGATTGTAGCCTGTAACCGTCTTCAATAAGCCTAGCCCATATAATTTTAGTATTATAAATAATAATATTTAATATTATTATTATATTTAATAAAATATTTTATATCAATACAATATTTAATCACTTATTGTTACTTTCACTATACACTCCTTCTCTATCCCTACAAGGATCCATGCGATTTTTCCATGTTTGGAAACAGTGCTGGAAGTCATCTTCTATCAGATCCTTCAGGACACGTGCCGCTTTCTCTTTTACAGCTTCCACAGACTCAAATCTTATCCTTTTTAATGCAGATTTCACCTTAAGGAACAGGTAGAAGATATAGCCAAGAGGTTCCTAGCCAAGTACAGCATCTCAGTGTTACAACATCCACCTTATTCACTAGATGTTACACCATGTGACTTTTACCTGTTCACTGAGGTGAAATCTGCATTAAAAGGGACAAGATTTAAGTCTGTGGAAGCTGTAAAAGAGAAAGCGGCAGGTGTCTTGAAGGAGCTGACAGAAGATGACTTCCAGCACTATTTCCAATAATGAAAAATTCGTATGGAGCGTTGTAGAAATAAAGAAGGAGTGTATATTGAAGGTGACAATAAGTGATTGTATATAAAATAAAAATCAAATTTTTTACAACGTCAGTCTCGTTATATAATAGCCACACCTTGAACAGATAAAGATTTTCCATAACTGGCAGGTGGAATGTTAAATTATTTGCACTCGATCTGCTAGTTCCAGGGCTACAAAAGTTAGTTCTATTTCTTATCACATGGTCAGCCAATTATATGACTGAACCATTTAAGAACAGAAGAGGTAGAGGTATAAGAAAGACTAGTCAGTGTTATCTCTTTTGGGAGTAATGCATTTTATTATACAGCCAGACCCTGCGGTGAATAAAGTGAAGGTGTCATTTACAAAAGTGGAAAGTCGATGTTTTTCAAAGAGGATGCTGATATGCATACTTTTCACTCAGTAAGGAATACAATGGTAAACCACCTCACTCCTCGTTTTACTTAGTAAAGCATTTAGATGTTTAAACCAGCCTTTCGGCTGATGACCTTAACAACAACAATATATTATTAGAATAGAAAGTAATTCGTTGGGAAAGAATGAACAATACAAAATCACAATAATTTAAAAAAAAATCAAGATTTTTTGGCGCTTTACGCGTCCGCTTTTTTTTTGTTTGTAAAAATAGTTTTAATTGTAGCTATCTCGAGAAGTATGATGGGCTGAACATTGTCTTGTCCTTCTGTATTACAGTATAGCTTAAAAGACATTTTTATACAAATTTCAATTCACTCAATGTGTTTCAAAAATGTATATTATTATCAAAAACTTAAAAAGTGTATTGCTTGAGTCCCAGCTTCGTGTAGTTGGAAGGAATGTAGTGCGTTGTTATAGTAGTGGGAGAATGAATGAGTGTTAGTAGTGCTTCACAGTTGATGAATTTGTAGAATTTGTAGTGGTAGCTAGTACTAACTAGACTAAAAAAATATTCCTATCATCCGGCGCATTAATTTAACAAATACCTACCGGGTTATTAACTTGTTCGGATTCATAATATTTAACTTTCCAATTTATATCAAAATATGTAAATAAATAAATGTAATAAATACAAAAAAATTTGTTAAATACAGAAAGGCTGAAAACGAATGTTTTATATCAGAGTAATACAAGAATTGTTCTCCCAGCATGCGTCACTCATTTATTATACCTCACCTGTACCCTTCAACCCGCAACTACACGGAGCTTGGAACCGCACACTAAACCATACTGTATTTTTAAATTTATAAAAATGGAAAAACTATGCGGGATATAAATTCAACCCGCGTTATATCCGAAAGCGCGGTATGATTGGGGACCACTGTTATAATATTAATATTATTTAAAAAATCTAACAGAAACTGTTCGAGTTTATTTTCAAAACTGTATAACTGGAAGATCTTTTAAATGAGATGCTAAGTTGTCATAAATTTTGACAGGGAGTACGATAATATTTTCTCTAAATTCTTTTTTTCTTGAAGATATTAAAGAATCAAAGTTGAAAATTCATCCGTAATCTGCGTTATTTATTCATTACTAAAAATCTCATTAATTGTTAATATTTTCCTTTACTCAGAATTTTAAAAATTTAAAAAGTTACAAAAGGAGTAAGAAACTGGGAAACCCATTTAAAATAGGCTTCTCTTTGTTTGTAAGGAACAGAATAAAAAGGTAACATTATTCCAAAGAAGATTATAGGATGATTTTATGTAGAGAGTGTGTCTGTGTATATATTTCTCAGTGTTTATATTATACGTTGTTTGTGTGTGTGTTCGGAGAGCTGCTAGTTGGGAGCTTATCACTAAGTTACACTCCTCGCAAGTAAAAGCCCTTCCTTATATTTACTTATAGAATTATAGGAAGGTGTAAAGTGTGAGTTCTATTGACCTAGTTATCATACAACGGATTATTTACTATTATTAGTTTTTTGTATTGTTAATGCTAAAATAACAGAATATGTAGTTAACATAATTGATTACTCCATTCTAGTCTGACAATAAATCCTGTTTATTGTTCCATAGTATTGTTTACGAACTGAACACCCTTTTTGATTATTTAAGTTATTAGCCTAGAACTACAGTCCTTTAACTAGTTCAGTTCCTCTACAATCATAACGGAAATAATTACAAATGAAATTAATTTGCATTTCCATGGATGTAGAATCTTCAAAACTAATACTTGATTATTTATTACCTTCTAGATCATTTTTCATATTTCTTGTTTCCACTGGTTCCTTGATCCTTAGAAACACGATTTCTACGTCTACCACCTAGGTTAATGGTTTCCAATTAAAGCCACGGTTCCTTGAAGTACGTTTCGTAGTGATTTTACCGTATATTTTCTTAAACAGGACCGTAATGTTTTTAATTTACCGTTTTATTACAAACTACCAACACCCTGCACATTGTGCTTCATGGAAAACTACACTTAAAGCTTTTAACTTCTTACACTATCTTACGCATTGAAAGAATAATAATAAAAATAATAAATATAATTTTTATTCCGAATATTATTATAATAGTCTACAACATACAGTTTGATTTTTAAGTATGGAAACAGCTTTAAACGCCAAAATTAGCTGTTTATCAGCTGATTTTCGGAGACGAAGGTTCCTGGTTCAAATCCTACTAAGGGTAGTTACTTTTATACGGATTTGAATGCTAGACAGTGGTTGTCGGTGTAATTTGATGATTGGGGTTCAATTAACCATACTTTCTCAGGAATGGCCGACCTGAGTCTGTACAAGACTACACCTCATTTACACGCCATACACATCATCCTCATCTCATTGGGTCATGGGGTTGCTTATTGTTCTGTATTGAACTGATTGCAACGTACACAAATTAGGGATTTACAAAAAAAATTAGTTTTGTAATTGCTTAAATGAACGAAAAACAATTTATATTAAAGTCTTAGAAAGTGAAACAGATAAACTAATAATGTTATAGATAAAACAACTTGTAGTAACAGAAAAAGATGATAAAAAAACTGAAGATTTATTTTTTAAAAGAAAAGTATATTCCCGATATATGAGAAAGGCTGCAAGCCTTTTCTACTACCCACCTTTCCCAACATCGCGTCCTATACTCAAAACAGTCAACAATAGGAAATTTCAGAAATAATTTTCTAAGTAGGCCATTATTTTTACATATATTACCTCAGGTTTTACGACTGGTGAACAGAAAACGAAGAATGAGAAAAAAGGAATAAGAAAAAAAGAAAGAAAAGTTTCCGGCAAGTCCTATATCATCTGAAAAACAAAATTACAACTCAGAAATAAATCGTGCTTTACGTCCCAATAAAAATGTAGAAACATATCGGTTGTAGTTCTTCCTTTTTTGAGGGGGGATTTACCTCCTCTCCCCAATTTTCAACCGTTGCTCCTTTTATATGAACCTACAAATACGTTACGTCAGGAAATTACTTTTTCCATTATGGTATTTAAGTTATGGAATTCTACAGGAATCACTACCACACGAGTAATTTTTTTAGTACAATACACTCAACTTTGTCATTATATTTACAAAATAGCATTTCTATGTTATCTACTTTGGTATTGTTAAATAAAATGTTTTAAGTACAAATTTTATACCAAGTAATTTTCCATTGTAGTTGTTATCATTATCAACAAAAACTTTGAACTAAACATTCATATATAAATTACTATATTATTAAATTATTTTTTACTTTCTCTTGCCTATATGAATATATAGGAAGGAAAGTATTGTTTTCATATCGATTTTTCGAAATCGAGTTTTCACCAGATCTATACGTTTTCAGACCCCCTGAACCCAAAAAACTTGTTTTTAGCGATTGGTCTGTGTGTGTGTCTGTCTGTGTGTGTGTGTGTGTGTGTCTGTGTGTGAACAGAATATCTCAAGAACGGAACATCGTACGAACTTGAAACTTAAAACTTAAGTTACATACCACTACCGGACGCGACACGAACATTTTCATCAAAATCGGTCAACCGGAAGTAGTAGTTTATTCGTATAATTTTTCAGTTTTTTGCGATTTTCTCAAAAACTAGTCCTACGATTTTTTTAAAAATCAACTGGTTTACTACATTTTTTATGCTCTACAATATAGGGTAGGCGCCATGTTTGCTGAAATTCTGCTTGAGGCTGTTTTTACGTAAAAACATTTCTTTTTAAGATTGCGGCTTTAATATGCATTTTAGCGCAAAATGTTATATAGTAAAAGTTGTAGAAAATGTAAAATTCTACAACTTTTATTTCAAACATTTTTTTGTATAACGCTTAGTTTAGCGGTAATTTGCGATTTTTTGTTTTTTTTTCTCACGAAAACGTGAGAAAAATTGATTTTTTTAACATTTCGGTCTTAGTATGCATTTTACGACAAAAGTGTATATAATTAAATTTATAGAAAATTAAAAGATCTACAACTTTTGTTTAGAGTATTTTTCTCTACAGAGCCTAGTTTAGCGTGAAAGCGTGATTTTCCGTATTTTTAAGCCAAACTGAGTTCGATTGTCATTTTGCGTCATTCACTCATGATTAAAATAAGGTTATGTTTTTGAGGTTAGTTTTTTGTTTATTTCTAATATTTTATTAATAATGTTAGGTTTATTATTAATTATTTGCATTGGCAAGAGAAAGTTGTGTGAGTGTTTCACACCAGATTTTTATATTTATACGTAAAGAACTACACCCTCCGGCGTTTCGTATATTTTAACTTCCTTTCAATCCTATGGTCATTCTCATTCAAGTTTCTAAGGTCATTGCATGACAAACTCTATCCCATCAGGACAACCTCATTTTTCCTATTCCATGCCGCGTTACTTAACTTTTGTTTAATTCTAGATGAATATTTATAATATAGGTACTTGAGTCACAAGTTTACCTTTGGTTTTAACAAGAAGTAAACGGTAAAATCATCAGTGCGCATGCGTGACTGCTGTGGTATCAGTTCGCCACCACAATAAGATAAACTAATAAGGTGAAAAATGGTTCCTCCAGGAAACATATAGTTCTGTAAGCTCGGCTAATGGTTTGAATTTTATTTTTCTATTTTTAAATAAAATCTTTTGTCTTGTATGTTATACTGTTTTTCATTTTTACATGTAATTACGTACCAGCATATTATGTTTTTAATAAAACTGTCTTATTAGTTTAATTAGTATTTAAGTAACCAACATGTGGTTGTAATTACTATCACACTAATAGATTACCGTAGTACAGTAGTTGTAGTAGTATAATGGACAAAGAAGCACTGAATTGATCTACTCTTGAACATGGGAAACCATAGTTGGGTGGATTAATTTCCCCACCGCGAATTAAAATAAATAGTTTTTAGATTATCAAAGTATAATTAATGAAAATTAACATTTATTTTGTATTGATATTTTTTTTTGTAAGCAGTGGGAAATAAAATAAATAAACTATACTCAGAAGTCATACAGTATATCGTTGAACCTTATATACGTAGGTTGTTGTTGTTTTGGTCAACAGCCGAAAGGCTGGTTTGAACCTCTAGAGATTTTACTACCTAAGTAAAAACGAGGAGTAAGGTGGTTTGCTATTGCCTTCCTCGCTGAGTTGAAAGAGTATGCTTATCAGGATGCCAGGCCCTCCGAAAAGCACTCACTTTCCACCCTGCAGAAGACACCTTCACTTCATTCACCACAGGGTCTGGCTGCATAGTAAAATTCATTACTCTCAGAGGAGATAACTCTGACTAATGTCTTTTACACCTCTACCTCTTCTGTTCTTAAATAGTTCAGTCATATAAGTGGTTATATATATAGGTTACCTGAACGAACTGTTTGTTACCGTAATTGGAAATTTCGGTTTCTCAGAAACGTGGTCGAACTATTCACAGTGCTGTACGAAATCTAGTATGCAATGTATTAAAATACTGTGAAGTTGTTGAAGCTAAAAACATATACCTTTCCGTGCTTCTTAACAGTAGCTATGATCGAGCGGCTGACTACAGTGGTGTTTCTGTTTCCACAATTTGAAATAAAAAAAGGAAGTTTAAGACAGTGAAGAAGATAATTCTTCATTAACAAATATTTTGACACCAAGTTAAAAAAAAACGGTTATATCAAATAGAAAGTGATGCCAACATGTCGAAAGTTATTAACGGTTTTGAAAGAAAGGCAAAATTTTAGTTGAAACCTTTGTACGTTAAGGAAAATTTTAAAGGAAATACGGGTTTAAGTGGAAAAAGTGTGAAAACTTGTTGTAATAAATAGATACGTAAAAAAGTACCCTCGAGTTTCTTCTGCTTATTTGATTATTTGGATGTTGATAAACATAGTTTTCCACTTAATGAGAAAGGTAATGGTAAACCACCTCAATCCTCATTTTACTTAATAAAACTTCTAGAGCTTCAAACCTGCCTTTCGACTGATGACCTAAACAACAGACTTTTAATTCAAAATTTTTTTGTACAGCGCTGAGTTTAGCGTCAATTAGTGTATTTCCGTATTTTTAAGTCCAATAGAGGTTAATTTTATTTTAGCATTTTTCACCTGTGATTAAAATCAGGTTATAGTTTTAATATGACATTGTTTACTTATGATTTAACTTAGGCTATGTTTTTCATTTATTTTATTATAATGACAAGAGAAAGTCGTGCGAGTGTTTCATATCAGATTTTTATTGTATTTGGTTGTTTTAAGTAGAATAATGGGTTCATCTACCTATAATTAACTGGCTAATCACCTCTCCTGATTCCATCGATAATTCAGTGCGTTTGACTAGGTCTAATATCTACTTAAACTATAATAAGTCAAATATTATGACATATATAGAATATTATCTGATATTGAATATCATGTCCATAGGATTCTCTCATCATCAGGATCAGAGAATATAATATAGAGAGCTAGATTGCATTACATAACGACAGATATGACTATTCTGACAATGTATTGACACATCCGTCGATGACACATAATTACAGACTACTGAACAAAGGACAGGAGACAAGAGGTACTCATAACACACAATACTACATGAACAGAGATATTCAAACAGGTAGATGTAGAGAAATTTACTATTATTATTGCTCCAATTTCTAAACAGACAGATGTACTTTAAGGTCATTATTTTACTTCACTTTAAACTGCAGTTAAATCTCGTTTGTCTGAGTTTTGCTTGTAGAATAGCAGTTTATGATTCACTATATCGTTGATCGAAGGTCAAGTTTAGAAGTTAATTGCTGAAGAATTTTAAATGAATCATTAAGTAATCATCAGAATAAACAACTTCCAATTTTATCCGAATATTCTAAATCAAAATTAAATATATTAAACTAAATTTTAAACAGAAAATATCAGAAACAAATTATTCCAGAAGTCAAAGATTCAAATTTATTAGAGATGGAGTCATAAAAAAGTAGGTATAATTTTGAATAAATAATTTGATCAGATTAACAAATAATAAAAAGGAAATTAGAAGAACATAAAGATACATTTGAATTGTTGTTTAGGTCATCAGCCGAAAGGCTAGTTTGAACCTATAGAGGTTTTACTAAGTAAAAGGAGGAGTGAGGAGGTTTACCAATGCCTTTCTTATTGAGTGGAAAAGTACGCTTATCAGCATGCCGGGCCCTCTGAAAAGCACATATTTTCCACTCTGCAAATGACACCATCACTTCATTCACCACAAGGTCTGGCTGTATAATGAAATTCATTACTTTCAAAGGAGATAACTCTGATTAGTGTCTTTTACACCTCTACCTCTTCTGTTCTTAAATGATTCAGTCATTTAATTGGCTGACCCCGTGATTTGAAAGACTAGGAGATAAAATTCTAACAGAATCTAATAGAAACTATAAAACCGATGGCTACAATGTCTCGAAGCTCCATTTGATTCCCAATCGATGGATGGACAAGGGACTCAACTGTAGACAGCAATAATATAAGAAGGAAATTGTAAATATACACATTATTAATTAATTTTGACCTCATTAAACATTAATAGTCAATTCAAACATTTTTTATATCAATATATTGCAATATTTATATTAAATTTAAAGTATTAACTTAAATAGAATTATACTATGTAAAAAGTTTCAACAATGATTATAAAACTATTTTAAGAAAAATCAAGTTATTTTGTAGTTTCAATTTTTGTTTAATAGAATTCCATTTCAGACCTTGGAGAAGCTGTGCAGACCAGGTTCTAACGTTAAAATTAATAATGGACTATTACAAAGGAAGAAACAAACAACTGATGATCGCTTTCATAGACTTCAAAAAGGGGTATGACTGTATACACCGACATCGATGCTCAAAATCTTGAGAAATATGGGACTGGATCCGAAGTTAGTCCGATTGATTGAGCTGACAATATCGGGCTCAAGATCTAGGGTAAAATTTCTTGGAGAGTATTCAGAGGATTTTCAGATTAAAACAGGACGCAGACAGGGGAACGGTCTGTCACCGCTATTGTTCAACTGCGCCTTAGAATACATCATCAGAAAATGGAAACTGGAAAATCCGGAAAACATTAAATGCGGAAGAAAACCGAAGAACTACATCAAAGTGAATTGCTTGGGTTTTGCGGACGATCTTGCACTGTTTGGGGGAAGAATGGCAGAGCTACGGAAGACAATTGCATCGCTAGAGAATTTGGCTGCAGAACTTGGTTTAAAGATCTCGTGTGAAAAAACCAAAATCATGGCTATCGACCCTCTGGTAGTCAGCAAAGTACAAGTGAATGACAACTGGGTAGAAATCGTAGAAAACTTTAAGTTCTCGGAGAAACCATAAACCATAACGGAAACGAAAGTTCTGCATGGGAGGAACATATCAACAAGTTCCTTAAAGCTCAGAAATGCACCCGAGATACCTACAACAAAAGGTCTTTGTTCATCGGCATTAAAATCCGGCATTATAGAACTGTTGTGCAACCAGAGGTCACTTATTGCAGTGAAACCCTGACGGGGCTGACTAAGAGAAACAGGATTCAAAAAGTTCAGATGCTGGAAAGAAGGATGCTAAGAACTTGCATTGGAAAACGAGTGTTTAGAGATGGTATCTGGCTGGTTTTACCAACCATAGAAGTTTACAGAGACATTGAAACTGTAACAGACACAATGCGCAAAAAACGGATCTTTTTCCTTGGACACATCATAAAAACTGCACAAACAAGAATCCTCAGACAACTAATAGAATATATGTGGGACCTTAAGTCGGGGCCGGCTTGGATTTGTGAAGTGACGAAGAACTTAGTGGAGCTGAACCTAACTTTGGAGGACCTTGAAAAAAAATCCGATAACCTGAAAGCGATCAAACACACAAATATCAAGTTCAAGAAATGGTTAGGAAAATACAGAACCCTAGAGTTTTCTCAGATGTTGCACGGGCTGCTAGAGAATGAAGAACTACTGGGAGAGGATTAGGAGGAAATCGAGGAACTGATATTATTTGACTAAATGGGCCTTACAAGAAAAAAATTCCATTAAAATCAATTTCATTTATTTTGAATCTCTTTGTTTCATTTTAAAAAGTTTATGTAACAAAATTAATATTTAACCGTTACATGCATTTAATAAGGATGTAGATAGTTTTAAAACAAATGCATTTTACAGTGCATGTGAAAGGTTGTAAGCTGTTAGAAAATGCAAAAATATAAAATTTGAAAGTTTTGAATGTATCTGGTTTAGTAACTAGACGATTAAATTATCTATTTTTTCATTGCATACATTTTTACTTTATTATAGACAGTGTGCGATAACAGATATGTTAATTTTTGTATAAAATTTATAACCGAAATATAAAATATTTATTAATAAGTTATGATTTACAACCATAACTAACTTAATGCATTTTTATTACACATAATAAAATTATAAATTCAATAATAATAATAATAATAATAATAATAATAGTAAGAGCGATAAAAATTTTAATCCGATTTCCATTTTTATTACAAAATTTTTTTTTTTTTTTTTTTAACGTTAATTTTATTTAGAAACTATACAGTATAGTATAACCATCCAAAAGCTTAACTAAATTTTGAAAAAAACAAATGACTTGATAAATAAACAGAAATATTTTTTTAAAGAATACATCCCAGTGGATAATTCAAAAGTATAGTGGATTTCAAAAAAATAAGTTAATAAAAATATAGAACAATTATATCAATAGATCTCTACTCCATTTTCTTCGTAGGCGTCGGTGTGGTAAGTTTCGTCTTGACATTTGCTGTATTAGGGGATTGATGTGATCTGTTAATTTTCTGTTAAATTTGGAATATTTTATTTTAGCAGTTTCTGTTACAAAAGGGATTTTCAAATCGGAATGCAATGTTAAATTTGTTACGTAATATGGGGCGTTCGTTATCATCCGAAGTATTTTTGACTGATGAGTTTGAATTTTTTGAATGTGAGTTTTCTTTGCGGTCCCAAAAATTTCAATACCGTAATTCCATATCGGTCGTAAATAGGCTTTGTATGTTAATAATTTAAATTTTAATGATAGAGTTGATTTTCTGTTGATGAATTTTGAAAGTAATTTTGTACGGTTATTTAGTTGCAAACGTTTTGTTTTGATATGATATCCCCAAGTCAGTCTACGGTCTAAATGGAGGCCCAGATATCGAACTTTATTTTCTTGCGGTATCTCATTGTTATCCAGGTAAACAGTTGGACAAGTTCTTCTTCTTAAAGTAAAAGTCACTTGCACAGATTTCAGCGGGTTAACTTTCATTCTCCAGTTTTGGAGCCATGTAGATACCTCATACAAGTGATTTTGGATGTTCATCGAAGTTTCTTCTGGAGATTCACTGCTGCATAACAGAACGGTATCATCTGCGTACGCTGCTACTGTCGTGAAGTCATTTTCCGGGAAGTCAGACGTAAATATGGAGTACAAAGCAGGAGATAATATGGACCCTTGAGGAACTCCTGCTTCGATATGCCAGATATTAGAATATTCCAAACCTTGGCGCACAACAAAATATCTATCCTCTAAAAATGATCTCAGAATTCCATAATATGTATCAGAAAAAATAGATTTTAATTTATACAAAAGCCCGGGATGCCAAACCTTATCGAACGCCGAACTAATATCCAGAAATACAGCCGATGTGTATAACTTTTGTTCTAACCCTACAGAAATTAAATCAACCACTCTGTGCAGCTGATGAGTTGTTGAATGCTGCCTTCTGAATCCAAACTGATAATTTGGAGTTGTAGCTTCAATTATCGGCGAAAGTCGATCTAACAAAATTCGTTCAAAAAGTTTAGACACGACTGAAAGAAGGCTAATGGGCCGGTAAGAGCTTACACAGTGAGATGGTTTTTCCGGCTTCTGAAATAAAACAATAGTTGACAATTTCCATTGTAAAGGAAAATGCGCAGTTCTGAGAATAGCATTAAATATGTTTCGTATAAAAATTATCCCTCTTTCTGGTAACTCCTTTAATATCTCTGCAGTTATCAAATCCAGACCTGGTGACTTGTGCAATGGAAGACGTTTTATAATACTCTTGACCTCGTTTAAACTCACAGGTTTAGGCGGCAACGATAGCGTAGTTGGGCACGTTACGAATTCCTGTACATCCCTGTCAAACTCAATGTCTCCTGTTTGCACATGAGGTTTAAATACGTTGCTGAGATGTTCTCCAAATAAATCAGCTTTTTCTTGGTCAGACTTGGCCCAGGTTTGGTTCTCACGCCGAAGAGGAGTCGAAACTGGAACTTGCTTTAGAAGTCGCTTTGTTGCTCTCCATAACGAACCATCTTCTGTGTCCAGGGAATTCAAGCGGCTTTCAAAGCGGTCGAGTTTAACTGCCCAGATTTCCTTTTTAAGTCTGTTGGATAGCCGATTGACAGTAGATTTACCGTCCGGAAGTCTTGTACGATGCCATCGACGACGTGCTGCCCGTTTTTGAGTAATTAATTCCCGTATGGATCTGGGATAATGAGGTCCATTGCGTTCATTTTTTGAAACAGTTATTGCAGAATCCCATGCAGCAGATTGAATGATAGAGGTAAAATCGTCTATGGCGCATTCTAAATCGTGAGCAGTTTTTAAAGGGACGTGAACATTTAAATTGTTATTTACAAGATTTTGAAATTTGACCCAATCCATCTTACCGGTTGGCGTTAGCGATGGTAGTTGCTGTTTATAAAGAGGAGTAGCACTTATAGTTAACAGAACCGGAGAATGGTCGGATCTAAAATCGTCTAAATTTTCAACCGCATGGTGAAGTCGACTTATACCTCGTGTTATAAATATATCTAGTATATCAGGTAGCTTTGTGACGGCAGAAGGCCAATATGTTGGCATCCTGGGCGTTATTACTTCAAATCGATTGTAGTCAACTACATTTAGCAGTTGCCTGCCTCGTGGTGTATTGACTCTACATCCCCACTGAGTGTTCTTCGCATTATAATCACCACCTGCAATAAATGCTGGTCCCAACTCATCGAAAAATTTTTGAAACTCCTCCTCAGTTACTCTAAATCGTGGCGGACAATAAACTGATGCTACATTAAATTTTAACTGGTTTAGGTATAAAGAAAGTACAGTTGCCTGAAGAAAATTTGTTGGAGGTTCAGTGAAAAGGAAGTCATGTTTTAAAGTCGCCTTGATGATAATTGCCGTGCCCCCTTGGCTCCGGTCGGCCGGGTGATCAGTCCGGTAAACGATGTAACCGGGAACGTAAAAACGAGAACGTGAAGTCAAGTGAGACTCCGAAATGAGGGCGATGTCTATTCTTTTCTCATGTAGCACATACTCTAGCTCATTGAAATGTTGTGAAATACCATTAGCATTCCACAACAAGACGACAAGGGAATTAGATGTCATATTATTTGGCATTATTTTTAGACATTAAGGCTTGTATAAGTTGAGTCATTAACGAAATCATTGGAAACAATAGAGTTTTCATTTCCGACAAAAAAGTATTAATTTGACTTGACGGCCCCAACGCAGCATTATATTCCGCAATTTGGGCAGATGAAAATATGGAAGGTGAATGTACCTGTAATAATGGAGTTTGTCCTGCTTGAATTTTATTTCCGGTGGATTTTGAAGGCAACGGTGGAAAAGATGAAGAATTAATGTCAGGTACTGGGTGCCTTTGATTTTTTGAATTTTCACTTGTTTTATGAAGGGGTGCCCGACGTTTCTGGATTTCCTTGTATATAGCACACCCTTTGTAGTTAGCCGGGTGAGACTGGGAACAGAGCGCACACGTGGCTGGCGTATCGCGTGGTTTGGTACAACTGGAAGACTCATGATCCCCTGCACAACGCACGCATTTAGGAGCGTGATTACAATAACGTCTTGTATGTGAATATTGTTGGCACCTTAGACATTGAACTATATGGCGTTTCGGACGCGGCGGCTCAACTTTTATTTTAGAAAAAAATAAAGACGTTACATCAAATATTTGTTGATTATTTTCTGCCTTCTCTAGGTCTACAAACAACAGCGGCAAATACTGTTTTGTGCGATGGGACATAACATTCGATACACTGCGTACTGTATGACCTTTCTCCTTCAGTTCTGAAATTATCAGGCTATGATCCATCGACTGGTGCAACCCACGTATGACTACACTGAATGGTTTATCTTCAGAAAGCTGATAGCAGTGAAAGTCAGCATTATTTTCTCTCAAATATTTGACACACTTTCTGTAATCATCACCATTGGAAAGGTAAATAGTGATACCTTGAGTTGTCGAAGAACATTTGAAACTGTCTCCGACTAACTGTTTTAAAATGTTGCATAACGGAACGTAATTTACGTTTGACTTTAAGAAAATCGGCGGGGGCCGTTGAATGTTCAACTTAGTTTTATCGCTTTCTGAGTTGTTCGAAATATCAGAAAGTAAGGAATATTTATTACTGACAGGAGTTTTGTTTTCATATAAAATTGAATTTTTCGACCGTGGATCATTCGGATGTATTTTTTTAATAGCATTTTCATCAATAGAAACGTCAGTAATTTTACGTTTGTTTATTACTTGCCTCCATTCCGTGTTATTGGAGCCGTAATTATCTGAATTACTATTTTTGGTTGCGTTATCCAAGCTCAAACTAGTTTGGATAGTTTGGACAGTTTCCATAGTAGGACACGGGCCGTAACCAACGTTGTTACTCGGTTGCATAGCAACCTAACCTTAAACGAACAAATTTATGGTGTTCGTTGTAATTTTCCTGGAACAGTTTTCAATACAGAGTAAATTAATTCTGAAAAACACTTACAATGAAACTGAAGACCAGACGATATTATTTTTACAAAAATGTTCAATAATTCAGTACATTTAACATAAAAAATGACCAGCACAAAAACACAACAAACATCAGCTGTCAATTCTTATTACAAAATAAACATCAAAGTTAGTTATGGATTAATCTATTCTGAAATTACAAATCATGAATACAGATGGCAGCACTAGACAACCGCCCGCCCTACCCTTTGGTTGATGGTATCATTGACAGAGAGAGGTATATAGCACTGGTAACAGCAGATTAGCGATTATGACGTCACGTTGTAATCACTCAAGTACCCAATTAACTGGTCGCTTGATTGCACATAAACCGAACCTAGTTTGTACCCCCATGTACTATAACGAACGGTATGATATATTCCTCCACATATCTAATGCATATATATATATATATCTATTTATCTATATATATCTTGCCTCTATTCAACAATGCGTGCTCCTTAATACTCCTATCTTATTCGAAGCTATGCGGTATTCATATCTGATATTGACGTATAAATCAAAGTGTAGTAATTAAAATACCAATGACTTCACCACTATCATATTTATAAATCCATAATCCAGATCACGTGTGACTTGTTACTATTTACATTGGTTTTAAACTAAAATATTTAATTTTTAAAATTCATAGTTTAGGTAGGTAGTCTAATATTGGCCCATTTGTAGTGTCGCCGACCGAGGGTGACAACCTGTGGCAAAACCTTGCTCGTAAAGTTTGTGGCCATGATAGGGCCGTATGTTTGTGTTGGTGGCCCTGAAAAGGGGCGTTGTTGGTGGCCCTGAAAAGGGGCGTTGTTGGTGGTCGGAAGCGGCTAGCCAGCGTGATGGTAACGGAGCACAAAGAGTGACGGCTCGGCTACCGGGTTCAGGCCTAGCATTCCCTCAGCGGCAGTTGGGTCCCCACTGCAGCGTGACACAGGTGAACCCCAGAGCCCCGCAGTGTCGGGTCGGTGTAGGCCGTCTACTGACAGTGTGGCCGAGGTGGTTCTCTCCGGTTCAGCGAAGGCTGACTGGTGCGGGAATTTGCATCCGCCACCGGTAGCGTAGACCAGAGATTGTGCATTTGGTCTCGGTTGGGCTCTTCTTCTTCGCTCTGGAGCTCTTCTTTCTTATTCTTCTCCGGTTGAGAGTTGGCTGGAGAATGTGCCTCGCGGGCCGGTGCTGCGCTTCAAGGTGGAAGGGAGGCACTGCAGGCTCTGCACTTCTGTAGCACTCAGCGTGGCAGGCAGGTACTGGGACCGTCTTCAGGCGCTTATATTGGTAGGGCAGTTGGCGACAGTAGGTAGAGAAGTGAAGAAGAAGAAAAAGGAGAGGAGAAAGAGAAGGAGAAGAAAGGAAAAATAAAAGAGGGTGATAAGAAGAAGAAGAAGAAGAAGAAGAAGAAGAACACAGGCTGATGAAGTGAGATTTTTGCGGGAATCAAAGGTTGTACCTGGTTAGATATAGTACGTAACGAAGCTATACGTGCCAAATTAAAATGTACAACCGCTCTGTGAAACATTAAAAATATATTAGATAAACTGGTTCAACCATTTACTTCGAATGCCAGCGTACAGACTTCCTCTACACGCATGGAAATATAAACGAAGTGGGAAGTGAGGCTTGGGAAGACCTAAATAGAGATAAATGTCTGAACAGGTCATTGAACCTAATCCTCGATAGTTGATGAAAGAGAAGAAGAAGAAGAAGAGGAGGAGTATGAAGAAATGAAGGAGAATGGAAGCAGTAAGAGAAGAATAACGTGAAGGGGGAGGAACAGGCGGATAAAGAGGAGATGGGGAGGGATAAGGAGAACGGAAAGGGGTGAAGGGTAAAGAAAAGTGGGAGGGGTGGTTACAGATAAACGGTGGGAGAAGAAGGACTTGAAGAATAGAGAGGAGTAGTGGAGAGGTGGAAAAGGAGGAAATGGCGAAGAAGGAGGAGAAACAGGAAGAGGAGAAGGATAAAGAGAAGAGGTTTTAGGAAAAGGACGAGGAGGAGGATTAACGAGCAAGTTAGTGCAATTTTTCTTACTATTTCTTACCTATTATTTCTATAACTGGTATTCGCATTCATTAAAATTTAATGATATGGTAAACAAAAATGTAGTCTTTTTTAAAGTTGATGACATTCTTGAACTTTTCCGAACAAATCAATTATCTATATATAATACTTGAGTGTCATTTTCTTTCGACTCGAATAAAGCATATAAAAAGAATAAAAAAGAACGGAGAAGTTATTGTTATTTCATTTTTAACAAATGATGTGTGTAAGAGATAGGCTTTTCATTTCCTGTCTGTCAAAACGAAAAGTAATACCCTGAGTTTTCCTGGCTTTATTTCTACAAGATTTATTTTCAGAAATCGATATGACATCTCGAATTCTTATAGATTGGGTTTTTATACAATACGCCAACTCTCAAAAAGAATATTCAAAGAATAAAACGATTCCAAAAGTTTGATTGTATTGAAGCAACGGTTTAAAAATTTTAGAAATTTTTGAATTTTAATTTACATGCATCAATAAAATTCATGCCAATTTTTTCTAAAGTAAATTAGTTTTGAGCTGACGGAATGAAATAGTAATCTCATTTCCATTTTAAAAAATGTTTAGATTAAAGATAAAAGTAAAGAAAGTAAACGTATGGGTATATAATTTTAATAAAATTTAATACATCAAGAATTGAGACCAATTTTCATTTATTCGGCCCAATCAAAGACGTTTTCTGCTCGGGAAGAAGTTTGATGACAATGAAGCGGTGAAAAAGCGGTACACGAATGATTTAAACAGGTAAATAAAGATTCTATTTTGCGGGAACCAAAAAATTCACAGAACGGAGGGGCAAGTTTTTGAATGTTTCTGGAGATAATGTTGAAAAGTATTGTAACTTTAATTCTTATAGAAGTAATCGTTTTTTTACATCTATTAATCTCGTTAATTATTGAACGTCCATTGTATTTACTACGACCGGCCCATGGTATAGAGGTTAGCGCATTGAGCTTCTATGCCAGAGCTTTTGGTATCAATTCCCGGTCAGGTTTGCCATTTTTTCATCACTCTCTTCTTTAGGTGCCGTCTTCGTTCCGAAGTTTGGCTATCATCAAAGCTATGCGTATTCTTGATACTGCAGATCTAAACAGTTGGCAGTTGTTGCAATTGAACCATTCTCTTAAGTTCTTCAACCATGAATTCCTTCTTCTGCCTATGGATCTTGTGCCAATTATTTTTCCCTGGATAATAAGTTGCAACAACTGGTATTTATCTCCCCTCACAACATGTCCCAAATACTGCAATTTGCGCATCTTAATCGTTAGTATCAATTCTTTCTCCTTTTGCATCCTTCTCAAAACCTCCACGTTAGTCACTCTCTCTGTCCACGATACTCTCAGTATCCTACGATACATCCACATTTCGAATGCCTCCACCCTCTTGGTATCGATCTTTTTCAATGTCCACGCCTCCATTCCATAGAAAAGAACTGAGAGCACGTAGCATCTCACAAGGCGAATTTTAAGCTCAAGGCTTAGATCTCTTCCACAGAACACCTTTTTCATTTTAGTAAATGTGACTCTAGCTTTTTCCACTCTGATCCTGATTTCTTCAGAACTATCATTATGTTCGTTGATAACAGTTCCTAGGTAGTTATACTTTCTCACCCTTTCAACTTTTTGACCATGTATAGTTATGTCAGGAAAGGTTTGTGGTGATTTAGATACCACCATTACTTTTGTTTTGTTGATGTTAAGTGTTAGTCCGTATTCTTCACTGGATTCATCACTAACTTTCATTAATCACTCCTCTCATCGTCTTCATTAGCAGTAATTGCAAAAAGAAAGAAATGATGGTGATTTACCTATCAAATAATATGCAGGTGGAGTGTTAAATTATTTACACTGTATTTGCTAGTACCAGAACTACAAAAAAATAGTTCTGTTTCTTACCACTCGGTCACCCAATTATATGACAGAAGCATTTAAGAACAAAAGAGGTAGAGGTGTAAAAGACACTACTCAGGAGTTATCTCCTCTGAGAGTAATAAATTACATTATACACCCAGATCTTGTGGTAAATGAAGTGAAGGTGTCATTTGCAGGGTGGAAAGTAGATGCTTTTCAAATGACCTGGCATGCTGATTAGCATACTTGTCCACTTAGAGGAAGGCAATGGTAAACCACCTCACTCCTCAGCCACAAGAGATTCAAACCAGCCATTTGGCTGGTGACCTAAACGGCACACCAATAATACCTCATTATTTTTAGAATGTGAAATAAATATTTATGTCAATTAAAATTTGAAATAATGTAATCCATAGACTAAAGATCGAAAAAGACTCTTTACTGCGCATATACTTTCTTTACAAGTATTAATTCCAAATATTTCGTTTAGTATTTGTTGTTAGGGTTTAAATATAATTCTGAATTTAAAAAATAAAAGATTTCTATAATTATTACTCTTTTTGATAAATTAATTTTCTAATAAAATTGTATAAATGTACATGGACAGCGAATATAGCGAGCGGAGCTTTAATTATTGTAGATTTTTTATTCACTTTGATAAGTGTAATCCCCGTATGTATGAACTGAACATCTTTTACGTTACACTTCATACTTGTATTTTTTGTTCACTTTTTCATAATTTAATACTAAGGCTTAACATCCGTTACTTTCATCTGACAAGCAGTCACTGATGCTATAAAAATATAAAAGCTTGCATAAAATATTAATAATTAAATTTAGGTTACACGTCAATCTTACAGACACTTAGTTTTTAATAAATTTAACGTTTTAATAGCCACCAATTTCACTTCATTACTATGGGAAAAAAATCTGGTGAGCAGCACTCACGGACTTTCTCTTGCCGTAGATAATGAACAATATAACTTATGTTTAATCACGAGTAAACAATGGAAAATTAAAAACATATAAACTAATTTTAATCACGAGTGAATGACGAAAATCAAAATCAAAATCTGCTAGACTTAAAAATGCTGGATGTCAGTAATTGCTTCTAAATTAGGCTCTATAGAGAAAAATGCTTAAATTATTAAAAATGTAGGTTTTTGATTTCCTGTAACTTTTATGATATACATTTTTGTCGTAAAATGCAAACTATTGTGTTACAATCATTCGGCACCTCATTTTTAAAGATTTTAATGAAAAAAAACCATTAATCGCCACAAACTAAGCGTTCTAATAAAGTGTTTTAGTAAATAAAAGGTGCACGTTTTAAAATGTTTTTCAACTTTAATCATACATATACATTTCAATCATTTCAAAAATTTCAGATATACGGTTGGGCAGAGACTGCTACATAAATGCGATGCTTTTTGCTGATGATTTGTGCTTGGTTCAGGAATTGGAGAATGAGCTCCAAAAATATGTATAAGTCCTGTGTGTGAAGTTTTAATCTCAGAATTGCCGCCACGAAAACCAAGGTGATGGCGTTCAAGGGGAAATATCCGGTTCAATCGACGATTGTCATAAATGGTACGATAGTGGAGCAGGTGTCCAATTTTAGTTACTTGGGATGTGACGTAGGAGTAGACTTGGATTTAGACATCAAGCGGAAGATAAGTAAGTTCCAAAGAATTTCTGGTACAATCAGTAGAATATTGAATAACAGGGCCCAGACCTGACACAAAGATTAAGTTTCTCAAAGTGATAGCGACTCCGATAAAGATGTATGGGAATGAAGCATGGATGACCAGGACGAGGAATGTACAAAGGATCAAACCAGCGGAGATGAGGTTGCCGCGAAGAGTTAAGGGATGGATGCTCGAAATTGGATAGAGTGCGGAATATAGATATAAGGAAGAAGCTCCAAGTCTATTGCCTGAATGAGAAGATTAAGAGGTATCGAGGGCGATGGAGGAACACCTGAACAGAATGCCGGACCACAGAATACCCCTCCAAGTACACCGTTATGCACCGGTTGGACGAAGAGATGTAGGACGACCTCGGAAAATTGAATGCATGGATGTAAACTGAGAGTTTCAACTTTGTGAGTTCGGAAAAGGCGACGGCCTAAGCCTTAACGGAAGAAGAAGAAGAAGAAGAAAAAGAAGGAGAAAAAAAAATTAAACACGCATATATTTATATGATAATTATATGTAACAATTTTTTTAATATATATTTTTCTTTGTTTATTTAACGTCGCATCAACTACTGTGGTCATTAGCGATGACGTTGGGTTGTAACTGTGAATGATGAAATGATTTTTTGTAACGTATGAAAATGCCGTGCCTAAGTGGCATTTGAACCCAAGACCGCATGAGGAGAGGCGAACACGTTAAAATATATTTAAAAAATATATTTTTATAAACATCAGGAAGCAACATTGTAAGATTAAAAAAAATTGTTAAGTTTATACGCACGTATACATAAAAATATTTTATTTAAACAATTTTTAAAAATCAACCAATAAAATTATTTCGTATTGACTCATAAACAAGTTACATTTTTAATCACAAAAAAAAAACAAATACATGCAAGGAGTAGTTTTCTTATTACCACAAAATAAGAATGCTAGAATACATACAACAAACGAATTAGAATTAAATTTTTTTAGAATTTGGTAACGGGGCGTTAGTCCAGGTATTATAGAACAATACTTAACTAACCTCTTCCGCAAGCAAACAATGTTCGTAATTTTCATCGGTATTTGGATAGAAGCTTGATAAGGAATATAAAGGCTATACATCTACAGACTTTACGTCAAGTGACCAAAATTAACCATGAATTTAAAACTCTTGTTTTAGGGAGACCGGGGCTAGTTGGCGTCATTTCTTTTGTAGCTATTTATGAAGTATTTCGGGTTTTGATTTATGCTGATGACATACCTTAACATATTAGCCTTAAAGTTCCAATTTTTTTAATTTAAATATTTTGTGAGTTATGAACATTTCAAACCATTGAAACCCATGCGCCAACTTACCCCAACTTCGGGGTTAGTTGGTGCAGTACCTGGAGTAAGTTGACGTAAGTTATTATTCATTATTATACAGTTACATAGGTGTGTAGCGTTGCAAATAAAATAAAACAACATCTAAAATAATTATTTCAATGAATATTATTGATAAACTAGTGTAAAACTGGAATACCAGAACAAAATGTAATGAAAACAAAATTAACTTTTCCAGTAATCTACACTTTTAAAAATCTATATTTTAATACCAAATTCTTTAAAACTGTTGCGCCAACTAGCCCCAACTCATCGTTTTGGAGAAAACGATGGCATAGTTAAAAAACTAAGCAATCAATTTACTTAAACTTGACCCAGTAAAAACCCCAAAGAACTGGTGAATTTAATTATACAAATATTAATGGGTTATTTAACCACACATTTGTATGAAAAATTAATAACAGAGAAACCGAAATTTTACTTACCTGTGGTAAAAAACAAATAATTAATGTGAAACGTTGTTACGCTTTCATAAACGGCTCAAAAGACAGCAAAATACTTACAGTGACTGCCGGAAACAACGATCCAAGTTTCAGGATTAAAAACGTCTAAAAACAGATTTACCACGAGTGCGCCTACTTGCCCCTGCGCCTACTAGCCCCAGTCTCCCTTAAAAGGCGATGCTTCAACCAATCTGGATGACTGTATAATAGTCACCTGTATGGTGCAGCAAAGCCGCCAGTCGTTTCACGGGTGCAGCGTTCCTAAAGTAAATTCTTGCCACTTTTTGATAATTCCCCAAGTTACGCATTCAATAAAACACTATACGTCCCTTACATCAACAATACATTTCTAAAACTGTATTGTAGGTTCAAACAGACTTCAAAATTATATAAAATCACTTTATTTAGCTCCATAAATTCTTCTGATCTACCAGAATCGCGCAAAGAAGACTGATCGCCGATGAAGTAGAGACATAATACATTTTTTGTTTTAATCCTTAATGTGTGTATGTTACAATCTTTTCAATTCAGAACAATAAGCAACCTCGTAATTCAGTGATATGAGGACGATGTGTATGAAGTTTAAGTGAGATTAAGTTTTCTACAGACCAAGGCTGACCATTTCTGAGAGAGTATGGTTAACTGAACCTCAACCATCAAAGTACACCGGTAAACACTATACGTGGTGTGGCTATTAAATAACGAGACTGACGTTGTAAATTTTTTTTATTTTATTTTATACATAATCACTTATTGCCACCTTCAATATACACTCCTTCTCTATCCCTAAAACGCTTTATGCGAATTTTCCATTGTTGAAAACAGTGCTGAAAGTCATCTGCTGTCAGCTTCTTCAGGACACGTGCCGCTTTCTCTTTTACTACTTCAACAGACTTAAGTCTTGTCCCTTTTAACGCAGATTTCACCTTAGGGAAAAGGTAGAAGTAACATGGTGCGAGATCTGGTGAATAAGGTGGATGTTCTAACACTGAGATGCTGTACTTGGCCAGGAACCTCTTGACAGATAACGTGGAATTAGCTGGCGCATTGTCTTGGTGGAGAACCCATAATTTATCCTTTCACATTTTGGGGCGTTTTTTCATTACTCTTTGACGTAGTTTATAAAGTATCTCAAGGTAGTAATATTGATTAATTCTTTGACCTTCAGAAACCCAGTGAAGGTACTTTCTAAACTACGTCAAAGATTAAGGAAAAACGCCCCGAAATGTGGAAGGGCAAATCATGGGTTCTCCACCAAGACTATGCGCCAGCTCATTCCGCTTTATCTGTCTAAGTGTTTCTAGCCAAGTACAGCATCTCAGTGTTAAAACATCCACCTTGTTCACCAGATCTTGCTCCATGTGACTTCAACTTGTTCCCTAAGGTGAAATCTGCATTAAATGGGAGAAGATTTGAGTCTGTGGAAGCTGTAAAAAAATGCGGCACGTGTCCTGAAGGAGCTGACAGAAGATGATTTCCAGCCCTGTTTCCAACAATTGCAAATTCTCATGGAGCGGTGTAGGGATAGAGAAGGAGTGTATATGGAAGGTGACAATAAGTGATTATGTATAAAATAAAAAAAAACTCGTTATTTAATAGCCACACCTCGTATAGTATTCAAATCCGGTAAAAGTAACTACTTTTACCACGATTTGAACTATGAACCTTCGTCTCCGAAGATCAGCTGTTCAACAGGTGACTTGCGGCGACAATTTTACCTCTAGACCAACCCGGTGGGTCATGATACATTGACACAACTCTAATTTAATACACAAATTTAATTATATTTTTAAATTATTTAACACAATTTATCATAATTTATGTGAACCACCATTATACACGGTATTCTCTTTTATACCATTAAAGCAATTTTTGTTTTTATGTAATACCTTCACACTTTGAATATTTTATTAGTTGTGTTTTCACAATTCAAAAATTAAATTAATTAAGTTTAAAAAATGACCATAGCTAATAAAAATTGTAGTAATTAAGTTAATTAAAAAATAAATAAAATTTATTAAATAAAATGTTGTTAATTCGTTTAGTTTATCATATAAATGAGATGCAAATTTAAGTGAATAAGCAGAATTGGAAACGAATTTATGAAGCCAGTTTTGCACAATACAAAGTAACCCACTCAGTCGGTATTTTACTTGAATTCAATGTTTTATACACAGGGGAAGATAGGGTTTGGTTTTTGTGCGCGTAATTGATTTATTCCACCGAGGGAATTTTAGTGATAATGAAAAAACCCATTATAATTTTACAGTGTCTATTATGTTGCATTCACTTTTTTTATTTTATATATATTGTTCGTTTAAAAGTGTTCAAATTTTACGACTGGTTTTCGTTTTAATTTAATTTTTGTGTTTATTTTTTATTGCACGCTGTATGTAGCTAAATGTTGAATAAGAAAGTACTAAAATGAACAATTATGTCTCTAGTACCCGAATTTTAATTTATCTGAAACTTACGAAAACATATTTAACTACACAGGTTTCGTATAATGTATCGACGACGTGTAAATTCACAAAAAAATAATTTAACAATAAACATTTTGGACAGTAGTCAAGCAACTAGATGTTTTAACAGGTTGACTGCTGTGATACATATTGTAGTTTCTCTTGCCTATATGAATATATAGGAAGGAAACGTATTGTTTTCATGTAGATTTTTCTAAATCGACTTTTCACCGGATCTACACGTTTTCAGACCCCCTGAACCCAAAAAACATATTTTTAGCGATTGGTCTGTGTGTGTGTATGTCTAGAACTTAAATTTTATATTAGAATTTAAACCACAGAACCTTCGTCCTCGAAAATCAGCTTTAAGCAGCTGAATCATGGCGACGTCTTCACCACTAGACCAACCCGGTGGGTTAAATGAACCAAATAATCTTTCACAAAAAATTTGTGAACAGGTTTTTTTGAAGCCATGGTTAGACTTGATCTAAAATCTTTTTGAACTGCAAAATTGCAGCATGTTACATTTACAATGCGGAAAAATACTTGTCCACCAGTAAAACTTGGATTTACCACAAAGTGAAGTTGTGAAGTACCTGGGTATGCATTTTGACAGGCGGTTAACTTGGAAAACCCAAATGAGAATGAAGAGGAATGAATTAAATGTAAAATACAAAAGGATGTACTGGCTGATTGGCGGTAACTCTTCACTCTCTCTTGAGAATAAGTTGCTGCTTTACAAAATTTTACTTAAACCAGTTTGGTTGTACGGCATTCAGCTTTGGGGAACTACCAGCAGAAGTAACATAGAAGTGATTCAAAGATTCCAGATTAAGGTTCTTTGGGCTATAACAAGGGCGCCATGGTTTGCAAGGAGTGCAGAAATACAACATTATTGCAACCTTTCTGATGTAATGGACGAAGTCAGGCGTTTCAATGTAAAATATCAGGCGAGACTTGAAAGTCACGAAAATGAATGAGCCATAAATCTTCTAAAAAAATCTGTAAAAGACGTTAGGGCCTGAAACGTTACAATGTTTTGGACTTGTCTGAAAAGGTTTAAATGTACAAAATATTATAGTGGAAAGTATTCCATATTGTAAAATATAAATATCTTTGTACATAGTAATTTTCTCTTTTAACACATGAGTAATTGATGTAATGAGAGGTACTCAGGGTAATGAGGCCTCAACTTGTGATTTGTAAATTCAAAAGATTTGTTTATAGTTTACTTTTTAAAAAATTGATTGCAAATAATGCTATTTAAAAACAAAACAATTGTAACGAACCAAACCAGCTACAGTAAAGTCTGTTTATGTTTGCTATAGTTGAGTATATAAACAAACTCCAGCTGACTGGAAAGTAAACATTTTTAAAACTATTTAATTTATATTACAAAAAAGAATATTGAAAAGAGAGTTATTTATATGGTTGCTAGGAAACTATAAGAAGAATAATTATGAATTTTGTGAGGAAGATGGCGACTGTGGTTCCAGACATCGAACAGGATGGATGGTCCACAAGTTAGTGAGAAAATTTAATTTAATACACATTTAAAAGACTATAAAATATAAAAGTAAAATGATATTTAAAACAACATTGAATTTAAAAATGTATGGGACATATTAATAATAGAAAGAATAAATTAAATAAGTGATAATTTAAAACATAAAAAAAAGACATTAAACATTTATGTATTTGCTGTAAAACATGATAAATTATTAAACAGAATTTATACAAGAATATTGACTTCATTTTATTCACAGCAAATTCGGTATTCATCTAATGTGGAATTTCAGTTCACTACACAATTTAACAATTAATAAATTAAAAAATTGTGTTTAAAAATTTCTTATGAAAGATTGACGATTTCATTCAGAAGTTTATACAAAAAGTTTAAGATTCATGAAGATCTGAAAAAATTTAATTATAAAAATAATGCAAGCAAGTAAAACAAAAAATCGTTGGTTGATAAAAGTCGAGCGAATCGCGTCGAACTTAGAAAAGTAGCAATAAAGTTTCCATTATAAAACAAAAAAGTTTGTAAAATTAAAGCAGTAACACCTTCAGCTGTAATAGAGGTGTACTTAATAGTTAGCAAATTAAATGCAGAACTCTGTCTGCAGTTACACTAGTTATTTTAAACCAAATGCAGCTACTTAGGTTACGTGATATACAATCTGAAAATAGTCCAAATAAACTATGAACTAACATTTTCCTATTCTGAAAGTTGCATAATTATAAATTGCAATTTATGCTAACTAACCGCAAGTTACATGAGTGTTAAGGAAATACCCATTCACATTCTCACTTAACTTCATGAAAAACTACATTTTACCTTTAACTCATTGTGGAAAATCAATTAATACTACCGAAGATTTATAAAAATAAAACATCTTACCAATAAAGTTAACAGAAAAAATCCCTTTCATGAGACGACGCGTTTCATGGCTTGTGGAAATTTTTAAAATGGCTAACCTTTGACCTATGGCAAAATCCATTAGCGATTTCTGTATCTATTCTATAAACAGAATTGTCTGACACTATTTTTGTTTCAAGATTCCGACTTGTTTTGATTTATTAACTCCCGATTTTGAATCAGTTCCCAATTATTCATCAAACCCAATTATTTCCGTATCCACTCTTAAAGGGGAATCGATTAATACTTTATGTTTCCAAATTCCGTTGTTGATTTCTTGACTTTTGGTTTTTGGCCACTTCCGGTCAAAACAGGAACTTCAAACCCAATTCAGCCCAATTATTACAAACTTTTTGCGTAAATTACGAATCCAAAAACTGTTGTTGCCATCTCTTGTAGTTATGACTTTGATTTATTAATTTCCGGTTTTGGGACTCGTCCGGTCAAAACCGGAACTACAAATGTAATTTAGGCCCACTAACTTTTTGTGAAGTTTGAAAATTCGTAAACCGTTTGTGGTTATCTCTTGTAGTTTCTGACTTCTGGGTGTATCAGACGGGCGCACAAAAAAACTGATAGAAAATTTTAAAAATTGTCACCAATTAAAGAAAGGTTTAAAACAGTCAAAATTTTTCTGGAATTTATGTTTTAAAAGGATAGTGTTTTATTTATTAGAGTATGGTCTCAGTTCCCACCATGGCAACCATTTTTAAAATTTATAGCTCTCCGCGTGCAGATTTTTCATTACCGTTGTTACTTTTTCAAATTTACATTCAATGGAGGAAAAAGAAATGAAGCTTTATTTAATAACCCGGTTCTTTGTAGATTTACCGAACCGATTCCGTGATTAATCACTTTCCGGCCTCCACTAATCTTTGTGTTGCAGTTTACCGGGGTTCTCTTAGTTCGGATGAAATTTTACCTTATTCAAAAGTTTGAAAATCTTCATCTCTTAGCGTATTACTCTCTTCAAAAAACTTCTCTAAGTACCACTTACACCATGGTGACAAAAGAATAAGAGTGCTGCAGGTGATAAGAGAGAAGTTGTGGTTCAGGTCAAAGTAGGACATTATGGCAGAGGAATCTTCAGGACTGGCAGTTGGATACGCAACTTTCATTTTATTTATTTGGTGTAAGGTGATTTGGGAAGTTTCTTTTATCTCTCAGTATTATACAACCTATTGCATACAATGTTTTGTATTATGCAGTCCGATATAGTCCAGTCAGCTGTCAGGTACGGTACAGTACCATTCTACAATATTAAATGTATCTGAAAGGATAAATTTTAGTGTTTCTAGTAGCTCATGAAGCCACACTTTGTCAAATACTAAAACAAATTTTTTCATTTATTCTTTAACTGTTAAAATAAATAGTTCTTATGCGGTTGTTTGTAATGAACCAAGGTGTAGCTATTAGATCTCAATTATTCTGTAAATTATTTAGCGTTTCAGTCAGAAATATTTAACACACAAACCTTTTAATATTCTGAAACTTCATATTTTTCTAATTAAATCCAAAAATAACTTTATTTTTTAATGCGTTTTAAGGTCCCATCAACAACAAGGTTTTTAGCGATAATAATACATAAATCATAAAAAACATAACAAACATAAAAACATGAACATAACAATACAAACATAACATAAATAAATAAAAAAATACAACATATAATAAATAAACGAAATGTATTTTATGATTATGTAAAATACATTATGTATAAATACTTAATACATAAGCTACATACGTAGATTATAACTTAGCAAATTGTATAAAAAGAAAGAGAAATAATAAAAAAATTATAGTTAAATAAATTAAATACGTTAAATAGTAGAAAGAGAAACTTAAAAAAAATAAGTGTTAACACAATATTCAAAGTATTTAAAAATTATTTACAAAAAATAAAAGTTGTAAATAAAAGTTGTAAAATCTTTTAATTTTCTATCAATTTTATTACATACACGTTTGTCGTAAAATGTATACTAAGGCCGAAATCTTAAAAAAGATCCTTATTTTACAGATTTTTATGAAAAAACAACAGAAAATTACTAATTACCGCTAAACTAAGCGTTTTACAAAAATATGTTTGAAATTAAAGTTAAAATACAACTTTTATTACATATACTTTTCCGCTAAAATGCATAGGCCTATTAGGGCCGCAATCGTAAAAAAAACATTGTTTTTCGAGAGCACAGCCTCCCCAAGAATTTCAGCAGACATGGCACCTACCCGATCTTGAAGAACATAAAAAGTGTAGTAAATAAGGCGATTTAAAAAAAAATCGTTGGAGCCGTTTTTGAGAAAATCGCAAAAAATGAAAAATGACAAATAAACTACTACTTCCGGTTGACCGATTTTTATGAAAATGTTCGTGTTGGGTCCTCTAGTGATGTCTAACTTAAGTTTTAAGTTTCAAGTTCGTACGAGGTTCCGTTCTTGAGATATTCTGTTCACACGCGCGCGCGTGCGCGTGCGCGCGCGCGCACACACACACACACACACACACAGGCCAATCGCTAAAAATATGTTTTTTTGTGTTCAGGGGGTCTGAAAACATGTAGATCTGGTGAAAAGTTGATTTAGAAAAATAGACATGAAAACAATACTTACCTTCATATATTATATTCATATAGGCAAGAGAAAGTAAAAATAGGACCTCGTTTTAAAATTGTTAAGTCTTCAGAATAATTTTTAAAAGAAAAATTAAAAGAAAATCGAGTGAGTGTTTCACACCAAATCAACATAAAAATAGTTTCTTTTTGGAAAAATCGACATGAAACCATACTTTCTATCCCTACAATATTAATAAAGGGCAAGGATAAAGTAAAAAATCAAAACAGATACCTATAGGCTATAGCATGTAATAATTAGAACTAAACAATTTTAAAAAGAGGAAATTTTTTAAATATGATATTTTTTTGGCTAGTGGAAGATATGAGTATCAATTATGGTACGTAAATTGATTTTTGAAGATACTATATTGTATCTTTGTAAATATTTATTACATTAAATATGTGAAGAGAAATATTACTATTTAATAAAAAAGAAAAATTAAATTAAAGTACAATTTAAAGGTTATGTTATAAAAAAATGACATGGGTTTACCCCCGAAGAATATTATAAGCGTATTCAGTAAAAGAGTTTATATAAAATTGTACGTAGGCCAACGCGTATGAAAAATCCTCTCCGTTTTCATTAGAATTTTACTGATAGACATGATCGTGCAGGTTTTCAACTCGTGATGCGCGCGCATTCAGACAAATGACAATCTGCGAGGCAACAATGTATGCATATCCAATGTATGCATTTGGTGTTTACTCTAGTATTGTAGTTACATTTTCTACGCGCGCGGTTGAGTTAGTTAATTTAGTACCAGAGAACTTTTGAATTTTTACCACTATGGTTTTTGTTTTATTAAAGTGTTTGTGTGCGTTTATGTAACTGGAATAATTATGTATTTCTTAAATGAATATTATTTAATTGAAAACAGGTTAGTTCTATTTTTTAAACATAATTATTTTAATGTAAAACTTACTTCAGTATTTATTTATTTCACTTGTTAAAATTTTTATATGCCGTTGGTAATTATGCAGAATCAGGGCTCCTAACCAATTTTTAATGTTTATTTATACAATTATGTGTGCTAAATCCGAATCTGGATATTTTGTACGTAATCTTATGGTATTTTTAACGATAAAAAGACCGACCCGTTAGCGTAGTGGTTAGCGCAACTTGCCTCTACGCCGGGGTCCCGGATTCGATTCCCGGTCAGATCTGGCTTTTTTTCATCACTCATTTTCATATAATTCATCATTCTCCACCGTATGCATTTGCAGAAATTGCAAAACAGTCAGACGTAAACCAAAATAACATAAAAAATAACCATAAAAGTGATATAAATATTGAAAAAGTCCTACACCAATATTCTTCAAGTTAAGGTTAAATGTAGTTAGGGAAAATAGATTACTTTTTAAAAAGGCTGTTACTGTTGTGAGATATTTCAAAAGTTCCTTTGAAAATATCTCCAAATTCCTGTTTTAGTTTTGAATTATAAGTTTTTGGTTTAAGATTGTTTTATTTAAGTAAATGTTTGATTTTTGGTTCATTTAGTGAATAAAAATTAAATTTAATTTAATTTCCGTAACGTAATTTTTAAAATAATTTATTGAACGTTTTATATCATTTCAATAGAACGTCCGGTTCTGCCCATAACAGACAGGTGAAGTGTCAAATTATTTACACTCAATCTATTCGTTGCAGGGCTAAAATAAATAGTTCTATTTCTTATCACATGGTCAGCCAATTAAATGACTGAATAATTTCAGAACAGAAGAGGTAGAGGTGTAAAAGACACTTATCAGAGTTATCTGCTCTGAAAGTAATGAATTTAACTACACACCCAGGACCTGTCGTGAATGAAGTGAAGGTGTCATTTGCGGAGTAGAAAATATATGATTTTCAGAGAGCCCGGCATGCTGATAAGCATACTTTTTCACTCAGTGAAGAAGGCACGGTATACCAGCTTACTCCTCGTTTTACTTAGTAAAATCTCTACAGATTCAAACCAGCCTTTCGTCTCATGACCTGAACAACATAACATCCGATGTCAGATTGTTATAATAACATTTTATTGCTGGTTCGTTTTTCTTTTTCGTTTAGTTTACCGTGGGATCGGTATATCTTTATCTCTCTCTAACGCATTGAATCAGTGGAGAATATTTGACGCTTCCTCTCTACTGCGTTTGTTAAATGCATTTTGCCATTTCATCTCATTTTTACTTTCTCTTGATTATATAAATATATAGGAAGGAAAGTATTGTTTTCATGTCGATTTTTCGAAATCGAGTTTTCACCGGATCTATACGTTTTCAGACCCCCTGAACCCAAAAAACAAGTTTTTAGCGATTGTTCTGTGTGTGTGTGTGTGTGTGTGTGTGTGTGTGTGTGTATGTGTGAACAGAATACCTCAAGAACGCACCAATGTACGAACTTCAAACTTAAGTTACATACCACTACCGGACCCGACACGAACATTTTCATCAAAATCGGTCAACCGGAAGTAGTAGTTTATTCGTGTAATTTTTCACTTTTTTGCGATTTTCTCAAAAACTGGTCCTACGATTTTTTAACAATCGCCTGGTTTACTCAATTTTTTATTCTCTACAAGATAGGGTAGGCGTCATGTTTGCTGAAATTCTGGGTGAGGCTGTTTTTACGTAAAAACAAAGTTTTTTTAAGATTACGGCTTTAATATGCAATTTAGCGAAAAAATTTATATAATAAAAGTTGTAGAGAATTTAAAAACCTACAAATTCAATTTCAAACATTTTTTTGTGTAACGCTTAGTTTAGCGGTAATTTGTGATTTTCTGTTTTTTTCTCACGAAAACGTGTGAAAAATTGATTTTTTTAAGATTTCGGCTATAGTGTGCATTTTATAATACAAGTGTATATAATCAAATTTATAGAAAATTAAAAGATCTGCAACTTTTATTTAGAACATCTTTCTCTACAGAGCCTAGTTTAGCGTGAAAGAGTGATTTTCTGTATTTTTAAGCCAAACTGAGTTCGATTGTCATTTTGCGTCTTTCACTCATGATTAAAATAAGGTTATGTTTATTGAGGTTAGTTTTTTGTTTATTTCTAATGTTTTATTACTAATATCAGGTTTATTGTTAATTATATACATTGGCAAGAGAAAGTTGTGTGAGTGTTTCACACCAGATTTTTTCTTGTTAAGTTATCCATCACATGCACATTCAGGGGGGAGGGTATTCATTTTACCTCCGATGGGAATAAACTTATTAGTTTTGCAGTTTGTTCTTTTTGTTTCTTCAAGCGACACACTTCTGTATAAAATCTACAGTTAATTTTTAAATATGTTGCATTTCGATTTCCTAAAATTTAAATATAAGTTTCATGTACTTCTTAAGTTCGGATTTTGTTTAAATTTTATTTGGTTTTGTTTTAAATATATTACGATTATTAGTGTTTTTTATTAGTATTTTTGGTATAATAACATGTAGGCTATAGAAATATATAGGTCGTTTTTATAGTTAAGGAAAATTTTAATATATATTAAGTAAAAACTATCATAATTTTTAACAAAAGTAAAATCTTTAAATTAAATTTTTTTCCGAAAGATGGTATTTTTACAAATTCCGTCTTTCTACACCCAAATGTTTCATTTCATCGTTCTAATTAGGGGACTTTAAGCTTGAATTTTGGTTTATTACTAAATTATATATTTTACATTTCCTTTAATACATTTTTGATTAATTTAATATAAGATTTTTAAGTTATTTATTTATTATATTTCTTTATAAAACCATTTAGTTATTCGACTAGGCTAATTTCTTTTAATTTTTTAAAAATAATTTTTTAGAATCATTTAATTTCCATGTAGGTCACCGAATTTGATTATCATTTTGTTTGAAATCTAAAGTTTAAGATAACTGTTTAAATTTAATCATTTTTTTGTATTATTAAAAAAGAGACTAGGTTAATTTTTGATCAATTTAATTAATGTTTTTTCAGAAACATTCATTATGTTAATTATTAAAACATAAATAAAATACGTTATCATATTGTTTCATTATTTTTGGCGTAATTAACATTAGAACTAAGTTTTATTCTGCATTTTTTGATAAGTTTTATTTTCTAGTCTTAATTTTTTTTAATATGGTTTAATAAATTTAAGCTCGTTCCTATATTTTAGTGTGTATGTGTGAGTTATTTTCAGAACCGAGAAGGTTTTTCAACTAACCTATTCAGTAAATTAGTGGTGTAGACTCTGCCGTTTTTTTTTAGCTATGTCAAAAAATTTTGGGTTTGCCAATTTTCCAATCTAATATTTTAGTTTTACGAATTAGGTAAACTGTCTGGATGGTGGTTGCCCCCGCTTTAGCTACAGAACTCAGCTGTTCTGAACATCGCCTATTTACTGCATATTTTCACTACACTCTTTATAAGCTTAAGAAGTATATGATCCCATTCAATACTTACCTATATTTTATCTTCATTCGATTTGTTACACTAATGTTCAATACATGGTAATGATTAATAATAAAAAAAAAAAATCAGTATATTTTAAATTTTAAATCGGTAACTTATGAACCTTTCTGATACTGTATCATTAAATTAATTTATTAAAAAAATAAAATAATTTAATAACTTTTAACAACTAGTTTAAAAGGGGAGATTACACGATGGTTTTAACTCAAAATTTAGATTTTTGGTTTTTTATGTTTTTCAAAAGTTTGGCAGTAAAACATTAAATTACGTCAAAAATATATTTTTAAATGAAAAAATTAAGTTTTTATCAGGTTAACACAGAAAAATTATAATGTTACGAAGAACTAATATTTTTTCATAATTTGATACTGCTTATTTTAGTGCAAAGAGAATTTTAGTTTCTAAAATATCTGCATCACGGTTTTTAATATTCTCAGCTGTTGGTTCAGCTTTCTAAACAACTGTTGATGGGAAATTTACTTGTTTGTGTACATATTGCTTTTTATTTGTGCCTTCTTGTTTCTTACCTTTTCCCGTAAATTTAAATTTTTAACACTAAGATACATTTTTCTTAAAAACCAAATCGTAACAATGAACATGTTTTTACTTTCTCTTGCCTATATGAATACTGTATAGGAAGGAAAGTATTGTTTTCAGTCGAATTTTTGAAATCGAGTTGTCACCGGATCTACACGTTTTCAGACCCCCTGAACCCAAAGGCATGTTTTTAGCGATCGTTCTGTGTATGTGAAAAAAATATCTCAAGAACAAAACATCGTACGAACTTCAAACTTTAAAATTAAGTTCAATACTACTACCGGACCCGATACGCTCATTTTTATTAAAATCCGTTAACCGGAAGTAGCAGTTTATTCGTGTCATTTTTCACATTTTTTTGATTTTCTCAAAACTGTTCGACTATGATTTTTTTTAAAAATCGCCTTATTTACTAAATTTTTATGCTGTACAACACAGGGAAGGCGTCATGCCTGCTGAAATTCTTGGAGAGTTGTTTTGTTGTAAAAATGTTGTTTTTTTAAGATTGCGACTTTGATATGCATGTTAGCGCAAAAATGTAATTATATAATAAAAGTTGTAGAGAATTTAAAATACTACAACGTTTATTTCAAACATTGTTTTTTTTTGTTTAACGCTTAGTTTAGCGGTAATTAGCAATTTTATGTTTTTTTCTCGCGAAATCGTGTGTTATGTTTTAAAATCTCAGCCTTAGTATGTATGCATTTTACGAAAAAAGTGTATAATGAGATTTTTAGGAAATTAAAAGATCTACAAATTTTAATTAAAGCATTTTTATATACAGAGTCTAGTTTAGTGTGAAAGAGTGATTTTCCGTATTTTTAAGCAAAACTGAGGTCGATTTTCATTTTTCGTATTTCACTCATGATTAAAATAAGGTTATGTTTTTTGAGGTTAGTTTTTTGTTTATTTCTAATGTTTTATTACTAATGTTAGGTTATATTGTTAATTATTTTAATTGGGAAGAGAAAGTCGTGTGAGTGTTTCAGATCAGATTATTTAAAAAATGGTTTATAAATTTTGTTGACAAAATCAGTTTTTGATTTACAACTCATATTTATAAACCATTCCATTCCATCAGCAAATGTCTTATCAAAATATTACAGTTACAAAGTTTACAGTTCACATTTAAATTACAGTTTACATTTTGGAGGGTCTGTTTTAGATACAAGATGACCACCATGTGTTAAATTTGAGTGTCCTATGCGCATCCTTGTGAGACTGACTTCATATTTCTTGTGTTAGTTAATGTCAGTTGTTTGTCCAAAACTTTGTGTTGTGATTCATGTAATTTTGTTGTTGTTAAAGTCATCAGCCGAAAGGTTAGTTTGAACCTTTAGTGGCTTTACTATGTAAAACGAGGATTGTAGTGGTTTACAATTGCCTTCCTCACTAAATTGAAAAGTATGCTTATCAGCATGCACGGCCCTCCGAAAAGCATCTACTTTCCACCCTGCAAATGACAACTTCACTTCATTCACCAATGGGTCTGTTTGTATAATGAAATTTATTACTCTCAGACGAGATAACGGTGACTAGTGCCTTTTACACCTCTACCTCTTTAGTTCTTAAATGTCATATAATTGGATGAATATGTGATAAGACAGAGAATTTTTTTTTGTAGCCCTGGAACTAGCAGATCGAGTGGAAATAATTTAACACTCTACCTGCTTAATATTAGTGTAGTCACTAATAATCTTTACTGTTGATATGACTTCAAAACAATAAAATATATTAAAAAAAAACAGATTTGTAACAGAAGATAGATTATCGAAACAATTAAAGAAGTAATAATATAAATAAATTAGTCTACAACAATAAAATAAATGTTATTAGTAAATAATTTACGTAAAATTTATGCAATACTGTTAAAAAATTAATACCATTTAAATAAAAATAAGTGAAACAATTTAAAGTTATAAATTAAAAATCAGATTAGTGACCTTTTCTAGGTTCAAAAATTTAAATTTGTAAAAAAATTAACTTGGTATAATGAAGTAGGCAAAATTAAATTTCTAATTAATGAAAGAGGAATTGTGTACTTCATGGGCGTAAATGCGTTTACTTAAAACAATAATAAAAAATATAAATAAAGGTTTTATAATTTTTAAATTAACTGAAGATATTTTTTATTATAAATTTTAATATAATTTGACATAGGCCTACCGTATTATTCTCTACATCACCAGATACTATAGCCTATATTTATTTTTTTTGTCTGTATATTTTTTTTAGTAGCACACCGCATTTTAATGTCACAGTTTTTTATTTAAAAAAAAAAACTTAGCAACTAACTCTTTGCCTCGACTACGGCACATCTTCTATAGGCCAGCCTAACTTTGCTCTGAATAAAACATTTTTAATTAAAATGATGGACAAAATATTATCTGCGTTGAGATAATAAATGCTGCACGCGTGGTACTTCCCTTCAGATTAATAGGATTTTTATAAAATGAAGCTTCACTCATAAAAACGTTTCGTTTTCATATTTTGTATTTTTAATGGCGGTTAGATACTTTTCTTTATTGCCTTTATTAATCTTTACTCAAGGTATCAGGTCCATATTTTTTTACTATATTACTAAATATTAATATTTATTATAAAATGGTTTAAAGCCGCTTTTCCTGAAAGAGATTTTATTTCCTACAAGGTATAAATCGTGCTAATATCTATTTAGAAATAGGAAAGTTTCATATATTTATTATTAATTTCTAACTTTTAACTTTTTAACTTTCCGATCACCAAGATAGCTAAAATTCAGATCGTTTGTTCCATAGTTGTTGAACAGAAAAACATTTGCATATCGAATATAAAAGACACTAATCAGAGTTATCTCCTCTGAAAGTAATGAATTTTATTATACATCCAGACCCTGTGGTGAATGAAGTGAAGGTGTCATTTGTAGATTGGAAAATATGTGCTTTTCAGAGGGCCCGGCATGCTGATAAGCGTACTTTTCCACTCCCATTGCCTTCTGAGGAAGGGAATTGTAAACCACCTCACATCTCGTTTTATTTAGTAAAACCTCTACAGGTTCAAACCAGCCTTTCGGCTGATGACCTAAACAACAGCATTCGAATATTTATGCTTCATTAATTAAAAAAGGGGCGGCTACACTAAAGAAGTACACATTACAGTTCATTTCATTTAACTTTGGAATTTTTTTAATCCCTAACATTTGTGTACATTGCAATTCGCTCAACTGAAAACAATAAGCAACCCTATGGCCCAATGAGATGAGGGTGATGATGTGTATGACATGTAGTCTTGTACAGACCCAGACCGACTATACCTTAGAGAGTATGGTTAATTGAACCCAACCATCAAAGTACACTGGTAACCACTGTTTTAGTATTCAAATTTGTATAAACGTAACTAACTTTACTAGGATTTGAACCGGGAACCTGCGTCTCCGAAAATTAACTGTTAAATAGGTGATTCGTGGCAACGACTTTACCTCTAGACCAACCAGGTGGGTAACTTTGGGAATGGTGTAAACAAAATGTACGAGCGTTAGGTTGAAAAAATGAGATTAGCGTAACTAGTGCTGATCTTTGAACAATGTCCTGTTTTGCGGTTAAATACAATTTCGGGTTTGATGTGAATTGGTGTTCGCGGTTGGGACAACTCGCGCTAAGGATTTTATGTTACCTCAGTTACAAAAATTCCAATGATACGAAGAATAACAATAGTTTGATATTTTCCTAAAGAAGTACGATTTTGAAAATCGATGTGGGGATTCTCTAATCGATTCCTAGGAAAAGTAACTGATGATGTTATGTGGAAAAATGTTAATAACAACCAGAAAATCAAATTATAGTCCGATTCACGAAAAAAACACTTGTCTTTAAACAGCAATATCTTTTGAACCGTTGTATGGAAAAACAATTACAATACATCAAATTAAAGCTTGTGTTTTGTTGGATACAGGATATACTTTAACATTTTTGCAAATTTATAGTGTATAAAAAAAACGAATTACGTATAAAAAGTACCCTGTTTTTAACCACTTTTCCAGTATACCCAACTTCAAGGTACTATTACTTTGTTTACGCATACTTTAAAATGTATAGGGCTACAAAGTATTACATCTTAATGTAATCTTGTAACCAACAATAAAACACGGTTTAATTTGATGTATCGTAATTGTTTTTACCTACAACTGAAGAGCTTAGTGGATGAACGTGCTATGTAACAATTTTTCAAAAATTTATTTTTTGTGATTGCTGAAGGTGTTTGTTGCATACTTAGTTACGTAGATGATACAAGGGGATGGGCGGACTATGTACAGCTTAATTTTAAGGTTTGCAGAGAAATAAGATGTTAATATCATTTGACCATCAGAATCCATTAGCGATTCGCCTCCTTGACAACAGCGAAGATACTCACAGACTGAAACGCTTTAAACCATTGGACTTACCTCTACGATTTTGTTAGTCATTTAATTTTAATTTTTTATCTTTTCTACTTCAACTCCTAATCATCAGCATCTCATAATTGGCGTCGTTTTCATCTCTACCATCGTCATTGTCATCTCCAACTTCAACTCTTTGTGTTTCGGGATGTTGATTCACGGTTCATCAAGTTTGATTTTGTATAGATATATTTTTTTTTGTTTCTTCACAGTTTAGTCTTTTTCAAACACACTACTGAGTGTCGTTTGTGTTTTAATTCTAAGGACATTACTCAGATTTTCTCATATTTGCTTAAAGTAATTGTATCTATTAACTGATTGCAAAAGAAAACTATACTGTTAAAAAAAAATATCATTTAACACCTTCTTCTACCAGAATTCACTACAACCTAATAGACATACGAGGGGGTACCCAAAAGAAACCGGAATTATTTTTTAAAACTATTTATTTTTTATTTTTTTACAAAAGAACCTTATCCCCTTCAAAATACTCTCCATTACAACTAATACATTTGTCCCACCGGTGCTTCCACTGTTCAAAACATTTTTTGTACTCCTCTTCAGTGATGGCTGCCAGCTCATCCGTCGTTTTTTTCTTGACATCATCAACGTTGTTAAATCGGAGACCTTTCATGCCCCTTTTCATGCGTGGGAACAAGAAAAAATCACACGGAGCCAGATCGGGTGAGTACGGTGCGTGTGGTAGCAAAACCATGCCGTTTTTCGCCAAAAACTGGGTAACCGAGATTGCCGTGTGTGCAGGCGCGTTGTCGTGGTGGAAAAACCAGTCCCCTGTCTGCCACAAATTAGGTCTTTTACGACGAATGCTGTTTCGTAGTCTTCTTAACACTTCAAGATAAAAAGCTTGATTTACCGTCTGGCCTGGTGGAACGAACTCTGAATGGACAATTCCCCTCACATCAAAAAAATAAATCAGCATTGTTTTGATGTTCGATCTGACTTGACGACGTTTTTTTGGTCGGGGTGATAATGAAGTCTTCTATTGACTGGATTGTTGTTTGGTTTCTGGGTCGTACCCATAGCACCAAGACTCGTCACCCGTAATGATCTTTGACATGAAATCTGGATCAGTTTCAAGCTGTTGTTTCAAATCACTACACGATTCAATTCGACGTTCCTTTTGAGTGTCTGTCAGAACCCGAGGCACAAACTTGGCAGCGACTCTTTTCATTGTCAAGTCTTCTGTTAAAATGCGTTGGACTGAGCTCCAAGATAACCCACTAACCTGTGATATTTGGTCAATGGTCTGTCGTCGGTCTGTTCGTACAATTTCTTTCACTTTCACAACATTTTCGTCTGTTCGGGAAGTCGACGGTCGTCCAGAACGAGGTTTGTTCTCAATCGACATGTCGCCATTTTTAAAGCGCAAAAACCACTCGTACACTTGGGTTTTTCCAATAGCGTCGTCTTTGTAAGCTGTGTTCAACATTACAACTGTTTCCGCGGCGTTTTTACCGAGCAAGAAGCAAAATTTCACAGCCGCACGTTGTTCATTAAAACTTGCCATCATGAAAAACGACACGAGCACAAAACAGCACTAGCGAGAACAATCACTGCACGAGAACAGAACAAGCTAGATCAACGAACAAAATGGCATAGAACTGGCAATGAGTAGCGCTACAAGCAGCCTAGTGGCGGGAATTTGTACTGCACAAGCTCCGCCCACAGCAGAGCTATTCCGGATACTTTTGGGTACCCCCTCGTATTTTTAGAGTAATAACAATGTTAAATGCAGTAATGAAAACTTATCATCATCATCATCATTAGTTTGCATTGTGTTTTTTTAAATGTATCTTATAAAGATTTTTCTGAGTATTTTGTATTATTAAATTACCGTTAATTAATTTATAAATGATATAGTGTACAATAAAGATTTTATAGTTGATGAAAGTGTTGTATGCGTGAGAATAAGTATCGTAAGGTGTCATATGACCATGGTAGTCGATGCTCGATAAATCCAGTAAAAAAGTGACAATGAAAAGTAAAGTTTGTAGAACTTTTCATTGCATAAGAAAAAAATTTCATGAAGGAATAGGTCTTTGTACTTTCATAGCAATACTAAACTACTTTTGTTACATAGGATCTTCATCCACTAAGCTCTTCAACTGTAAAAGCTGTCCTAGAATTTGGCTGTACCTTTTAAAGATACTTTGTATACGTACCTTACCAACGCATGATTGCGCAAATTTATCTTACTTTCCATTCGTGTGCGTTAAGGATAGCTACTGAATCAAAAACTATAGAATGATTAAAAAAGAGCGCCGGTTTTGATATATCAAATTAAGAGATTTATTTTATTGAAAAACTGAAAATATATACATCAACAAGTTCATCTTACCTTCCGATTTCATGTATGAAAAATGATGTCATGCATGTGTCCTCCTCTACTGCGCTGGCACGCATCAACTCTGTCCATGAAATTGGATATTACTGCACGACAAGTTTCGACTTCCATTTGCCCGATAACCCGTCGAATTTCCTCCTTCAAGTCATTAAAGTTTCGGGGTTTATTGGCATACACCAATGACTTCAGATGACCCCAAAGATGAAAGTCACAAGGCGTCAAGTCACACGACCTTGGTGGCCATTGATGGTCGGAATTACGAGAAATGATGCGATCCTGGAACCGTTCACGGAGCAACAACATTGTTTCTCGTGCAGCAACTGAATTTTATACGGGTGTTATTGGAGATCGTACCGAAGAATTCTCCGTACAGAAGAACATCGTAAACCCAATTGTTGAGAACGGCGACGTATTGATTTTGCTGGGCTAACAGCCACACTCCCACGAACCAACGCAACGTTCTGCTCAGTTCGGCCAGAACGACGACGTCCAGAACTTTTAAGGTCGACTGTTGAACCCGTCTCAAAAAACTTTTTCATCTGCCTGCGAACTGTTGATTCATTCGGTGCTTCATTACGTCCTAGAGTACCGCGAAGTCGCCTGACAGTAGCCGGATAACTCTCTCCACTCTGGTAAAATGTTTTGACGATTAACACTCGTTGTGCAATAGTAAACTTCTCCATGGTTAGACACAGACTGCGAGAGTACTACACTGCGAACAAGAGAAACTACAACTGAATCGTCAATCGGAATGTTCTCCGAAATAGAAATAAGGTCTAACAATGTTGCCAACCGATAAACAAAAATTTACCAGCCGTTTAAAAACCGGTGCTCTTTTTGAATCACCCGCTATTACTGATGTGGCGAAGATGGATTTTTTAGGGTGCATTGGCACAATAACACACACTATAAAAGTCTCTATTCAGCTGGTTCTAATCATAACAATGTTGTAAATGTAAAGCTTAACGAATAGAAAGTTACAAAAAAAATAAAATAAAACTATAGAAGAGTACGTTGTGTTATAAATAGTTAATTATTTGTCGAAAGTTTAATTATGTTGAATTTGAAATTCTGAAATCATCTTTACAAAGATTATTCAAATTAGATGAGTTGATGTCGCATGTAAAGTGACTGTTTATGGGAACAAACGAATGATAAACATATAGAGAATGCTGTGACGACAATGGCGCTAGTACTAATTAACTAGAACCTACAACGTGAAAACAAAATTAGTGCTCAAAATGCAAATGTATTATACAAAATTGGTTACTTAATTATTTATTTATTCCTCTTAATAATTACTGAATAAATAATTTCAATTATCTTTTACTGAAAATAGTAAATAATATATCAGTTGTAATATAGGGAAAAATTCACGTTAATTGTAAAAAAATAAATAATGGTGAAACACTCACACGACTTTATCTTGTCAATGTTATTATGAAAAATATAAACTATGTCATTGTAAATATTGTAAAATGAAAAACATAACCTAGTTTTAATCATGAGTAAATGACGGAAAATGGATATCAGTCTGTTCCACTTAAAAATACGGTAAATTGTTAAAATAACAATACACACAGAAAAGATATTAAAATTACTCAATTTATAGACTATTTTATAAAATTATATAATATTATAATTAAAAAGTTCGGCCAATTAGTGTTTTTTTTTGTATTTCTAAGTTCTGGGGGTTGATTTTCAATTTCCGTCATTCGTGACTAAAATTATTTTATGGTTGCACTGGCCTACAACCGTAATCATTGTTAAGTTAGTTTTTTTTATTTACTTATTAAATTATTTTATTTTGGTTTTCTTTAATTTTGAGGTCTCATGATATCCCTACTGCATTGTCGTTTCAGTCTTCGTGTAGAGGCATTTGGTAAATCTGGTGTGTCTAGGTCAACAATGAGCTGATTCGGATTATTATGTAATTTCTTTTTAAATCGTGTGTATGTGCGCAGGAACACATCGTTGATATATGGGACGTTTAAGTGTGTGCCTCGGTCGTTACGTAAAAGGGTGCACTAGTTATCTGTGTTAACAGTTTGAACTGAAAGCGTTGTATTTTCAAAATGACCGACGGTTTGGTACAACAGTAAATTTGGCTGCTATACATCCAAACGGTTCTTAGGTAACAGAGGGGTCTAGTATAAAAACCAGCCACATCCAAAAAATGTTTTTTTTTGTTTTTGTTATTTTTTACAAGTTTTTACTTTCTCTTGCCTATATGAATATATAGGAAGGAAAGTATTGTTTTCATGTCGATTTTTCGAAATCGAGTTTTCACCGGATCTATACGTTTTCAGACCCCCTGAACCCAAAAAACATGTTTTTAGCGATTGGTCTGTGTGTGTGTGTGTGTGTCTGTGTGTGAACAGAATATCTCAAGAACGGAACATCGTACGAACTTGAAACTTAAAACTTAAGTTACATACTACTACCGGACCCGACACGAACATTTTCATCAAAATCGGTCAACCGGAAGTAGTAGTTTATTCGTATAATTTTTCACTTTTTTGCGATTTTCTCAAAAACTGGTCCTACGATTTTTTTTAAAATCGCCTGGTTTACTACATTTTTTATGCTCTACAAGATAGGGTAGGCGCCATGTTTGCTGAAATTCTGCGTGAGGCTGTTTTTACGTAAAAACATTTTTTTTTAAGATTGCGGCTTTAATATGCATTTTAGCGCAAAACGTTATAGAACAAAAGTTGTAGAGAATTTAAAATTCTACAACTTTTATTTCAAACATTTTTTTGTATAACGCTTAGTTTAGCGGTAATAAGCAATTTTCAGTTTTTTTCTCACGAAAACGTGAGAAAAATTGATTTTTTAAACATTTCGGCCTTAGTATGCATTTTACGACAAAAGTGTATATAATTAAATTTATAGAAAATTAAAAGATCTACAACTTTTGTTTAAAGCATTTGTCTCTACAGAGCCTAGTTTAGCGTGAAAGCGTGATTTTCCGTATTTCTAAGCCAAACTGAGGTTGATTTTCATTTTGCGTCTTTCACTCATGATTAAAATTAGGTTATGTTTATTTCTAATGTTTTATTACTAATGTTTGGTTTATTGTTAATTATTTGCATTGGCAAGAGAAAGTTGTGTGAGTGTTTCACACCAGATTTTTAGTGTTATGAACATAGTAAATAGGAGAATCCATATCAAAACGATCCATATTCAATGAAAATGCTCAAAAAAGTTTGAAGTTATTTTTAAAACAAGTCACATCCGTACTTAGGGAAATAGCCAGTGAGTGCACTAGTGCACTTCTGTGGTGCAACTAAATTATATTCTTTCAAAAACAATGAAGTTTTGTAGTTACTGCAGTTATGTTAAGACGATTTTATTACAACATCGTTTAATTTTGTTATTATGACAGAGTATGCCCATAACAGACAGGTAGAGTGTCAATTTATTTACACTCAATCTGTCCGTTGCAGGGCTAAAATAAATAGTTCTGTTTCTTATCACATGGTCAGCCAATTAAATGACTGAATCATTTAAGAACAGAAGAGGTAGAGGTGCAAAAGACACTAATCAAAGTTATCTTCTCTGAAAGTAATGAATTTCATTATACAGCCAGACCCTGTGGTGAATGAAGTGAAGGTGTCATATGCAGAGTGGAAAATATGTGCTTTTCAGAGGGCCTGGCATGCTGATAAGCGTAATTTTTCACTCAGTGAGGAAGGAAATGGTAAACCACCTCACCCCTCGTTTTACTTAGTAAAACCTCTAGAGGTTCAAACCAGCCTTTCGGCTGATGACCTAAACAACAATGACAGAGTACTATTTAAGTGATTATTTTTAATAGCTTGAAAAATTTTGATTTTGAACAATTTAATTTTAGCACGCCTTAGTACTCAATGAAAATTGTATTTTTTGTATAATTTATAGTTAGGAGTAGTTACTTTATTAAATTAGTTGAAACGATTAAATTTATCGGTTACCTTAATGAATAAAACCATGATTTTTCACAAAAAAAGCCAGTAAAATTTTGTTTCAAAACCAGCCAAGTCCCCGAATGAGTTTCAAAACCAACCACATTTAAAAGAAAAATTAGTTTTCCTAGATTTTGAAAAGACATATTTTTATTATATTTATACACATTAATATGGGATTTAAAACTTATAGCTTGAACTATTAACCAAAACGGTAGATACTGTAGTTTAAATGTAATCGTTTGTTTTGCTTTCCTAAAACATTTTATGAAATGGATATAGCTGATTTTGATACTAGACCCCTCTATAAATTAGTAGTTTTAGATGAAGTGGGAGTTTAGAAGATGTGGAAATCAACGAATACAGTTGTTTACGTCTAGCGTCCAAAGTTTTTCACGTTTCGTTAGGCCTATGTTGTACGTTATATATGTTGGTTCCACGTTAGTTTTGTATCGATGTAGAAATAAAAATATTTTAATCTGTTATTTTGAGGAAGTGGCACATCATTCGAATAGACTGGACCACCACAAATAATAATTAAAATACTGTTTCTAATTACAGCTACAAAATTTACGTACTGTACGGTTTTGGTATCATTAATTTTTAAAAACAATTTACATAGCATATCTTCTTTATTCTAGTGTTGGTTTCATAATAGAGAGGATCCAGTTTTGTCTGTTTAGTAGAAAACTTGAGTTCTTCAAGCGCCATGCGGTAACAGTTAACCTCGCTTTTAATATACGTTATCACTTTATTAATTCTCTCAGTTTCGGGATCATTTTCTTTTATGTACTCACAGAACTTTTCTAGATGTTCGAAAGCTTCACGTAAACCTTTCACACCCAGGGCTGGCGGCAAACGTGGGCGTAGAACAAGACTGTAGTGGTATTGAATCATTGCCTCTCGGTATTTCATAAATTCCTGTTCTGCCGACATCATATAAAAAGGTGAAAAATCAATTTCTACTTCTATCGCTACTAGATCTTCATTATCCAGTCACTGTTTATCATGTTCAATAACTTTTTTGTTGTATTTTTCTTCGCTTACGTCTTTTATCACGAAACTTTGAAACCGGACCCTCGTATATTTAAGAAACGGTGCAAAAATGACGACTGCGTAACTTTAAAATCGTGTAAATCAAAACGCGTAATTCTAAGGCATGCTTGTATTCTTTTTTGGAATAAGTATTAGCCCTATTATTATTTTTGTGATAATATATGAGGGAAAGTGTGTTCGAGAATTCTCGAGAAGGACCGGGATTTTAAAAGTGTTAATGTAATTAATAATAGCAAATGTAGTATAAATTAACAGTAAATGAGTATAGGGTTTTAAGAAATAGAAATATAATGCCCAAATGGTTATGTATAGAGGTTAGCCTATTGTTGTACGGTTATCTGAAAGAGCCGGATACCTATTTAGATATTTGGCACTTTTGTAACCCCTTTCCTTCAATCCTAATTTGTTTACAGTTTGTTAAGATCGAAAATCTCTGTCCTTCTCGAAGTGTCCATAGCTCACCTATATGAACGCAGCCGGTTTAGTGAGAGTTAATCTTTGATCTACCATCGATGAGTTTTGATCTGTTAATGAGTTATTGTGTGAGAGTACGTCTGCGAAGAGATCCAGCTTATTGTAGACACGTATAATCGTTTTTAACTTTGTAAGTTGGATTTAGTTAATGTTATGTTATCAAGTGATTGTATTTAGTTTGTTATTTATTGTAAGTAATTTAAGGGTGTAGTCAACTCAAGAAGATGATTTTTTAAAATTTTGATTGTTTTTTGCATTTATTTGAAGTTTCAAATTTTCTGAAGCCGAACATTTTTTTACTTTGTTTGTACGTTGACAAAAAGTTATAAAACCATTTGTTTAAAATTAAAAAAAAGCTCATTAGTAAGGCGAGTAAAATTATTCCTTCAAGTTTTCCGGAAATGTAGTTTTTGCATGATTGTACATTCTTGGGAATTAGATATTTTGGTTTATATTGGAGATACTTGGATGATGTTTTTTTTCAAATATTCATAATTTCTTACTCTATTATCTATGGAATGATGATTACAAAAACCTTAGTAGGGATTTAGTTAAAACATAATTTGTGAATACATAAAATAAATGTTTTTGAAAATATGGTTTTTCTTCAATAAATTTCTTGTAAGAAAAATACATACAAGCGCATACAACAGATTATACACAACAATTTTCCGTATTTTGTAGCATAACAATCATGTTGATATTTTTCTTGGTTCCTGAGATATTTGATTTCCTGTAAAAGCCCGCTTTTCCAACCTCACCCTTATATTAGGGGCTGTAATTAATTTTTTGGCTTGGTTCAAATGGTAGATCATTACTAGTAAATGGCTCTTTCATTTAAAATAAATAATGATAAATTATAGCCAGAAGTTTTCATTTTCATTTTCTGGGTTGACTATCCCCTTACTGTAGTAGGCCTAATGTTGTAATTAATTTGTAGATTTAAGTAGCATAATTAATTGTAATTTATAATGCTTAGTAAATATTTGATTGTGATTTTAAACGATAGTTTGTTAATTATTTAATTTACCCAGATCCCTTAACGGACTTTAGAGATAACTGTCTCATTATTATTATTATTATTATTATTATTATTATTATTATTATTATTATTATTATTATTATTACTATTATTATTACTAGTCGTAAAACTCCCAAAGTGGAAGACGCTAAGTAAAGATGGTTCAGTTTTGGGGTTTCTTGTTGTTCTTTTTATTTGCCCACCAGTTTTTCATTTCTTGCGAGAATTTAGCTATTCTTTCTTCACTCCATTTTACTCGTTCTCGGAGCTTTTGTCTCTGGTTTAACTTCCCATTTCTCAACCTTCCTCCTAAAATTGTTTCTTGTGTCCAAGTCTTCTTTCACAATATTAGCCATTTCCAAGTCTTTTTTAACATTTCGGATCCATTCTCCTCCATTAACGAGGGATGTTACGTAGGTATTTTACTATTTTTTTTGTTAGTCTGTGATCGGGAAGCCTCATTATATGGCCATAGAATTTAAGGCGTCTTTTCCTCATGTCTGTCTCTACGTTAGAATATTCTTCAACTTTAGACGTTTTCTGTAATCTATATCCATTTTCGGTCCATCTCGGTCCCAGAATCTTCCTGATTATCCTTCTTGCTTCTTTCTTTAGATTTTCCATATCTGTTTTCCTGTTTAGTGATAAAGTTTCGCTGGCAAATCGCATTCCTGGTTTAATTACTGTATTGTAGTGTCTAATTTTGGTATTTAGCGATAAACATTTTTTATTATAAAGGTTTTGTACCAATCCCAGGCCTCTACGAGCTTTTTGTATTCTTTCTTGTTGTGAATATTTTTCAGAGATAGTTTCTCCTAGATATTTAAAATAAGCTACTCTTTTAATTTCTCCATATTTGGTTTGAAAATTGGCGATTTCTAGATTCGTTGTCGTAAATACGACAATAATAATAATATATAACAATAATAATAATAATAATAACAATAATAATAATAATAATAATAATAATAATAATAATAATAATAATAATAATAATAATGATAATAATAATAATAATAATAATAATAATAATAATAATAATAATAATAATAATAATAATAATAATAATAATAATAACAATAATAATAATAATAATAATAATAATAATAATAATAATAATAATAATAATAATAATAATAATAATATTATTATTATTATTCTATTAAACTGTGGCCTACATTAATATTTGTTTAACGTTACCGATACACAGAATATTAATATCGAAAGCGTTAATCCTAACTTTGCTCGGTCAGTAATTCCAATCTCAGCTCACGATTCTTACAAGAAACAGGATAAAACTTTGTAACAAGTTATTAAATGAGACAGCGGTAGAATAGAAGAAAGCACAGGAAGTAGAATGAGGAAATGACTGATTGAAACAGTGTAATAATGATGAGATGATGAAAGGCAGGAAAAAGGGATTTAATAAACTGTAATCTCTCAGGTATACTTAATTTTAATTAAAACTCTGGTGTGAAACACTCATGAAACTTTCTCTTGCCATTGCAAATAATGAGTAACATATGTTAAAATTAGTAATAAAGCATTAGAAATAAACAAACTAACCTCAAAAAACATAATCTTATTTTAATCATGAGTGAATGATGCAAAATGAAAATGAACCTCAGTTTGGCTTAATAATACTGAAAATCACTCTTTCACACTAAACTAGACTCTGTAAATTGATTTAATCTTCTATAAATTTAATTATATACACTTTTGTTGTAAAATGAATACTAAGACCGAAATCTTAAAAAATACATTTTTTACAGATTTTTATGAAAATATAAAAACAGAAAATCTCTAATTACCGCTAAACTAAGCGTTATCAAAGAAATGTTTGTAAGAAAAGTTGTAGATTTTTAAATTTTCTACAACTTTGGATATACTATTTTGCCTTAAAATGCAAATGAAGGACGCAATCTTTTAAACAAAACTTTTTCTACGACACTAAAGCCTTTCCAAAAATTTCAGCAAACACAGCGTCTTTTTATCTGGCAGAGCATAAAAAATTTAGTAAATGAGGCGATTTTAAAAAATCGTAGGAACCGTTTTTTAGAAAATCGCAGAAGAGTGAAAAATGACACGAATAAACTACTTCTTTCGGTTGACCAATTTTTAAAAAAATGTTCGTGTCGGGTTCTCTAGTAGTACCTTACTTAAGTTTCAAGTTTGAACTTAGTACGATGTTTATTTTCGTTCTTGAGATATTTTGTTCACACACACAAACACAGACGCGCGCGCGCACACACACACACACACACACACACACAGGCCGGTCGCTGAAGACATGTTTTTTATGTTAAAGGGGTCTGTAAACGAGTATATCCGGGGAAAAATCGGCATGAAAACAATACTTTCCTGCCTGTATATTCATATAGGAAAGAGATAGTAAAAAACACTTTAGACTAAACACTAAGGACAAGATTTTCGTCCTTCTGCTACAAGATAAATGTGATTACTTCACAAAACAGAAAAAAATTTAACATAACGAATATCAAAACAGCCCCGCGTCACCTGATGACACAATATGGAAAATTGGGAAAGTTTATAGCCTAAAGTACCTCAGGGAGATAATACAACCAAGGACTAGCGAAAATGAAGCAAACAACAGGCGAGGAAAGATGGCCGGTGCACTTCGAGGAATTCACCAGTTGTTTAACAAGAAAGCACTCTCAAGACAAGCCAAGATTAGACATTAAAATACCGTGACAAAACCTGTGTGTCTGTACGAGAGTGAGTGCCTTAAAATGACGGGGAAGGCTGGTCTAAGAGAAGCAGAAAAGTTTGAGAGAAACATCCTCCGCAAGATAATGGGTCCGAAGATATTAGACGGATAAAATAAGTTACAAGGTCCAGAAGAACTGTACAAGTAAAATGAACGATTAGAAAAAAAAAGACTAAAGGTTTACGGACACCTGTTTAGAATGGATGGAAAATATGATACACAAAAAATTTTTAAATTGCTAAAGAATAGACCGAAGGTGTCGAATAAATGGTTTAAAAAGGTCAAAAAGGATTTTGAGAAAACCGGAGAAACTGAAAAAAATTAATGAACCGAACCAAATTCAGACAACAAAAGGATTTATTAATTGTATAACAAATCAAATCTTTAATCAGAAGTGGATAAAATAATTAAGTATGAAAATAGCCGGTTTAAAGTCTTGCATGATTTGCGAGGGTAGAACAATAAGACACTAAATAGTAGACCTAAGGTGTCGGTTTAAAGAAGTCAAAAAGAATATTGATAAAACCGAAATAAACCGAGAAAACTTAATGAAAAGAACCAAATTCATACAACTAATTACGAACTTTAAGGGCTTCTACGAAGGGCAAAAACAGAACACCGGGTGAACAGAAGAAAGGAGAAAAGTCTGCAGTGCGTGAATGCTGAGAATGTAGGCTGCAAAAATAGCTTCCAGAAACGTCTTAAGTTTCCTCACGTGGTCTAAAATTGGCCCCATACGAAAACACATTAAGTTACAATACATAATAATATCATTGTAATAATTTATTCCCATAACAGACAGGTAAGAGTGTTAAATTATTTGCACTCAATCTGTCATATCCTGGGCTACAAATAATAGTTGTTTCTTATCACTTGGTCAGTCAAACGACTGAATCATCTAATACAACAAAAGAGATAGTGGTGTAAAATACACTAGTTAGAATTATCTCTTCTGAGAGTAATGAATTTCATTTAAATTTGGGAGCTGACTTGTTTGCTAGTGCGGTATGAAGTGCAAGGGGGACTGGTACAACAGTAGTTATTCCAAATGGTTTGTGAGTAATATTTTTAGAACAGCGCGTACTAATGGTATTATTACTACTACCAGGTTATAGAAGGAGGGGATTCTTACAAACAATCTTCTCCACCCGAATTCCTTACGCTAGCAATCAAGTGAGCTCCCATCTTTATCTGGCATTCTTTATCTTTAACTTATTTGAATATCAATATCTGGCATTACAGCCAGATATGTGGTGAATGTACGGAAGGTGTCATTTGCAGGGTGCAAAAATATAATATTATGTGCTTTTCAGAGAGCGTTGCAGGCTGATAAGCATATTTTTTAACTCAGCGAAGAACGAAATTGTGAAGCATCTCACTTCTCATTTTACTTAGTAAAACCTCTTGAGTTTCAAACTTTCGGCCGATGACCTAAACACGAATAATTATGTATTGTATAGGGAAATCATTACCTATTTAGAGAATTTGTTATTTTTATGAATATCTAGTTGCTGAAAGAACCTGAAATAAACGGTTCAGTATTTTCATCTGAAAAATCTGGTGTGAAACACTCACACAACTTTCTCTTGCCAATGCAAATAATTAACAATAAACCTAACATTAATAATAAAATATTAGAGATAAACAAAAAACTAACCTCAAAAACATAACCTTATTTTAATCATGAGTGAATGATGCAAAATGAAAATCAACCTCAGTTTGGCTTAGAAATATGGAAAATCACTCTTTCTCTCTAAACTAGGCTCTGTAGAGAAAAATGCTTTAAATAAAAGTTGTAGATCTTTTAATTTTCTATAAATTAAATTATATACACTTTTGTCGTAAAATGCATACTAAGGCCGAAATCTAAAAAAATCAATTTTTCACACATTTTCGTGAGAAAAAAAACAGAAAATCGCAAATTACCGCTAAACTAAGCGTTATACAAAAAATTGTTTGAAGTAAAAGTTGTAGAATTTTAATTCTCTACAGCTTTTATTATATAAAGTTTTGCGCTAAAATGCATATTAAAGCTGTAATCTTAAAAAACAACGTTTTTACGTGAAAACAGCCTCACCCAGAATTTCAGCAAACATGACGCCTACCCTATCTTGTAGAGAATAAAAAATTGAGTAAACCAGGCGATTTTAAAAAAAATCGTAGGACCAGTTTTTGAGAAAATCGCAAAAAAGTGAAAAATTACACGAATAAACTACCACTTCCGGTTGACCGATTTTGATGAAAATGTTCGTGTCGAGTCCGGTAGTGGTACGTAACTTAAGTTTCAAGTTTCAAGTTCGTACGATGTTCCGTTCTTGAGAAATTCTGTTCACACACACACACACACACACACACACACATACACACACACACACACAGACCAATCGCTAAAAACATGTTTTTTGGGTTCAGGGGGTCTGAAAACGTATAGATCCGGTGAAAACTCGATTTCGAAAAATCGACATGAAAACAATACTTTCCTTCCTATATATTTATATAGGCAAGAGAAAGTAAAAATAAATAGAATTGGGTAAAATAAATTTATGTAATATAGTAACATCTGTTAAGGGGAGACTGTACTTTGTATCCCGCCAATGTTAAATTTACTATTTTTAGGTACATTTTTCATAGGATTGATAAAAGATAGGGAAATTAAACTTTGCACCCTATAAATGTCGGGTTTCTTCTCGAGCTACTGCAATTTTTTCAATTTAATCTTTGGACCATACCATTTTTTTTATATTACACATAACAAAAGATTTTTACAAATTGTTTTCAAACAGCTGATTTTTGTTAATCGACTAACAGTGCGCGAACTTACGTTCTGATTTGTTATTTAATTTATAGTTTATTCTTTATAGATACCGGTGGTAATTTTTGTTTGTGACATTCATTATTTAATATAGTTTCGTTTGATATGTGACAATATGTGTGATATTTATTTTAAATAAGACTTTTTTATTTCATTTAAATTACCACAACAATCAACGTCGGTTGCCATGGCAACGGAGAACACTAACCTAGATGTTGAACCAAATGGCAGCGATTCAATATGGGAAACCGTGGTCGGGAAAAAAAGACCACTCTCAAATAGTGATCAAGATTCACGCCTAAAGAAGAGACAAGAAATTGACAATACAGTGCGTCTTTCTAACTCATTTTCACCTCTGTCAAACACTATGGATGCAACAGAACTACGAGAGGACAAAGTTCCTCCAATATATTTAAAGGGAGTAGCAGATGCCAACTGTCTTATAAAAATCCTGAGAGACGTTGGAGGACAGGACTCATTTACTTTAAAAAGCAGCGTCTCTAACGTTATCGTTTACCCGAATTCGTCTGCAACTTACAGGATATTTGTGCGGTGTCTTGAACAACACAACGCAAATTTTCATACATATCAACTGCCTTCGGAGAAACTTCCAAAGGTTGTTATACGCGGATTACATCCTTCTGCAAGAACAGAAGATATCCAAGAAGCTTTTAGTCAGTTAGGATACACTGCTGTTACAGTGACAAATGTTCTATCTCGCCGAAAAGTAATTGTGAATGACAAACAAGAAGAAGAAATCATCCGAACACCTTTACCACTCTTTTTTGTAGAAATAAGCAGCGACACATATGACGAGAAGGTTTTTGATCTGAAATCTCTTCTTAGCTACAGAATTGTTATTGAAGAACCACGAAAGAAACGCAGTATACCACAGTGTACTAGATGCCAGTCGTTCGCTCACACCAAAACCTACTGTCGCCACCCATTTCGATGCGTACGTTGTGGTGAAGCGCATGATTCAAAAATCTGCACAAAAACACGCACGACACCTGCAAGATGCGCTAATTGCCGGGGCACGCACCCTGCCAACTATAAAGGTTGTCAGGTGTACCAAACATTGCGCAATCAACGACAGCAAAGGACAGCGTCTTCTGCTCCAGCACAACCAGCAGCAACCACATCATTCAACCAGACAGACTTCCCTCCGCTACCAAACAACACAACAATCAACAACACAGCTTGGCAAAAATCTTCACAACCAGCTACAGCACGACAAAGAACATACAGCAACACTGAAGACATCAACACTAACCAGTCGTCCCAGTGGCCTCCTGTCGAGTCGCATTCACAGACATCAACTGATTTAGTAAGTTTAATCACAAATTTAAATAAACTCATCCAACCCCTTTTCAGTCTTCTTTCACAATTAACTAATCTTACACAGTCGCTCGCTCACACATATGCCAAATAACTTACTGACTTGTGGGTCCCTGTCAGTTCTTCTATGGAACGCAAATGGTCTCGCCCAGCACAGAAACGAACTAGACTTTACATTGCATGACAAACGTATTGACATAGCTTTAATTACGGAAACACACTTTACTTCACGAACTAGGTTCTTCATTCGAGATTACACAACATACAGAACGGATCATCCAGACAACACAGCTCACGGTGGTGTTGCAGTAATTATTAAATCATCTTTAACTCATTATCCCTGTCAAAACATTTCCACCCCTTGCATTCAATTCTCCTGCATCGTAGTAAAAACTCTTCATAAAAATATTACAATCGGTTCTGTTTATTGTCCTCCACGATTTGTTATCTCTCGAGCTATGTTTTCTGACTTCTTTACTAAACTTGGTTCGTGCTTCCTAGTCGGTGGTGACTTTAATGCCAAACATGTTCATTGGGGCTCTCGATTGAGCACTTCTCGAGGAAGAAATCTTTTTAGTAGTATAACTGTGAATAATGTACGTGCAATTTCTCCGAATTCTCCCACTTATTGGCCAACTTCCCCTAGAAAAATTCCGGACCTTCTTGACCTGTTCTTCCAAAAAGGCCTAACGAACGTTCCATACGACATTTCGTCTACACCGGACTTATCATCTGACCATTCTCCTGTGTATCTGTCGCTGTGGGCAGAACCCAGTTCCCAAACCAACCCAACCTTAGTCGCTGGAGAGACGAATTGGAATAACTTTCGTGAAATTTTAAACGCTTCGTTAAATATACCTATTTTACTGAAAACCGGAGAGGAAATAGAAAAGGCAATAGAATTCTTTAACGAAACTGTACAGCAGGCTGTATGGACCTCTTCAATCTGTAAACCTCCGAAATTGTACCCAATTTACCCACAATACATTAAAAATCTTATCACTGACAAACGGCGAGCCAGGAAAAGGTGGCAAAACACTCGATTGCTTGCTGACAAACGTATATTTACTAAATTAACTAATTTACTTAAGACTCAACTAAAACTTTTTCGAGATGATAAACGTGATGAACAAATCAGTCAACTTTCCAGTCGGGATGGTAGCTTGTGGAGGAAAACACGAGCTATGCTCCGACAGTCGCAAGTGCGCGTTCCAATACGTAACGAGGGGGAGCCGTGGAGAATCACAGACGAAGAGCAAGTAGAACTCTTTGCTGACCATTTAGAGCAGATATTCCAACCACATCAGGACTTAGCAGACGTCACACATGATGGTTATGTCCTACAATCCCTAGACACACCTTTGCCGGTTTCGCTTCCCCATGATCCGATTAAACCTTCTGAGATCAAACGCGAAATAGCCGTTTTAAAAACTGGAAAAGCCCCTGGATATGATCTTATATGCTCCGAAGTACTCAAAGAATTGCCTCGAAAGGGTATTGTATTTCTAACATGTTTATTTAATTCTATCTTTCGTACAGCAACCTTCCCTATACAGTGGAAGCATTCGCAAATTCGTATGATTTTAAAGCCTAATAAACCTCCCTCTGTTCCTTCATCGTACCGCCCAATTAGTCTCCTTCCACTGTGCTCCAAAATATTTGAAAAGATTTTACACAAACGGCTTTTAACTATTCTTCCACAACATGTCATCCCTGATCATCAATTTGGCTTTCGGTCAAACCATTCTACTATTCATCAATTACACCGTATTGTCGATATTTTAGCGTCATCATTAGAACGGAAATTGTATTCGGCTGGAATTTTTCTTGATGTCAGTCAGGCTTTCGACAAGGTCTGGCATAACGGTCTTTTATTTAAATTGAAATCTATTTTACCATCTACGTACTATCTTGTAATCAAGTCGTTTCTTTCACATCGCTTCTTTTCTGTAAAACAAGGTTCTGCTATATCTTCGTGTCGTCCAATAAATGCAGGAGTTCCCCAAGGAGCAGTTTTGTCACCCCTTTTGTACTCCATCTACGTATCCGATTTTCCTACCACACAACAAACTATAACTGCAACATTTGCTGATGACACAGCAATATTAGCCAGCGAAGCCAGGTGTGAAGACGTAACGCTTAATCTTCAACATCACATAAACACTGTACAACATTGGTGTAATACTTGGAAAATTAAACTTAATGCGGAAAAATCACAACACATTACATTTACTCTCAGACGACAAACTTGTCCCCCAGTTTATTTACACAATACACCGATCCCACAAAAAACCTCAGTGAAATACTTAGGACTGACACTAGACAGAAGACTGACATGGAATCCACATACTAGACTCAAAAGGCAATCTCTTAACGCGCGGTTAAAACTTCTCTACAGTCTTATTCACCATAAATCTCCTCTTCCAATTACTCAGAAACTTAACTGTTACAAGGTACTTCTTCGTCCTATTTGGACCTATGGTTCTGTGATCTACGGATCAGCTAAAGTATCTAACATAAAACGTATTCAGACATTCCAGAACAAAACTTTACGCATCATCACAGGCTGTCCAACATACGTTAGTAACAAAACATTACATAGAGACCTTAACATTGAGACGGTGGACGAAACAATAAAGAAACTATACAGACGTTTTCATAGCAAACTACACTATCACACAAATCCACAAATTCAGTCATTGTCCGCTCCTCACCTACCACACAACCCACTTAGAAGACTGAAAAGGCAATGGAATAGAGACCTTTTGTGAATCGTCCTGAGGGGTTGCCGCTGGGTGACTACCTCACACAAGTGACATCAAGACATTTATATAAAACTATTGACATTATAACTGCTGGTTGTGTTAACTTCTTACACAGTTGTAGTTTATTTTCTTAAATAAAGTCAAAAAAAAAAAAAAAAACAAATTGTTTTCCTCATGTTTTGCGTATTAATAATTTTTGGAGCATCTGAGGAAGTCATAAAAATATTTGTATATGTGGCTATACAAGATAATTAACTGGTAAAAATTTCAGGCTGGTAGGTTTATTGGTTTCCGAGAAAAATGTACCTTAGGTAGTGTTAAAAATCTAAATTTATAGAAAAAGGTAAGAAACAAGAAGGCACAAATCAAAAACAATATGTACACAAGTAAATTTCCCATCAACAGTTGTTTAGAAAGCTGAACCAGTAGCCGAGAATATTAAAAACCATGATGCAGATATTTTAAAAACTAAAATTCTCTTACACTAAAACGAGCAGTACAAAATTATTAAAAAATTATCGTTCCTGGTAACATGATAATTTTTCTGTGTAAACCTGATAAAAACTTAATTAAAAAAAAAATATATTTTTTTTGACGTAAATTAATGTTTTTCTAGTAGATCTAGGCCTAAAATAAAGAGAAACATAAAAACCAAAAATCGAAATTTTGAGTTAAAACCATCGTGCAATCTCCCCTTAAAATTGAATAACGAATTGATATTTTGTGTTTAATGTTTGAAATTGAGATCGTTAAATTAATGGAGAAAGGAATTTAATATTGATTAGAAATGAAGTAAAATAATTTGTTAGAAGGTGTTGATATAAATTCCCCGTGAATACTGAAGCGAATAAACTAAAATTGTGTCGTACGTACAACATAGGCGGTGAGTATTTTGTGATATTCTTTCGCGTTAGTACGTTCACGTTCGTCGCGCGATGTGTAACCTTATGTAGGGTAATTTAATTTGATGAGGGTGTTATAACACATCGTATATGAAAGGAGAAACTGTCAACCAACAAGTTAATTTAGGAAATGAAGCGTAGAAATGATAAGAGAGGCGAGATTGCACCGTGTGTATGGTCTGTTGATGGGGTGGATGTGAGAATCGTCTTCCAAGCCGGGCTAATTAAATATTCAGCGGGATACGGTGTTGTTGATGGAAAACTTAATTGTTCCAGTGGCAGGAAACACGTAGGCAGTTGCCAGTGGATAGCGTTGGACATGCCAACTATATTCAGTGTCGCGATTCACGCAAGCGCTACTTTTCCAAGGCGCATGTCTCTCCCGAGTCGCTATTCACTAAAATCACCAGTACAATACACAACACTGTTTTCACCCCCAGTCGTATCTCAATAGCCGTGCAGAAACGGTTTATCTTAACGTTGCCGCGTTTTTTCCGCACATTCGCTGTTGAACATTTCCGGTTTTATTAGGGTACATGAAGCGAGGCTTCTGTGCCACCTACGATGTGAGTACAATTGTAGAAAAAAAACTTTGAAATATATTATTATTTTCAATATCCATTTCACTGTTATCATCCAAACCATATTTTTAATACATTTCATTACATTATTAAACTTAAAATAATAAAAAACATGTATTTGTCACACGTATATATTTATAAAATATTTAATTATAAAAATGTATTACTTATTATTATTTAAATTTATTATTTATTTATTAAAAACAAAACAAAAATGATTTCTCAAGACCTATTGTATATCTTATGAAAATATTATTAGTTTAAATAATATATTTTATTAAAATATTAATTTCGGTTTTATTATTTTATATAATTAAATATTTCAAATTAATTAAGTGATGATGACTGTCCAAATATTTTACCGGAAGGTAATTGTTTTATTGCATCATTCCCCTTGTTTTAACATTTTATTTATTATTTTTAAAGACAATTAGCCTAATGTAATATATTTTATCTGGTAATTTATAGATTATTAAATTTAATAAACGATTTTCCTGGAAATATTTCTGTGTATGAAAATTTAATTAATTAAATGTTTAATGTTGAAATATTTTTATGATTTTGAATGTTTATCATTATTTTAATCATCTAAAATTTATAGCTAACAAAAGTTACATTAAAACCATTAAACTACAATTAAAAGTAACGTACGTAATTCATACAAGATATTCAGTTCAATTGCTCAAAATTTATGTATATTTTATTTGTTTTGTATTATCTATTTTTCTTCGACATTAAAATTAAGCAGATAATATTTACTAAATATACGTGTATGGGTAAATCATAATAAAAGCCTAGCTAAAAAACTTTATTTTTAGCTTTATATTGGACCATAATTTTAGATAACATTATTTAATTAAATTATATATATATATATATATATATATATAAATACGTTGCCTCAGGAGGAAAACTATCTTTACTAAAAGAAAATGCAAATTTTCATCAATTTTTAGTAAAAGTACTCCGTTAATACCAAATCTAACCTCTTCATGCTTTCATATTTTTATTAATATTTGATCTTGTTAGATAACAAAACGTGGAGCGTCAGCTTAACCTTAGAGATTTGGAGCAAAATTTTTAAATTCATGACGGAATTTTTTTGAACCGTGAATCTCATTGTCATACGTCCAAATTGGTTCGGTAAAGCAAATAAACATTTTTTATCTCCTAAACGGTGCATTGTAGCGAAAAATTATATTGAATCTTTTTTGTGGCCCAGTAAAGTACTTTAAGATCATGTTATTAATCCACCGGTTAGCTTACAAAACTCAAAAAAAACAACAAATTTCAGCTTTTGGGGGCTTGTCGTTTTCATGTTTCCTTGTTTTACACGTTTCCTCGGAATTGCGGAGAATTTTTTATATTTTAGGTAGGGGTTTTACGTGAGTTGCTACCCACAACCAATAATTTTAAATTTTCAGAACACAAAAGGTTTTTAATGGCATTTTGTTTGGCGTTTACATAAAATTTTGGTAACCCGAAAATTTTCGCGTCGCCCACCCTACCATAAGGTAGGGTGAGTATTTTTTTATCTTTTAAACGGTACATAATAGCGAAAATAGTAAAACCGTTTTTGTGCCCCACCCAAAGTACTTCAAGACCACGTAGCTGAAAGTGCTCTTAACACACTGGTTCGCTGAGAAAACTCAAAAAATCAAATTTCGATAATTTGCACTCCCGGGTTTCATGTTATCCATTGATTTCGCCTATAAAAGCTTCGAACTTCAAATATCAACCTAATACTTTCAAACATTTAAACTTCAAAGCTTTTAAATTTCAAATTTTGAATTTTTAACGTTAAAACTTCAAACATCATCTTTAAACTTTCAAACCTTCAAACTTCAAATTAATGTCATCTACCCAAACCCTTTGGCTGCCGAACTTCACCTTATGGCAAAGTGTGGGCCCGCGCCCGCTCTGATCCACCTAACCCACTGATGCGAGACATGGAATCAGCGCGAAGCGCCGCTGGAGTGATGAATTAGTAATTTAAAGCCTAATGATAAATTGATATGGTCTAGAAAGAAGTCAGTACATTTGGTCAAGTCTGTTGTTGTTGTTTAGGTCAACAGCCAAAAGGCTGGTTTGAACATGTAGAGGTTTTACTAAGTAAAACGAGAAGTGAGGTGGTTTACCATTGCCTTCCTCACCGAGTGGAAAAGTACGCTTATAAGCATGCCGGGCCCTCTGAAAAGCACATATTTTCCACTCTGCAAATGACACCTTCACTTCATTCACCACAGGGTCTGGCTGTATAATGAAATTCATTACTTTCAGAGGAGATAACTCTGATTAGTGTGTTTTGCACTTCTACCTCTTCTGTTCTTAAATGATTCAGTCATTTAATTGGCTGACCATGTGTTAAGAAACAGAACTATTTGGTCAAACAGAACTTAAATAGAACTATTTTGGTCATGTCTGTTATTTAATAATTTACGTGTAATGTTACCGTGGTTGTTCTAAGTTTACCGGTGTTCCTTTCGGCGGTGATCTCCATGCCCCTTTCAACAGCTTCAATTCAGGCTGTTGTTTTTCTTTGTATTTTGTTCCTAATTTAGTACATCGTGACTTCATCTTATTGTTTATAGTATGTTTTTTCTTAGCTTCTAAATTCGGATTAAGGTTTAGTCGGCTACAAAATCTTGGATAAATTGATATTGCTACTTCATTAACATACTGCATGTTAAGATAGTTTCGAAGGTTCAAATTTGAAATTTAGTAAGGGACACTTTTATTTATTATTAAGAATTTAGATTGAATAGCTCGATTTTTTGAAGTGTTTCTTCCTTGAGCTTCTCAAAAGAAGGGAATTCTACATAGACATAGATTTTAATAAACAGTACTATTATTGTAAATTTTTATATTCATGCTATAATTTAATCTCGAATTTCGCGATAATAAAGATTTCAATATTTGAAAACGATTATTCAGTTCCAGACGTTTATATTTTATGAAATTTCTTCACGTTTGTCCATTGTCTAGCCGTAAGGCTACCTAGACATATGTTCTTTATTTAATTGATATTCTAGCGGAATATTAAAATTTTACTGAAAACGTGGAGAAATATTGGTATCATTTTGTAATAAGAGTTTACAAAATTTTGTTTGTATAGTAAGTAAAACTTTGTGTTTATAAAAATTATTTGGAAAGTTACAACACTGAATAAATTTTTTAAATTTTACTGTGCAAAACCATCGGTATTAAGCAAAAATTTAGCGTTTCCAATCAAAGCTTTTACGGAAGATAGTTAACGCCCCCTATTATGTAACCAATAAAACGGTACACTCAGACCTAAACGTACCCTACATAAATGACGTTTTCTTAAAACTCTATACAAAATTTAGGAAGAAACTCGTGAACCACCATAACCCGTTGATCTCAAATCTGGCTACGCAGACTCTCCCAAACAATCCAATAAGACGTCAACAACGTCAATGGAGCCAGGACCTCATCAATTAACGTAGTACTGTAATTGACTATCCATTACACTGTTCTAAATGCTGCACTTAACGCTACACTTATCTATTCACGTCGGAGTTCTGTCACGGACTGTGTCTCCACTCACGTTTATTTATCATGTTAATTATTTCCAAATTTTGAGTTATCACATTCACTGATTGTTTCCAACAAATTGTAAATTTCCTAAATTGAGAAAAAAAATTTTCTTTAGTAGTTTATTAAATTATATGTATATTTGAATATGATTCTCGTATATTCTTTATTTCTTTGCACTGTATTAGAAAGATTTTAAATAAGTAATTCCATACTTCCTTAATAAATACCCAATATAAAATATGATATGTGAATTTAAGTTTAAAAGAATGCAATATTCGTGGAATTTATAAATTGTCATCTACATTCAGTTTGTCTGACCGTCCGTCACACCCAGATGTCAGAATTTATAAGAGATAACAACAAACAGTTTTTGAATTCCCATCTACACAAAAAGTTAGTAGGCTTGGATTGGGTTTGAAGTTCCTGTTTAACCGGAAATGGTCCAAAGCCGGAAGTCAAAAAATCAAAGTCGGAATTGGAAACAATAGTAGTGTTATTCGATTTATTTTAAAGAGTAAATACAGAAATCCTTGTGTTTAAAGTTCCGGTTTCGACCGAAAGTGGCCCAAAACTGGAGTTTAAGAAAACAAAGTTGGAATTTGGATACAGAAGAGTGTTATTCTATTCCTCTTAGAGAATAGATACAAGAAATCCCCAAGATATAATACCCAAGATACCCAAGAAATCATTGGGTTTGAATTCCGGTTTCAACCGGTAGTGGCCCAAAACCGAAAGTAAAGAAATCAAAATCGGAATTTTGATACAAAATTATTTTTATTCGATTCCTCTTAAAGAGTAGATACAGAAATCAGTAATGGTTTTTGTCATATGTCAAAGGTAAGCTGTTTTATTTTTAAAAAGGCTTACCTTATACTTCATGAGACGCGTCGTCTCAAGAAAAGGTTATTTTCATAATTATTTCAATCTTATTTTTATCAGTAAATTGAGGAACTAATATTCAAATTTTTTCCGTGGTTAAATAAACAGTAAAAATCAGGAAATCGTTCAGAGCAGGTACCCATAGGAAAATTTTCTCATCATTTGGGGATTAATTTCTCCGATCTTTTACCCAATATTTAATTGATACACGTAAACATGTTGATTTTTTAGAATAACGAAAACTACGTGTACCATAAAAATGGTTATAAAAAGTATTTCAAACAAAATATTTGTAATTTCAAAAATAAATTTAAAAACAAAAATCCCTTTCGTGAGACGACACGTCTCATGGAGGCTTAAGAGGAATCGAATGAAACTATTTTTTTTGAATTCCGACTTTGATTCCTTGACTTCCGGGTTTTTGGTCACGTCAGATCAAACCCGGAACTTCAAACCCAATTATTTCTTTATCTACTCATTAAAAGGAATCGAACGACACTTTTATTGTTTCCGAATTTCGACTTTGATTTCTTGACTTCCGATTTTTGACCACTTCTGATCAAAACCAGAAATTTTAATCCAATTTTGGCCCACTAACTTTTTCTGTAAATTGCGAATTTGACAACCGTTTGCTACCTCTTGTAGTTTCCGAAATCTGGGTGTGACGGACGGACAAAACAAAATTATAGATGACAATTTAAAAATTACCGTTAATAAGGTCCAGTGAAATTTATAAAACCGCAACAAAGTTAGTTTATATAAAAGACCCCAAGAAAACTACTGTAAATATTTTTTAAATTAGTTAAGTATTTTTTGAAGTGAATATTCAATTTGATAAAGTGGTATAGGATTTGATTTCTGTGTTACTTCAACATGACAATAAAAGTTTATTTATCTGTCCAATTTTGTCGGTTTATCAACATGACATTAAAAACTCCGTCATTAAATTTGTTAACAAAATAACAATAATTTTATAATAAATTGTATTATTTACGTTTTATCTCGTTATTAAGTACAACAAAACCCCATGATTTTCTGTACATTAATTAAAATTAGAGACACAAACACTGGTAAATTAGCACTAGGCAAGGCTAATTTTCATTAATGACTGAAGTAAAATTTAAATACACAATAGTATATTAAATATTAGCAATGAATGAATTATATTATGTATTGTATAGATTTTATAGAAGTCAATTAACGAAATTTGTTACTTTAAAGACCCGACATTAACCCGAATTAATGTAATTTGTTAACTTATTATAAAATTAATACATGTTATAAATTCATGTACTTGGTTTTAATTTCGTAATTGACTTGAAATTGGTTTGTTTTCAAATAATATTCATTTGTAAGCCATTCATCATAAAGTTAATTAATATTTAGTCATTATAATTATTTGGTATTGTTTTGCAGCCTTGCTGTTCAAATGAACTAAGTTAGGATCTTTTTACTAAACAGTTTAATATTATTATTAAACAGAAGAGGTAGAGGTGTAAAAGACACCAGTCAGAGTTATCTCCTTTCAGACTAATGGATTTTTATTATACAGCCAGACACTGTGGTGAATGAAGTGAAAGTGTCATTTACAAATAGAAAGTACATCGTTTTTCAGATAGCATGCTGATAAGCATACTTTTCCATTCAGTAAGGAATACAATAGTAAACCACTACTTTTCGTTTTTTTAGTAAAACCTCTAGAGGTTCAAACCAACCTTTCGTCTGATGATCTAGACTACAACAACAGAATAGATTAAATTTTCTTTTTGGCAATAACAAACCCAAAGAAATTCATTTTTGTAGTGAAAACTTCTTTAAGCGCATTTTGTGCCATTTCTGAACTGTGAACGAAACTTAACCGTCACGCTCGGGTCGGTGACGCTGAATCTGATATACTTGGTTCTAATTTACATCAGCCAGCGCAAATTCACTATCTGAGCCGTCAGTCTCCAGTCTTCATCACCCACATATCGTCCCTCCAATGGTAAACTCGCGAATGTGCAAATTTTGCAATTATGAGATTGTAGTGCTTGCTGATGTATACAACCAAACCCATGTTGTAGTAAACTTGCGAATAGACTATGTATCTTGTTCGGTTTGGGAGATACAGCCTTTGTAAAGTTACGAAAATGCACGGAGTGTGTTAAAAAAGAAAGCATTGAATTTGTTTTTTTGCTCTCCTTTAAAACTGAGAATTCGCACATTCGCGAGTTTACCATTGGATGGACGATATACTGTATTTTTTAAAATTTTAATTAGTTTTCTTATCTTTTAGTATTTTCTCATCCAACGCCTAGTTTAGATGTAATTAAAACGAATTTCTTTAAAAATCAATTCTTTATAAATTACAACCGGTCGTAAAATAAATTTAAATCTACAACATAATTATTCAGACCATTTACTTCATATCAGTTGTGGTTAATAAATAATATAAAATGTATTTATATTTGCTTACACTTTAATATTTTGTTATAATATATTAAAACCTTTTTTTAATGTATCAAATAGATTTTTGAATTAAATTCACTCATGATTGAAATTTTATTATTCAATTATCACTCACTCTTAATGGAATCAAACTGTAAAATATTTAATTAAACGAATAAATGTAATTGAAAAATTATTTTAAATAAGTGGCGTATAAAATTATTAAAAATACATTAAATAGAACCATTCATTTTTCATAATGTTAAAAAATTGGCTTTATCTTCATCAAGTGGAATAAAAGTAGTGTTAATATGTAATAGGTGTACTGCACATACGTCCATCTGATTACTCTCTCACTTATTCATAAAGCCGTACAGTGAAAATATTACTTTGCGGATTAATAAATTCAGAAAAGTGTAATAATCTAATAATGTATTTTTATGTATTTAACTAATTAACTCCAGTAGGCATACTAAATAAAAATTGTTGAAAATTTCGTTCAACCTGTAGTATTGCCCTGAATTTACTAGATAGGCTAATAGTGAAACCACCAGACTTTTGAAATGGCATCATGTTTTGGATCTCCGTGACAGATTATATTAAAGAGACAAAACTAAATAAAGAAAAATAACTCACTAAAATAATTAAATAAAAACTTAAAAAATAATTAACATAAATAACTAACAGGCTATGTATTATTAATAAAAATTATTGTTAACAACAATAATTAAGAATGAAAAGAAAATAGTTAAATTGCATAAAATGTATTTTTAGTTGTTTTGTTTTATGGAAGGACTTTAATGGAAGCCCTCTCCTTCATATTATTTTGTATTATGTCATTAACTTATAGTAACTTCTCACTGATTGTGTATAGTTTTTTTTTGTAATCCCTAATTTGTGTACGTTGCCATCTGTTCAATTCAGAACAATAAACAGACCCATGACCCAATGAGATGAGGATGATGTGTATAACGTGTAAATGAGGTGTAGTCTTGTACAGACTCAGATCGACCATTCCTGAGAGAGTATGCTTAATTGAACCCCAACCATCAAAGTTCACCGGTAACCACTGTCTAGCATTCAAATCCGTATAAAAGTAACTACCTTTACTAGGATTTGTGCCAGGAACCTTTGTCTCCGAAAATCAGCTGTTAGACAGCTGACTAGCGGCGATGACGTTACCCCTAGACCAACCCGGTGGTTAATAATAAATATTGAGTTTGTTTTTTTTAACAGAAAGTCTCAGAAGTATCGTGGCACACCCAGCTAATCTCGCAGTACACTAATTGAGAACCACTGCTAGAGGCTATAATAAGTAAAACGAGGAGTGAGATGGTTTACGAATGATTTCCTTACTGAGTGGAAAAGTATACTTATCAGCATGCCAGAACTCTGAAAATCTACTTTCCACCTTGTAAATGACATCTTAACTTTATTCACTACAGGGTCTAGCTGAACAATTAAATTCATTACTCTCATGAGGAGATAACAGTGACTCTTAAACCTCTACTTCTTCTGTTCTTACCTGCTTCAGTCATATAATTGGCTGATCATGTGATAAGAAACACAATAATTGTTTGTACTCCTGCAACTAGCAGATCAAGTGAAAATAATTTAACACTCAACCTGCCTGTTACGGGCAAAGTTTTAATTTGTAACTTCATATTGTAGTCCTGTTTTTTCAAGCGAGGTTTGTGTCTTTGATTTTTCTAACAGTAAGAACACTAATGCAAAAGAATAATGATGTGAAAAGATAATAATACTTTATCATTAATATGATTTAGGCCTATATACGAGGTGTGGATATTAAATAACGAAACTGACGTTGTAAATAATTTTTTTTTATTTTATACATAATCACTTATTGTTACCTTCAATATACACTTATTCTCTATCCCAACAACGCTTCTTGCGAATTTCCCATAGTTGGAGAATGTGCTGGAAGTAATCTTCTGTCAGCTCCTTCAGGATACTTGCCGCTTTCTCTTTTACAGCTTCCACAGACTCAAATTTTGTCCCTTTTAATGCAGATTTTACCTTAGGGGACAGGTCGAAGATAATAACATGTGATGGAACGTGGGTTTTTATTTTTGATTCGGAAACGAAGCGCCAATCCATGCACTGGAAGAGCCGAACTTCACCGACAGCCAAAAAAGCTCGAATGAGCCAGTCAAAATTTACAGCATTGATGATTGTTTTTTTGATATTCATGGGATTGTGTACCTTCACTGTGTTCCTGAAGGTCAAACAATTAATCAGTATTATTTCCTTGAGGTGTTTTTTCTAAACTACGTCAAAGAGTAAGGAAAAAATTCCCCGTAATGTGGAAAGATTAATCATGGGTTCTTCACCAAGACAATTCGCCAGCTCATTCCGCGTTTTCTATCAAGAGGTTCCTAGCCAAGTACAGCATCTCAGTGTCAGAAGATCCACCTTATTCACCAGATCTTGCACCATGTGACTTCTACCTGTTCCATACGGTGAAATTTGCATTAAAAGGGACAACATTTGAGTCTGTGGAAGTCGTTAAAGAGAAACCGGTACGTTTCCTGAAGGAGCTGACAGAAGATGACTTTCAGCACTGTTTCCAACAATGTAAAATTCGCATGGAGCGTTGTAGGGATGGAGAAGGAGTGTATATTGAAGGTGACAATATGTGATTATGTACAAAATAAAAATAAATTTTTTTACAACGTCAGTCTCGTTATTTAATACCCACACCTCGTATATGCGTGTATACTTGTAGTGGATTAATATGATTTGTACTATGTAGTGTACAATTTCTCTCAACTATTTAACAGATCTCAGTATATTCACCCTAAAGATATTTCAATAGTGTCGGTGCAAATAAATTTAATTGTCAAGTTGACGGGTATAATTTCATTAACTTGAGTTAACCTTTTAACTGTCGTCTGTTCATTATTGTATTAAATTAATTAAAATGTTGAATTACTTTGTCGTTAAATAAATAATTTATTGTTATTTAAATATTACTAATAATCAGGCGTGAATCACTCACACTACTTTCTCGTAACAATGTAGATAATGAACAGTAAGGACTACCATATATATATGTGTGTGTGTGTGGTTAATCATGATATGTTTAATGTTAATCATGAGTGAATGACGCAAAATGAAAATCAACCTGTGTGTTGAAATTTAAAAATACAGGTAATCTGTAAATGTCTCTAAACTAGGCACTGTAGTGAAAATTGCTAATGAATACAAGTTGTAGGGTTTTATTTATTACACTACACTTTTGTCTTAAAATGCATTCTAAAACCGTAATCCTAACAGTTCCAATTTTTTTATTGATTTTGGTGAAAAAGAAAAATTCACTAATTGCCGCTAAACTAAAAGTTGTAGTTTTTTAAATGATCTAATACTTTAATTTACGCTATTGCTCTAAAATGCCCATTAAGACTGCAATCGTAAGAACCTATGTTTCTAATCACAAAACATACGAGGTGTAGTTATTAAATAACAAGACTGACGTTGTAAAAAGATTTATTTTTAATTTATACATAATCACTTATTGTCACCTTCAATATACACTCCTTCTCTATCCCTACAACACTCCATGCGAATTTTCCATTGTTGGAAACGGTGCTGAAAGTCATCTTCTGTCAGCTCCTTCAGGAAACGTACCGCTTTCTCTTTTACGACTTCCACAGACTCAAATGTTGTCCCTTTTCATGAAAATTTCACCTTACGGAATCACATGGAAGTCACATGGTGCACGATGTGGTGAATAAAGTGGATGTTCTGACACTGAGATGCTGTACTTGGCTACGAACCTCTTGATAGATAACGTGGAATGAGCTGGCGAATTGTCTTGGTGAAGAACCTTAATTTGTCCTTCCACATTACGGGGTATTTTTTCCTTACTCTTTGACGTAGTTTAGAAAGTACCTCAAGGTAGTAATATTGAATAATTGTTTGACCTTCAGGAACCCAGTGAAGGTACACAATCTCATGGATAACAAAAACGAAGCAACCATCATGGCTTTAAATTTTGACTTGCTCGTTCAAGCTTTTTTGGCTCTCAGTGAAGTTCGGCTCTTCTAGTGCATTGATTGACGCTTCGTTTCCGGATCATAAGTAAAAAACCTCGTTTCATCACATGTTATTATAGTTTCCAAAAACTTTGGGCCATTTTCAATCGCGTACAAAGTGTCAGTACAAACATTTTTGCGAACTTCATTTCAATTATTTTTGAGCGGTACGTGTTTGAAGAAGCTGACAGAAGATGACTTCCACCACTGTTTCCAACAATGGAAAATTTGCATGGTGCGTTGTAGGGATAGAAAAGGAGTGTTTATTGAAGGTGACAGTAAGTGATTATGTATAAAATTAAAATAAAATTTTTACAAAGTCAGTCTTGTTTAATAGCCACACCTCATACAGTTAAAATTTAGACATCAGTTTTATCGTGACATGTTCTATACTCCATTTTTGTAGTATACTGGATGCAGTTATAAAAAGAAACAAAATTAGTATCCTTATATATTTCCGTCCTATTATTTTAAATCCTTTTTTTAAACCAAAATCTCATAATTACATTCCAGAGTGAACAGCTCCCCAAAAAATGCAAGAGTTCTTTTTTCTTTTGATCATTGCACAACGAACATGTTCTCCTCTCCACTTTTCTGAATGTAATCGAATTAAGGGTTAGCACACCAGTTCTTACCGATTAATTAAACGCATGAAATGCTGAGAGTAAAGATCATTCAATACAATTATATTGCCCACAGAAGTTTAACTTCATAAAATTAAACAAGTATGTTTTAAATTTCGTTTTAATTCTAGTATAGAATATGAAATGGTCTGTTAAATTCAGCGGATAAGGGAGCCATATTAATTTTTGGGCAACAGTATTGATTCAGTACATAAAACTGTATTAATTTGCAAGCTTTACAGTACAAACTAACAGCCCCATTAAAATTAGCCAAGGACACGCCTAACTTTATCTATATGCCTATAACATATACACAAGGGGGATGATATAATCCTGAGGGATATAAGGGTAGATAAGGGAATGGATGGTGAATAGGATTAGAAACGGATTCTAGAGCCGCTATCTAGGGGTGATGAGAGAATTGGGGAGGGTTTTACCCCTAACCCCCACTCTGTTTGTGGGATATGAAATAAAAAGAGATATAGAGTGAAATTTTAGAAAAGAAATATATATATATATAAATATATATCCGGGGTGAAAAATGACATCTTTGATAAATGCACAAGTTTTCCTTTCGTAAATCGTATATTTCCGAATAAGACAATAAATGCCCGAATAACGTTTACAATACAATACAATACTCCATTTATTGTATGTGGACTTCTTAACACATTTTATACCATAAACAACACTTCAAACATAATATATGATGCTTTATTTTAGCACATGTTTTATTTATCTTCTAGAATTTAATTTTCTATTTTATTTACTACACCAACAACTACTACTAAATCCATTGATGGTTTATTATTTTATACACTAAAACACAAATAATATATCTAAATAATTTTTCATTTATCCACAAAATAATGAATAATGTTTGCCAACAAATTTTGTCAACTTCTTTTTAATGTCCAATCTATGGGTTACAATTTTTATGCCATTTGTCATCATTCTATTCTCTTAAAATGTACAAAAGAGTAAACCTGAAAAAAAAAAAAAATTATTCTTTTATGTTCAGTTAAATGCACAATATAAATGTAATGTACATAATGTATTATTAAATTAAGTACGGATGTTCTGCTAGCACCACTATAGTAATATTGTCAATAGTAGTTTTTTACAATAAATTTGATGTGAAACACATGACTTTTTCTTGCCAATTCAAATAATGAACAATTGTTGTTTAGGTCATCAGCCAAAAGGCTGGTTTGAACCCGTAGAGGTTTTACTAAGTAAAACGAGGAGTGAGGTGGTTTACCATTGCCTTCCTCACTGAATGGAAAAGTATGCTTATCAGCATGCCGGGCCCTCTGAAAAGCACATATTTTCCACTCTGCAAATGACTCCTTCACTTCATTCACCACAGGGTCTGGCTGTATAGTGAAATTCATTACTTTCAGAGGAGGTAACTCTGATTAGTGTCTTTAACACCTCTACCTCTTCTGTTCTTAAATGATTCAGTCATTTAATTGGCTGACCATGTGATAAGAAACAGAGCTATTTATTTTATGTAATAAAACCTACATAATAAAACATTAGAAATAAACAAAAAAACTAACCTCATAAAACCTAACCTTATTTTAATCATGAGTGAAAGACGCAAAATGAAAATTTACCTCAGTTTGGCTTAAAAATACGGAAAATCACTCTTTCACGCTAAACTAGGCTCTGTAGAAAAAAAATGCTCTTAATAAGAGTTGTAGATCTTTTAATTTTCTATAAATTTGATTATACACTTATGTCGTAAAGTGCATACTAAGGCTGAAATCTTAAAAAAGTCGAATTTTTATAAGTTTTCGTTAGAAATAAACAGATCGCTAATTACCGCTAAACTAAGCGTTATACAAAAAATTCTTTGCCATAAAAGTTGTAGGATTTTAAATTTTCTATAACTTCAATTAAATACATTTTTGCGCTAAAATGCATATTAAAGTCGCAATCTTAAAAATACAATTTTTTTACGTAAAAACAACCTCTTCAAGAATTTCAGCAGACATGGCGCCTACTCTATCTTCTAGAGCAGTGTTTCCCAACCGGTGGTCCGCGGACCAAAGGTGGTCCGTGAGAGCCTTCGGCGTGGTCCGTGAGAGTCCGGTGACTACTTATAAAAAAGTAATAATCTCCCGTGATTAAATCACTGCTTAATTCACCGGCAAGCATTAGCATCGAAAACCATGCCGGAAGACTTATTGAATACCATGAAATTGGCCGTAAAGATGGTGAACTCTGTTAAAGGTATTGCAAAACACACACGTATTTTCAAAAAGTTATGCGCAGAATTACACTCCGAGCACGAAACACTACTTTATAATAACTGAGATGCTTTGGGTATCAAAAGGCAATACGCTAGCACGCTTATATGAGTTGACAGACGAGTTAAAAGTATTTTTTATTGAGACTAAAATGCAATATTTCTTGGAACAACTGAGTGAGCCAAGCTTTGAGATTCGACTCGCGTATATAGTGGATGTTTTTGGCCACTTGAACCAATTAAATTTACAACTTCAAGGTTCTGGAAACGAAAATTTGGAAGGTGTTGGTAATATGTATATTTTCATTCCAGGACAAATTTCGTGCGTTTTTGTGTAAGCTGGATCACTGGATAGTCAAAGTTGAAGAAAAATTTCAATCGTTCGCGAATTTCAAAGCTATTGCTAACAACGAGGATTATGCTACTGTTACAAACCAGATGCAGCACAACATACTCGGCCACTTAGGCAACCTCAAAAGTGAATTTGCTCGTTATTTCCCAGAATATCGAAGCAGTGAGACACATCTTGTTATTTTTGATAATTGTTATTTTCGACTAAGTAAATTCTGTATTCCTTATTTTATTAAAAAAACAATTTACAATTAAAAAATATTTTTACTCTCTGTGATGTACAGTGTACCCTACTTTCTGAAAATAACAATTATATGTTTGTAATAATAGTTTCTTAAATAATAATAATAATATTAATAGTTTGTTTCTGAAAATTTGTTTTATTTAATTACCTTTTAATTTGGTTACAATTGATAAGATATATGCAATAATGTAATGGGTGGTCCATGGTAGTTCACTCTCAGGCTGAGTGGTCCGCAGACCACTGCGGGTTGGGAACCACTGTTCTAGAGCATAAAAAATTTAGTAAATGAGGCGATTTTTAAAAAAATCGAAAAAAGTTATAAATGACACGAATAAACTACTACTTCCGGTTGACCGATTTTGATGAAAATTTTTTGTGTCGGGTCCTCTAATGGTATCTAACTTAAGTTTCAAGTTTCACGTTCGTACAGTGTTCAGTTCTTGAGATATTATGTTCAAACAGACACAGACACACAGACCTATCGCTATAAACATGTTTTTTGGGTTCAGGGAGTGTGAAAACGTGTAGATCCGGTGAAACCTCAATTTCGAAAAATCGACATGAAAACAATACTTTCCTTCCTATATATTCATATAGGCAAGAGAAAGTAAAAATATAACAAAGAGGTAGTCTGAAAAATAATACAAAACAAATTATTCATTTACGTAATACAGTAAAGTGCAAAATACATAATAAGTTAGTTTACATAATGTGTTATATTAAATTAAGTACCGATGTTCTGCTAAGCACCACTAATAGTAATATTTTCAATAGTAGTTTGTTACAATAAAATTACTCATTACTCTTAAAACTAGATCGTAATATACATATATACAGAAAAAAATTATGTGTAAAATGTCGGAACGCGGTTTTTAAATGTTTATTTATTTATTGTTACATTAACCGTAAAGTAATTAGGTATCACTATCACATAATAATTTAATTCTTTTGACAAAGTATTTTTGTTTATATTATTAACAATTTAATATAAAAAAGCAAATCAATTAACAGAAACTAAACGTTACATTTTAGTTCAGGTATAAAAAATTAAACATTTTAATTTAAAAAATGTTTATGTAACAGTAAGACAAACCTTCGGGTTGGTCTATTGGTAAAGCCGTGGCCATGAGTCAGCTGTTTGAAAGCAGGTGTACGGAAATGAAGGGTCCGTAGTTCAAATCTTTGTAAATGTAGTTACTTTTATACAGATTTGAATACTAGAAAGTAGTTCTGTTGACAGTAGATTGTGTACTTCAACTGAGGGACAGTTGACCAGGTTTGTCGTTAGGTTCAAGTTATATTTAACTGGTTCTTGGACTTCTGCTAAGGCATGAAGCATTCTTAAGGGAACTCTGTACTTTGTATCCCGCCAATGTTAAATTTGCTATTTTTAGGAACATTTTTCACAAGATTGGTAAATTATAGGGAAATGAAACTTTACTTACTTGTAGTCGTCGGGTTGCTCGAGCTACTGACATTTTCGCAATTTAATTCGTTAAACCTTAAAGTTAAAAACAGATAAGGAATATGATAAAAGTTTTACAAATTTTTTTACGATGTTTTACATATTAATAATTTTTGTAGCTTTTAAGGAAGTCATAAAAGTGCCGGAACATGTGAATGTACAAGATAAATAACTGGTAAAAATTTCAGCTTGGTATGTTTAATGGTTTCCGAGAAAAGTGTTCCTGAATTTTAAAAATATAAATTTACGGGAACAGGCAAAAACACGAAAAGGCACAAATCAAAAACAAAATGTACAAAAACAAATTAATTTCCTATCAACATTTGGTTAGAAAGCTGAATCAACAGGTGCGAGTATTAAAAACAGTGATGGAGATCTAAAATTCCTTTTTCTCCAAAACGATCGGTATAAAATTATAAAAAATATTCGTTCTTGGTAACACGGAAATTTTTCTGGGTAAACCTCCTAAAAACTTAATTTTTTTCATTAAAATAATTTTTTTTCACGTTATTTTGTGGTTAACCTCGGCCTGAACTATTGAAAAACATAAAGAACCGAAATTTGAAATTTTCATTTAAAACCATCATAGAGTCTCGCCTTATGTCTTTTATGACCATAGACGGAGTAGAGAGTTTTTCCGGGGTCTAGGATAATACTCAGCGATAGGTCTGGTCAGACTTTACAAGGTTTTATCTTGTTTGCGAAAGATACGTCATATTCCAAATACTTTAAATTAGATATCTGCTCCAAAATGTTTTCATTTTTGTGTAATTTTACACAGTTGTCAAGCCAAAACAAGAATCAATTGTAATTTTTGCAATTCACGATTAGGATCAAGGTTTTACTTTCTCTTGCCTATATGAATATATAGGAAGGAAAGTATTGTTTTCATGTCGATTTTTCGAAATCGAGTTTTCACCGGATCTATACGTTTTCAGACCCCCTGGACCCAAAAAACATGTTTTTAGCGATTGGTCTGTGTGTGTGTCTGTGTGTGTGTGTGTGTGTGTCTGTGTGTGAACAGAATATTTCAAGAACGGAACATCGTACGTACTTGAAACTTGAAACTTAAGTTACATACCACTACCGGACGCGACACGAACATTTTCATCAAAATCGGTCAACCGGAAGTAGTAGTTTATTCGTATAATTTTTCAGTTTTTTGCGATTTTCTCAAAAACTGGTCCTACGATTTTTTTAAAAATCGCCTATTTTACTCAATTTTTTATTCTCTACAAGATAGGGTAGGCGCCATGTTTGCTGAAATTCTCGGTGAGGCTGTTTTCACGTAAAAACGTTGTTTTTTTAAGATTACGGCTTTAATATAAATTTTAGCGCAAAAACTTATATAATAAAAGTTGTAGAGAATTTAAAAACCTACAACTTCTGTTTCAAACATTTTTTTGTATAACGCTTAGTTTAGCGGTAATTTGCGATTTTCTGTTTTTTTTCTCACGAAAACGTGAGAAAAATCGATTTTTTTAACATTTCGGTCTTAGTATGCATTTTACGACAAAAGTGTATATAATAAAAGTTATAGAAAATTAAAAGATATACAACTTTTGTTTAGAGCATTTTTCTCTACAGAGCCTAGTTTAGCGTGAAAGCGTGATTTTCCGTATTTTTAAGCCAAACTGAGTTCGATTGTCATTTTGGGTCATTCACTCATGATTAAAATAAGGTTATGTTTTTGAGGTTAGTTTTTGTTTATTTCTAATATTTTATTAATAATGTTAGGTTTATTATTAATTATTTGCATTGGCAAGAGAAAGTTGTGTGAGTGTTTCACACCAGATTTTTTTGTTTTATTACTTTTGATTATTTTATACATTATGCAGACGTTGAAGGATGTCATAAGTCAATAAAGGAAAAAATTTCTGATCTGACCTGGAATCGAACCTTTATTTGAATCCAGATGCATCCAACCGTTCCTAGAATTTAAATCTTTTACAAACATGAAGTTATGGTTAATAAAAATAATAATGTGACCATAAACTTAACCATACCAAGAAACCTAATAAAAATGATTAAATATACATTGAATATTTTAAAATTTACTGAAGTTTTTCTACAAAGTAATATCAAAAAGATGATTCGAATAGTTCTTAGAATTTCATCTGATGCTTGCTTTGTTACTGTAGAATTGACTAGAGAATTTCATTCCCTTTTGTTACCAACATTTAAGTTCCATGAAAATCGATTTCTTTTTTGTTTCTTTGAATGGAATATCCTCAAGTCGATTCTTTGTCCAGATCTAGAGAATTTTTATATGGTTTTATTCGCTGATATGATACCAAATCCCTTATAGTTATTAAATAACACAGAATGCATAAGAAAACCTATAAAGAATATGAATGATAATTTCTATAACTTAAGTACTATATTATTTTAATTACTTATTATTCACGTTTATTCCCTGTTTAAGAGAGTATAAGAACTTGAATGCTTTCATGTTTTCCTTCTGTTTCGCCTATTCGTCGTTTCCCCTAGATCCTCTTAACGCATACACTGTATTCCCTTTTTCATTCCTCTGTCTATTTCCTTCCTCTTCTCATTCTAATCTTTTGTTCAAATTTGTATTTTTTGATATTGTAACTGAGCTTCCCTGATTGGATTTGTAGGTTTTTGAGATCTTCTTCTGTTTGCGACCACTTTTACTTATTTTACTAATACTGTACCTGTAATGACGGTGATTTGATTTTATAATTCTGTTTTCGTCCATTCGCCTTGTATATGTTCATAAAATCTTGCTTTCTTTTTTTTCTCTCTATTTAGGAAGTTCAGAACCTGTTGGAAACAATCAGTGAAAGTGATAACACAAAATTTGGAAAAAACATGATAAATAAACGTGAGTGGAGACACAGTCTAGTGACAGAACTCCGACGTGAATAGATAAGTGTAGCATTAAGTGCAACATTTAGAACAGTGTAATGGATAGTCAATTACAGTACTACGTTAATTGATGAGGTCCTGGCTCCATTGACGTTGTTGACGTCTTATTGGATTGTTTGGAAGAGTCTGCATAGCCAGATTTGAGATCAATGGGTTATGGTGGTTCACGAGTTTCTTCCTAAATTTTGTATAGAGTTTTAAGAAAACATAATTTATGTAGAGTACGTTTAGGTTTGAGTGTAGCGTTTTATTGGTTACATAATAGGGGGCGTTAACTATCCTCGTAAAAGTGTTGATTGGAAACGCTGAATTTTTGCTAATACCGATGGTTTTGCACAGCAGTAAAGCTGACTGGCATAGCTTCATATTGGTCGAAGGTAGGAGTTGTAAATGGTTAATTTGGATGTATTTGGTAACTTGGATTTGTGTGAAAGAAGTCTGTACAACTGTTTAAACCTATCCATAAGTGCCTTTCTCGTTTTGTCCACGTATAAATTCCACGTGAGCCTCTTATCTAGATATAAACCTAGATCACGGATAGATTCAGAAGTGAAGTTGAGTGTCATAAAGATACAAGGAGGACAAACTTGTTTACGCAGGGTAAATATAACCGGAAAAGTTTTTGTAGTGTTAACTTTGATCCGCCATTTGGTAAGCCATGATTCTAGGCGAGAAATATGCTGTTGAAGGACATACGATACATGAGCGGGGTTATCGGCAGAGTACAATATTACAGTATCATCCACGTACGAAGCAAGGAGTGTTTCTTGTTAATTGCTCATTTAATCCATCGTATTTTAATTGGTGGCAAGTTTAAAAACTGTCAGCTGTCAATTTTCTTTTGTCCGTCCCACCCAAATGTCAGAAACTACTAGAGGTAGCAACAAACGGTTTTCGGATTCGTAATCTACACAAAAAGTTTTTGGGCCAAAATTGGGTTTGAAGTTCCGGTTTTGACCTGAAGTGGCCAAAAGCCAAAAGTCAATAAATTAAAAGTTGGAATTTGGAAACAAAAATAGTGTCATTCTATTCCTTTTAAAAAGTAGATACAGAAATCACTAATGGTTTTTTTCGTAAGTCAAAGGTGAGCATTTTTTAACTTTGCATCAGCTATGTGACGCGTCGCCTCATGAAGGATTTTTAATTATTGTTTTTTATTAATAAGACTAACGGAAACATTTTAAATTTTATTTTCGTAATTGGTCTTCCAAGAGACCTTTTTTTGATCTTATCTTCGCAATATGCTCTTCGAACTGTAATTTCAAAAACACCAACTTTAATAACGCTGTAATTTTTTAAAATTTAACTGTCGCCCCTTTTGACTACTATCGGTTTCGAGTTTGAACCCGCGTATCTCCAAAACTGCGAATCGGATTTCAACATACTTTACATAAAAATTTAGCTCATTTTATTCTGCGTTGAAGTATAATAGTCCTAAATTTTTAATGTTGTTTGTAAATTGCCATATCCAGATCCAGATCCAGATCCAAATCCAGATTGGATCCAGATTGGATTGGTTGGAAGACAAAAAGACCCGGATTATTGACAACTGCAAAGAGTTTCATGAGATTAGAGTCGTATAACTCGAGAATTATTTAACCGATAAGTTTGAAATTGGCACACAAGATAGCGAATAATAATATTCACTGCGGTACGAAATTTCAAATTCATATGTTACTTAAATTTTGATATATTAATAATGTTGCTATTTCGGTACCGCTCAATCGTTCGGCACGAGCAAACTATCGTTTTCTTCACCGCAACAAAAATTAATACAAATATATTAATAACATGAACTATTGATGAGCCAATGTTGGGGTAGAATTTTTAAAATTTTGAAAATGGACTGGGTTATGAGAGGGTTGGCGCTACTATCTATGTTGCCAGGTTGTGTACGTGACATCCTGTCGGACTATCTACCTGATAGTAACGTCCACCCTCGCATGGCCCAGTTTATTTTTTAAATTTAAAAATTCAATTACAACATTACCCAATCAATATTTCGTGTTATTTATAAATTTGTAATACTTTTTTTACGGTAAATAAAACGATAGTTTGCTCGTGCAAAATGATTGAGCGGTTACCGAGATAGCAAGGGTTCAGAATATTGTTAATAAATCAAAACTGAAGTAACGAATTAGACTTAGGAATCCAATTATGATGCTCAGCAATCCAGATTTAAACATTGAAATCCTGCAAAGATTCCAATCGAAATTACCCAGTACAATCACAGAATCACCTTGGTACATTACTAACAACATTTCACACAAAGATCGAAACATTTCTACAGTTTAACTACAAGTAAACACATACAATACAAAATACCAAAGAAGATTCGAATCACATATGAATCACGTCACTATCTCACTCTTTGTCAATTCAAACGACATTCGATGACTGATACGAAGACATCCTACGGACTTATTTTAAAGCGACGAGACAGCACAAAAGATAAATCTACGAAGTTCCCTAATTGGGGGAGTTTTCTTCGAGCATAATATTGTGACACGTATCGCTAAGGTCCGTTTCGAGATCTAGGTAATTAAATAATTAATTAATACACTAAAGTACAAAATTATAAGTATTTATTACAACTAAAAGATTTACAAAATAAATAATAAATTAATTATAATGAAGTAATACAATAAATAACTTAAATAATTTATTTAGTAATACTTACAAACAATTATACAGAATGCACATACACAATGAAACAGAATAACAATAGTTTACCAATACAATGCCCGGAACGTCGACCTTTTCTAACGTACCGATAGCAAACGCAATAAACATTCGTCCAAGGTAAAATGAATACTAACTCCCGACCGCACGTGGGGCTCTCTTTATATAGGTGGATCAATGAGATTTTTAGAAAGACAGAGAGGTTCGTTGCAATAATAAAATACAAAAATCTTCTTTATGGCTCTGGAATAATCTTAACTAGTATAAACAAGTCACAATAGAATAAAAGGTGTTACAGGTAACCAACCGACTCTTTCACAAATAGTTGTACAACAAAAACCCTACCTTATTAAACATGGCCCTTTTTAAATATACTTTTATAACTAACTCTATTATTTACTATTTAACATTTTATAAATTTCTAGAAACCTCTCGAACCACATTTCTTCTCGATACGTCACAATATATAGCAAAGAAAACTCATTTACTGATGATTCAATTTAAGAATAAATGGTATATTTTTCTGTAATATAAAAAATATGAAAAAGCAAAATAAAAAAAACTGTATTATAAAAAAATAACAAGTCTTTTGCATGTTTATTATCTTTAAAAAAAACTAATAAACTGTACTTTCACTGTTTCATAAAATTATCATAATTTTTGACAGTAACAATTTTACACAGAGTTTTTCTTTGATATATGACTTTTAACAACACAATATATCAATGTTATTTGTCATTTGTAACATTTATATGTTACATTACCTCCCTTGAGCAAATTGTTCATGCAGTTTTGCAATTCAATTTATTTCATATCATTATATATTATTATTAATAATATACATGTGATTGCGCAGTGACCCAAGTCTAACCTGTTTTTGCAAATGCTTTGTTAGATTAAAATTTTATATACTATTTTCATTTACGTTTGATTTACTGAATCTAATTAGCATTTTATTTGTATCAGATTAAATTTTCTTTGTTATTAAAATTGGAATTTTCTATCTTTTAACGTTCATATATAACTGATTTTATTTACTAATCTGATAAATAATACTGTTCTTTCGTTCTCTAAAGACTGTCCATAAATTACATTATGTATCACTTGACAAGTTTTACTTTCTCTTGCCTATATGAATACATAAGAAGGAAAGTATTGTTTTGAAGTCGATTTTTCGAAATCGAATTTTTACCGGATCTATACGTTTTCAGACCCCCGAACCCAAAAAACATGTTTTTAGCGATTGGTCTGTGTGTGTGTGTGTGTGTATACAGAATATCTCAAGAACCGAACATTGTATGAACTTGAAACTTGAAACTTAAGTTATTACATACCACTCCCGAACCCGACACGAACATTTTCATCAAAATCGGTCAACCAGAAGTAGTAGTTTATTCGTGTAATTTTTAACTTTGTTGTGATTTTCTCAAAAACTGGTCCTACTATATTTTTTAAAATCGCCTGGTTTACTCAATTTTTTTGCTCTACAAGATTGGGTAGGCGCCATGTTTGCTGAAATTCTTGGTGAGGATATTTTCACGTAAAAAAATTGTTTTTTTAAGATTGCGGCTTTAATATGCATTTTAGTGCAAAACTGTATAAAGTCAAGGTTGTAGAAAATTTAAAATCCTACAACCTTTAGTTCAAACATTCTTTTGTATAATGCTTAGTTTAGCGGCAATGAACAATTTTATGTTTTTTTCTCACGAAAACGTGTGAATTTCACAAACGTGGAATATCACACGCAAAACATATCGCAAAAGTTTTCTGGAGTAACCATTATTTTTATGGCTTCTCTCCCTACTTCCAATAGCCAAATGGTTACTGCTTTTTTATACCTTATGATGTCCTTATGATTTTAATTGCTTCCGGGATATGGTATCCATAATATTTCTTTGAATACCAAATATTCTTCTCCTAATTCTTCTCTTCTTCTTTATCTGCCCCTTCTGCCTCTCAGCGTAGGGTGTGCCATTGCCTCGATCCATCCTCTCCAGATACCTCGGTCCATCATCATATTCCTCATCTGCTGCCAGTCTTTTCCTCGAGCCTCCCCCAACCGCTCCATGTACTCTTGATAGCTCTGTCGTGGTCTGCCCCTCGGTCGGCGTCCTTCTGGTTTTGCTTCCAGGAATTGTTTTATTTTCTTCGATTCATCCGCTCTACTAGCATGTCCCAGCCACTTCAATTGTTTTTCTTCTATCAGTGTATTCACAGGTCGTACTCCCAGGTCCCCTCTTATTGTTTCATTCCTAATTCGGTCTCTCTTATTCCTGCCCACTATTCTTCTGAGGTACCGCATTTCTGCCACAGTGGCTCTACTCCTATGCTTGTCCAAAGTAACCCAGCTTTCTGCTCCATACATCAGTGTGGGCAAGAACACTGCTTTATATATTTGCAGCTCTGCTCACCTCCCTCTTGCCCACAATTGTATTACTTATGGCATAGTACACTTGATTTCCCTTTTTTACCCGATTAAGGACTTCCTGGTCAATTCGCCTATTCCTGTCTATTATCACTCCAAGATATTCATACTGTCTAACCTGGTCCCGAATTCGATCGGGAATGGGAATTCGATCGTTGGACGACGCACTATAGCTTCTCCTCCAGAAATCTATCTCCACTGCATTTCGACGATCCTTCTGCTTCTTAATCAATTCCCACACTTACGCACCATAGGGAAACACACTCTCCAGTATAAATATTAGATTAATATTGGTTATTCCAGCAATTGGCTGTGCGCCTAAAATAATAGAGTACTACATAAATATTGCGGCGTAAGGCTCATTCGGTTATAATGAACACCCGAATATAACGAACACATAATACCGGTCCCTTTAATTTCGTTATAACCGAATTTCACTGTGGTTTTAAATTTTTGGGCAATCAAAATTACTTAATAAACAACTTATTACCTGTCTTCAAAACTCCTAACTTACAAGGCAACACATGGATTTTTATAGAACTAACTTTTCCAGGTTGCAGGAAGAATATTTAGGTTGCATACTGTAAACAACTTCATATAAACCGATGAGTTAAATGTTAAATCTGTAGACACAAAAAACCGAAATATGATTTTTTTTATCTACTAGGTATATCAGAGGTAAACACTTTTATTTTAATACTTATTTTGAAAGCAACTTTCTGCAACGTGTTGTGTTATACATTAAACAGTTTAAAATTGATTCTAACAATAATTTTCAATTATTAACTTTATAAATTATTTCATTCCAATTATAGTTCGAACTTTGAATGACAGGAAAAAATAATTATGAACGACTCACTCGTAAGAAGTCTTTACTGGGAAAATAATTTCTACAAGAGTTTTTAATGTTTAGTGACGAGAATTTCTTTAAAATTTGAAATGAGTTTAAAAGAGTTTAAGGAAGACGAGGAAAGTTTAAAGAATAAGGAAAAGAAGAGAGTAAACTTGGTTGGTTTAACTGAAGTGTTTTGAAGAGCTCTCAGCGGCACAGCAGGGCTAAACAGTGTCAACTGGAATCGTTCCAGTTCTTTTGTCCTGCCCTCACAAATCATGCAAGACTTTAAACCGGCTATTTTCACACTTAATTTTTTTTATCCACTTCTGATTAAAGATTTGTTTTGTTATACAATTATAAAATCCTTTATCGACGATTCAATTCAGAACTAATATCAAATTTTTACTTTCTCTTGCCTATTTTAATATATAGGAAGGAAAGTATTGTTTTCATGCCGATTTTTTGAAATCGAGTTTACCAGATCTACAATTTTCAGACCCAGAAAACATTTTTTGAGCGATTGGTGTGTGTGTGTGTGTGTGTGTGTGTGTGTGTGTGTGTGTGTGTACAGAATATCTCAAGAACGGAACATCGTACGAACTTGAAACTTAAGTTAGACACCACTACCGGACCCGACACGAACATTTTCATCAAAATCGGTAAACCGGAAGCAGTAGTTTATTCGTGTCATTTTTCACTTTTTTGCGATTTTCTCAAAAAGTAGTCCTACAATTTTTTTTAAATAACTTGTTTTGGCAAATTTTTTATGTTCTACAAGATAGTTAGGCGCCATGTTTGCTGAAAATCTCGGTGAGGCTGTTTTCAAAAAAAATTGTTGTTTTAAGATTGCGACTTTAATATGGATTTTAGCGCAAAACTTTTTACAATAAAAGTTGTAGAGAATTTAAAATTCTACAACTTTTAATCCAACATTTTTTTGTATAACGCGTAGTTTAGCGGTAATACGCGATTTTCTGTTTCTTTTTCTCACGTAGTTTATTCGTGTCATTTTTCACTTTTTTGCGATTTTCTCAAAAAGTAGTCCTACAATTTTTTTTAAATAACTTGTTTTGGCAAATTTTTTATGTTCTAC